>CM076570.1:704777044-705152285 GCA_034641835.2 Pinus albicaulis
GGTAAAGGAGAAATATGTTAAGTTTCTTTCTGAATTTTCTGATGTATTTGCATGGGATTATTCAGATTTGAAAGTATATGATAAGAACATAATCCAGCATACAATTCCTATCAAGCCAGATCAGAAGCCTTTCAGACAGAAGCTGAGAAGAATCAATCCGAAGTTGCTGCCATTGATTGAAAAGGAGGCAAACATGTTGTACAAAGCAGGTATCATAGTTCCCATTAGATTTTCTGACTGGATTTCAAATTTGGTCCCAGTACGTAAAAATACTGGAGAAATAAGATTGTGTATAGATTTTCAGAACTTGAATAAGGCATCCTTAAAGGATAATTACCCACTTCTGAAAATGGACCATATCCTGCAGAGAGTAGTTGGAGCATCTAGGATGTCACTACTTGATGGCTACTCAGGGTACAGCCAGATCTTGGTGCATGAGAATGACCAAGATAAAACTAACTTCACAACACCCTGGGGAACCTTCCAGTATGCTAAGATGCCCTTCGGACTGAAGAACGCTGGAGCCACCTTCCAGCGTGCAATGGAAATTTCTTTTGCAAATGAAAAATATGTTTTTATTGTTGTCTATTTGGATGATTTGACAGTGTTTTCAAGTTTAGATGATGAGCATTTGCACCATTTGAGAGTGTTTTTTTAGCATTGCAGAAAGTTTGGGATTTATCTCAATCCCAAGAAGAGCCTTTTTGCCATGGATGAGGGAAAATTGCTCGAGCATATCATCTCTAAATATGGCATCCGTATTGATCCAGACATAGTGGAGGAAATTCAGCTCATAGATCTTCCACGAAACAAGAAAGAGATTCAGGCCTTCAATGGTAAGATGAATTTTTTGCGCAGATTTATACCTAGTCTGGCTGAACATTTGAGAGAAATGACCAATATGTTGGAAAAGGATAGCACTGTTAAGTGGAGTGAAGAAGCTATCAAATCATTCAATCTGGTAAAGTTTGCTTTGTCTAATGCCCCAGTTTTTATCAGTCCCGACTATACTCAAGATTTTATTATCTTTTCGTTTTCATCTGAGCATACTATGGTTGTTTTTTTAATGCAAAAGAGAGATGAAGTAGAAAATCCAATTGCCTTTTTTAGTATGACTATTAGAGATGCTGCTTTAAGATATAATATTATTGAAAAACAGGAATTGGCCCTAATCAAAGCATTGAAGGACTTTAGGGTCTATATTCTGCATTCACATACTATAGCATATGTCCCTAACGCAGCAGTCAAGGGTGTGCTGATGCAAACTGATCCAGAAGGTCGAAGAGGAAAATGGATAGCAGCTATGTTGGAGTATGATCTAGAGATCAAGCCCACGAAATTGATCAAAGGTCAGGGCTTGGTGAAATTGATGGCTCAATCAAATCTACGTGCTTTAGATATAAACCTCATTACAACGATGTCAGAAGAGGAAGATGAAAGTTTGCTGGTTCCTATTTTAGATATTTTTCTGCAGTCCCCTTGGTATTCAGATATTGTGTATGTTCTTCAGCATTTTTCACCTCCTCAAGGCATGTCTAAGAGTAAAGGTAGATCTTTGAAGCTTAAATCTACAAAGTACTGCATTTTAAACAGTGCTCTGTTTTGGAAGGATCCATGAGGCGTTTTGCTAAATTGTTTGGTCGAAGAAGAAGCTTAGAAGGTAACACATGATTTCCATAAAGGTGACTGAAGTGGTCACTTGTTTTGGAAAACTACAGCCAACAAAGGATTGAGAGCTGGGTATTATTGGCCCACATTATTTTCTGATTTATATAAAACAGTGATGAATTATCATGAATGTTAGATTTTCCAAGGGAAGAAGAAATTGCTTCCACTTCCTTTGAAACCAGTTTCAGTGAACGTGCCCTTTCAGCAATGGGGGCTTGATTTTATCGGAGAAATACATCCCACGTCCTCAGCACAGCATCGATGGATTTTGACTGGGACAGATTACTTCACGAAATGGATCAACACTGTCCCTGCCAGGCAATCGACTGATGCGGTAATTATTCAATTCCTTGAATCGAATATTTTATCTCGTTTTGGCTGCCCATGTAAGATTGTGACAGATAATGCAGCCGCGTTCATATCAAAGAAAATGATCGATTTCTGTGACAAATACAACATCGTGCTGGGCCATTCAACAACGTATTATCCACAAGGTAATGGCCTGGCAGAATCATCAAACAAATCACTGGTGAATATAATTAAGAAAATGTTGGAGGAAAACAAAATAAATTGGCACTGAAAGCTCATCAACGCACTATGGGAAGACATAATTAGCTGTAAAAAATCAATAGGTATGTCACCTTTTGAGCTGTTTTATGGTACTGATGTTGTCTTTCCTACTTCTCTTACAGTTCCAGTTATGAGATTGTTACAAGAAGTTGGCAGCGAAGATGATGACAATCAGCGAAGGATCAACCAGATGATTCACCTTCAACAAACAAGAGAGGAAGTGTCACAGAAAGCAAGTCAATTGCAGGACAAGATTAAAAAGATCTATGACAGGAAGACAAAAGCAGAGAAGTTTCAGCTGAATGATGTAGTGTTTAAATGGGATGCAAGAAATGAAGACAAAGGGAAGCACGGTAAGTTTGACAAAATTTGGAAGGGACCATACAGAATTACAACATATAGGGGACAAAATGCCTTCTTGCTTTCAGAAATGGATGGCCAGGATTGTCCGGGTGGAGCAGTAAATGGTAGGCTATTGAAGCACTACCATTGTTGAAGACTATGGATTAGAATCTATCTCATCATCATTGTATATACCATGTTTTTTTTAAATCAGAGTTCAAATACACAGTCATTAAAGTTTGGGGCCTAAGGTGAAGGCTATAAAACATGGATGATATGTGTATGGTTTGGTTTCATTTCAGTTTTCAGTCTTAGTCTAGACTCTAGAGTCACAATCAGTTTGCATTTTTGTCCGATTTCAGTATTTTGACTTCATGCCCAATGGATAAGGCTACTTGGTCTACGGTGTTCTTGGCACCTCCAAGGAGCTACCATCCCCATTGGAGCCAATGTTAGTGTCAGTCTAGTCATACTGCCATTAGTGATCAAAACTGATCTTTTGCATTTGCATATTAGGTGTCTCATAGCGAATAAATTTCACCATTCCGCTAGGTCATGGATTCATTGATGGTAGTTTTCCCTCATGACGTACTCACTGATTTTCCTTTCTATGGTCTTTAGTCATTAGTCACTTTCATTCTCAAAATCATATCAGTAGGTCATAGGATGGGTCTCATTAGGGTCTCACCAAGGTCAAATTAATGAGTCAAATGTCAATAATATCAGCAAGGTCATGAGGAAGTTAA
The DNA here is from genome assembly GCA_034641835.2 of Pinus albicaulis. Classification (NCBI taxonomy): domain Eukaryota; kingdom Viridiplantae; phylum Streptophyta; class Pinopsida; order Pinales; family Pinaceae; genus Pinus; species Pinus albicaulis. The sequence goes on from CM076570.1 coordinate 704,780,371, forward strand.
TAAGCTCAAAGTCACAGCAAACTGCAAGATCAAAGATATATTTTATTCAGTTTGATGTAATTTTCACCTCAAAACTATGTTTTGAGGTGAAAACATGATATTTTGCCTTTATTATTATTCATTATGTAATTTTATATCATCATATCTAATAAGTCACAATTCAGAAGCTGTTATCTCCACAAATTGATGTCCCTTCCTTCAGAAGAGCTTTCTGCAGCATGTTCAGTGCCAAATCATCCTCCAAGCAAATCCATCAGAAAGAGCCCAGAAAGTGCTTTCCAACGGTATACTACACTCTCAAAATTGACTTTTGGATTGAAATTTATGCTTAAGTGAAGTCAAAGTCCCTATACCCTCATATACCCCCTATTTCCTATTTTTCCTTTAAACTTTGTATTATTAAATTTTTAAATATTCCTTTAAAAAACCCCTTTTTCCCTTTCCAATTACAAAATCGCATTATAAATTATTTTAAATACAATGCGATTTATGTATTAACCACTTCCCCACCATACTAAAACTTTAAATAATAAAACTTTATAATTAAGTTTTATATTATAAACCCCGCCGCTTCCCATCGCAATCGCAACGTTTATTCCTGCCCCCCGATCAACCCCATCGCACAAAACTCCGATGCGATCAATCGCAAGTCCCTCCTCCGATCTTCCGATCGCAACAACCCCCGATTGATTTGGCGCCGTCGATCTTAACCGCCGATCGGAGGGCCCACATCTAATCATGCGATAACAAGTCCCCCTCCGATTGAAACCCACCGATTGATAATACCTGATTGGTCCTCAACCATTGATCTATCCCCCACCGATTGGATGGCCCACAGCTAATCGGGCCATCGCAAATCGGAGATATTAAATCTTTTCCCCGATCTCGCCTACCTCCGATTTCTGATTGCGATTGACCCCGTGCCCACCATACAGTACTTCTGCTCCTCTCCCGATTCCGATCCCTAATTGCGATTATAATCCCCAGTCCCACCATTTAATTCCTCCGTCGTTCATTACAAAATGCCCTTTTCCTTTGTAAAAGTTAAAATTTGCCCATTTTGTTTCTTACAAAGGCCTTTCTCCCCATCGCATCGCATATTTGTAAAGTGTTACTCCCCTTCCTCGGTCCTTTGATTCTGATTGTGATGGCACCACTGATTGTTGCATTACAACTGTTTTGTTATATTATATCTCTCTGCCCCGTCTACTGTGATTGCGATTTTCATATGATTTCCTCCTCCTTCCCTTCCCTTTTCCCATTTAAAAAATTAATTTCCCTTCACTAAAGGTGTAGTTTCATATCTTATTGAAAAAGTTAGTTTATTCAAAAGAAGTAATGGAAAGCAAAGCGACAGTCAAAGGCCGAGAACTAAAATAAGAAAAGATTGTTACAACAGCAGAAAAATAGGAAATCTGTTCATCGGATTACCTATTTTCTTTCATACAGCATAGCAGCAAAAATCTCCAAGTGGTCAAATGCAATGTTGTCCCTTATTTTCAAGGGCAGATTGTTGTATTTCTTTACTATGATTGTATTTCAGTTCTTCAGCTGTTAGAACAACTCCCTTATCTGTGGATCTGTGTTCCCACATTTTAGTGTATTTATTGTAATTATGAATCATTTGTAAGCGGTCTGAATCAGAAAATCTGAAGGCTGTAATTCAGAAGTAGGGGAAAGGTGTGGAAGAACTTTTGCGCCCATTGTATAGTTTCAGAGGGATTTAATAAGAGATGCAGCTCTGATTTGTGGGATCCATGTGGTATGAGATTTAGCATTTTTTTTTCTCCTCTGTTTCATATGTAAATTGTTATGTTTCACCTCTCATTCATAAACATTTCCTTTTGAGTGCTTTCAAGACAGAAAGGTAGAATCCATTTTTATATGCTCTTCCTTGGGGAATCATTCATGCTCTGTGTTTCTCTTCTGTTTGAAAAGGATCCATTTACTGTGCCCTTTTCAGCTCCTCACCAGTTTGCCCATCCCATCCCTATTTAATTTTATTTTCTAAGTTTCCTGCTTATCTTGCCCCATGAAATACCATGTGTCCTGATTAACTTCCCGGTTTCAAATTGTCCATTTTTGTCCCACACCTCCTTGAAATTCATTCATTCATTTTTATTAAACCTTTATCCCTATCATTTCATCTAGCCTAATATCATATCATTATTGCACTTTATTGGATATTCTTTCATGGAGAGAGCCCTCTCCTGTCCTTGTAGGGCTAGCTACAAGGCTTAGCGTGGTTTAGTTTGTTACCTTGTTTTGCCTTTTCAGCCTGGGGTCCAATTCAGGTGCTAAAAATAACAATGCTTCATCACCAGTAGATAGTTCTGGTTTCTTCCAATGTCATTGCAATTGATTCGAAGATCATAGAATAGTTTCTTTCAATGTTACTTTCCCTTGCGAATTTCATTCTCCTTTCAGCATAGAGAAGCGTTTGATCATTGATTAATGTCAATTAATTAGTTTACAAAGAGAGTTCCATTGCAAAATCATCTAATTAATTATTGTTGTTCAATTCAATTTAGTTGTTGTTCAATTCATTTGGACTTCCATTTAATTCAGTTTGATTGTTGTTGTTCAATACAATTTAATTACACTTCAATTCATTTAGACTGTTGTTTAATTCAATTAGATAGTTGTTCAATCCATTCAACTTTCTATTCAAACCATTGTTCTGTTGTTCGATCATAGGCTAGACAGAAGAATCAACTAAGCTGCTCCTCATTAGGTTAATTGAATTCAGAAGGCTAGATAATACTTCCTCATAAGCAGCATAGAGGAACTATTAATCAATTTGACTCGCATATACTGTGCCAACACTCTTGAAATAAGAAGACTTACCTCGGGTTAGTAATTAAATGAGAAGCACTATATTTGTCTATAATAAGCCACCTCTGTGACACAAGCATTTTGGCGTCGTTGCCGGGGAGAGTGTTAAGAGTAATCTCCTTTATTCATCTTTCTCCATTGCTGAGAAGAATTGGGTATTAAAAATGAGAGGTACAAACTTGCGTATTGGCAAGGAACATGCTTGCCCTCTAGCCCATTTCCCATCAGGTCATGCAAAGACTAGTAGAATAGGTGCTCTTGTTTTATGACTAGAAAAAAAGAAGATAGAAATAATTCAAAATCATTGTCAAACATCCTCTCAATCCAAAGGACTGGTAATCCTTTGAAGAACAACACATATAGATGAAATCATTAAGAAAGTTGAATCTCAGGCATCTATAGGACCCATAAATATTTCCATTCAAAGTTCTATCACACTCCCTCAGGCGGCAGCCTCACCATCTATAGCCTACACTGAGTTTCACTGTGAGTCAGAAGGATCTGAGAGAAGGCTTTATACTTTCAATCATATAGGCGTTGATCCTTCAAAGGAGGGAGGTTCTTGCAACTTACAGGAAGGTGAAGGAGAAAATAGTGGAGGAATTCACATAGAAATATCAGAACCCAAGTCCCCTGAAAGAGTGGTCGAAACAGAAGTATTCAGGGTCCCAGATTAGCAGAGTGTTGTAAATCCTCCACCACATTCACCTCCCAAGCTCATTAGAATTACTCCTCTAAATCAAGAAATTCCCGAATATTTTTGGCGCCTCTTTGATCAAATGGTAAATAATCAAAACCATAATCAGAGGCAGACATCAACATTAGAATACCCCATTGTTCATCATGCTACCAATGCCCTTATGAAAGTCATTCCCTTACACAACATTCCCACCTTTCATGGATTAACCACAGAAGATCCTGATGCATTCCTATTCGAATTTGATGTCTTATGTAGGGGATATGACTACACCACTGATCCTCATAAACTGAAAATATTTCCCTCTACCTTAAAAGGAACTGTGATACGTTGGTTCATGGGATTAGGTGGGGGAACTATAAATAACTAGGACCAAATGAACAACATTTTTCTTACCAAATACCAAGACTATTATTGAACCCAAGATCTAAAAGATGAAATCTTCAATATGTCCGCAAAAGACAATGAAACATTAGAAGAATACGTAGAAAGATTTCAATACAATTTACAAAGGTCTTCTTATACCACGCTATCCAAGGACATCTTAAAAGCCACAATGATTAAAGGAATGAAATCATTAGGGGAATTTTGAGGTCTAAAATGGGCCTCCTAAGGAAATTATAAAATAAAAGTGGAAAAAATCAAATAAGATTTGATGTCATCATCAAATTTTAGAGGGTAAAATGAAAAAACTACTTTTTCAACTAATATTCTCAACTTATCTCCCAGATTTTTTACTCAAATTTTGAGTGGGAGTACTCGTTGGAAGAAAAATTTAATTCCTCATCCAAAGAGTACCCATGTTTCATACTTTCGATGGGTCCTACTACACGAAAAATGAGAAATACATGAAAAACGTGATTGTAATCACGTTTTTTTATATATTTATATTTTTTTCGTGTAGCAGGGTCCATCGAAAGTATGAAACATGGGTACTCCTTGGATGAGGAATTAAATTTTGCATCCAATGAGTACTCCCACTTGAAATTTGAGTAAAAGCTTTGGGAGATAAGTTGAAAATACGAGTTGAAAAAGTAGTTTTATTATTTTATTATTTTTTAATATTTTTACCCTTTTACTTAAAAAATGGTGAGTCATCCCCCATGGTTGACATCATCATATTGAATCCTATTGGTTCTTATAAAGTTTATTTTTGTTGTACATTTTTCTTAGGAGGCCCATTATAGACCTCAAAATTCCCCTAATGAGGAATGGGTGGAAACCCTTAATATAATGGGTAAAGGAGATATTTACCAGGAAGAATACGATGAGATTATTTCCGTGTGCGTTATATGCTCTTAGGGTAGGGGGTGAAATCGGCCAAATGGGCGTGATTCTATAAAAAAAGACCTTAAGCAGTCAAATGGAAATGTAACTATAACAGAATTTGGTAATCTATTGGAGGATTTAAAAACTAACATCTTGGGTACTTTGACAACGCAGCTTGACATATTACAAGCCAAGCAAAAACAAGCTATCATAGAGAAGAACTTAGCCGTCTTCTGCCCAAGATGTCGGAAGAAGCACAATCAGAGGGAATGTCGTTTAGACATGGTTCAGACTTGTGCCATTTGCACTAAGGATCATACCACAGACCAATGTCCTTCACTTCCCGGGCTGAAAGCACTCTGAAAGGAAGCAGAGGAAGAGACCAAACCAGTCTATTTGATGAATGAGCATCGGCAATGGCAAGCACGACTAGGTATGCCACAAGACCTGCCTCAGTTCTTTTCTTCTCCGCAGTTTAACCAACAAAACCCAACAACAACATGGCAGACCCAAAATCCTTTTTCTGCCTGGCCAAACCAGTCGTTTCCTATGCCACCTTAGCCTATACAACCCTCATCAGGGAATAATTGACCTAACTTTCCTTGTTCTCCCTCTTATTGGCAAAATGTCCCATATCAAACCCAGTGGCCAAAGCCCCTCCTCAAAACACCAATTGGAATTGGGAGCGACCCATGGGAATGACCAATCTACCAATGGGAGCAGGGACCCAAAATCAACCTACGCTACCAGCACCATACCCAGTGCAGCACAACCAGAAGCCTGTCATATGCCCCCAATTTCCAGCTCAACCCAATCCTAATCCCAACAACTGGCCGGTTCAACTAATTTAGATCATAGAAAATCCAAATTCTGATACTGAACAGAAGCAATGCAACGAATTAAGACTAAGGTCAGGACCTACCATCTTACCTATAGAAGCCACAACTCCACCTTAGTCCCGAATTGAAAACTCAACAGAACCTAGCCTAACAAACACCACAGAAACATAAACAGGTAGAGATAAAGAGAGTTGATCAACGAAGACCTGAAGAACTGAGGGTGACTCCGCCTCCATTTCGTGAAAGATTAACTCTGCCCAGACCAATAATCGCTCTAGATTTTGACATCCTGGGGTAATTAAGAAACCTTTATATCAAAATTCCTCTTCTCTAGGTTATCCAAGACATCCCCATTTATGAAAATACAATTAAAGAATTATGTGGAAAAAACAAGTCAAGAAAACAAAGGCTGCACCCACCATTCAAGACGTAGGAACGTTATATGACTTGTTACTAAGTAGGGAACCACCCATGAAATATGAAGACCTGGGAAACCCCATTATAATAGTACAAATCTCTAGCCACTCATTTCCAAACACATTGGTTGACCTGGGGGAAGCCGAGCAGGTAGCATGACTATCACTAGATGGGATTCCATAAAAAATATCATTATCTATCCGCCTGCCAAACCAAGCCTACCCACGGTAAAAATTTACAAACATACATGTACATATTGGGAGTAAAACATCCATCCACCGCTGACGCTAGTAGAAGCTCTCAAGTTCAAGGATCAAACTGAAGATGATGTAATCAATAATTTTATGAATCTATCATCCATGCCTGGAAATTTAAAATGCCATATGTTGAAAACAGTCCTCGAAAACGAAGATCAAGAGGATCATATGACAGACTTTGAGAATCAACATATTTCCACAACCACTGTTCGTAATAGCCTATTGAAATCCAGCCAGGAAAGGTTCTGAATATTAATGGCAATTTGGATGATGACCAAAAATAAAAGCTCATAAACATCCTTTAGTAGCATCAAGGGGAATTTTCCTGGGACTACCAAGACATGAAGGGTTTAGATCCACAACTATGGACACACCACATCTATAATGATAAGGAAGCATGCCCTATTAGAAAACCTTAGCGAAGACTAAACCCGCACTTAAAAGATATTGTAAAAGAGGAGCTGCAGAAGCTGTTAGATGTAAATTTCATTTATCCTATTTCAGACAGCAAATGGGTCTCCCCTCTGGTAGTCATCCCTAAAAAGAATGGGAAGTGGAGAATCTGCGTAGATTATAGAGAATTGAATAAATCAACACAGAAAGACCATTTCCCCTCCCCTTCATTGACCAAGTGCTTGATACATTAGCTAGGAAACAATTCTTCTCCTTTCTTGACGGATTCAGTGGCTAAAATCAAATCCAAATAACTCCTGAAGACCAGGATAAGAAAACCTTTACCTGCCCATGGGGCACTTTTTCTTACAGAGTTTTACCATTTGGATTATGTAATGCCCCAACAACATTTCAGAGGGCCATAATTATCATTTTTTCTAAATTAATAAACGAAGGGCTTGAGATCTATATGGATGAATTAACACCGTATGGGGAGGACTTCGATCAAGCTTTAGGAACGCTAGAGAAGGTGATGGAATGATCTATTGCTACTAGACTATTTCTAAGCGATGAGAAATGTCACATGATGATGACATAGGGATTGATCCTAGGTTACTACATTTCGGTGGCTGGGATACAGGTAGATCCTGCTAAGATAGAAGTAATCCTTCTATTGGCTACACCTCATACACAGACAGAGGTACGTAGTTTTTTGGGATATTCAGGATACTACCATAGATTTATAAACAACTTCTCACAAATAGCTGCACCTTTGTATGCATTAACTCGAAATTTTTAATTCCATTGGATTGATACATGTGATACTAATTTTGCAGATTTAAAGAAATTGGTCTCAACATCACCAATCATACAAGGAACTAACTGGAAACTACCTTTTCACATCTCTACAGTTGCCTCCGACACAACAATAGGAGCGGTCCTTGGCCAAGAAGAAGACAGGAAACCTTATGCCATTTATTATATCAGCAAAAACCTCACTCCTGCTAAAATGAATTATACTGTGACTAAGAAAGAGTTCCTAGCTGTCATTTATGCTATTAATAAATTTAGGCACTACCTAACTGGTTAGAAAAGTACTGTTGTATAATGATCACTCTACTGTTAGATATTTAGCCAATAAACCAATCACGAATGGGAGAATAACTCGTGGTTTCTAGAATTCAATATAACAATCAAAGATCATCCAGGGAAGGAAAATGTGGTCACAAACTTCCTGTCTAGCGTTCCCAATACAAATGACACACTGACAGTCGATGACTAGTTCCCCGACGAACATTTGTTTGTTGTAGAAGTAAAAACACCATGGTATGAAGATGTCACACATTACTTGGTAGTCGGGAGGCTACCCAGACATTTAACACCAAAATAACGGAATTTGATTGTACAACGCAGCGCAAGGTTTTCTTGGATCGGTGGTTACCCCTTCCACACAGGGGCCGATATGCACATACGCAGATGCATCAGAGGGGACGAAATATATGACATCTTACGAGCCTGTCATGATGAACCTTGTGGCGGCCATTTCACAGAACGTAGGACGGGGCATAAAGCATTGCAATTAGGCTATTATTGGCCTACGATTTTTAAATACGCTAAGAAATATGTCCAGGCCTGGGATAGCTACCAAAGAATGGGCTGCCCAGCCCAAGCTGATGAAATGCCGCTACAACCACAATTGGTGGTAGAACCATTCAAATGATGGGCACTGGACTTCGTTGGGCCATTCAACCCACCATCAAACCAGAAAGTCCACATATTAATTTCTACAGATTATGTAACCAAATGGGTAGAAGTAATGGCCTTGTCAAGAGCTACGGAAGAATCAGTAATTAAGTATCTTTTTGAACTATTCGTACGATATGGTTTGCCACGGGAAGTGATAACCAATGGAGGGGCACAATTCATAGGTAATAAAATTACAGTCACGCTAAGAAATCATCATGCCACCCATAGAGTCACGTCTCCTTACCACCCGTAGGCAAATGGGCAAGTTGAAAGCACAACAAAGTCCTGGAATAAATCCTTACTAAAACGGTATCAGCACATCGCTGGGATTGGGCCACTAGATTGCGATAAACCTTATGGGCTTATCGTACAACCTGGTGAAACACCACTAGATACTCACCATATCAGCTCGTATTTGGGAGAGAACCTATCTTTGCTATTGAATTTGAAATCAAAACTCTAAGAACATCCCAGGAAGTAGGATTGGACTTAAAATAAGCCCAAGCTAGAAGAATCCAGTAAATAAATGAATTAGATGAAATACGACTGCTAGCCCTGCAACGCACAACGATCATCCAACAACAGTGAGCTAAATGGCATGATAACCTTATCAAGAAGAAGGTATTCCAGAAAGGAGATTGGGCCCTCCTCTATGACTACAGATTCAAATATTTTCCAGGAAAACTTTAAACAAGGTGGCTCGGTCCATATGAGATTCAGGAAGTACACAACAATGGCACACTCACCTTGACCACCATAGATGGGTCTGGTTCAACATTTCGAGTTAACGAACAAAGAGTGCGCCTCTATCACAAGCCTCTCATGAAAGAATATTTTCGCCAACAGGCACGAAATGATCCCACCATCCAAGTTGTGGCACAAGGGGGTGACAACCCCACAAACTCAAGTACATGAGAGGTTTGCTACCACCACTTGTAAATAATGTATATAAATGTCTTGTTTTCTCGTACATTCTTTATGCTTACAAATTCTTTTCCTTGTGAATTGTGTTTTTATTTTTTCTGTTCAATTTGTGAATAGCTGTTGTTGAATCTTTGAATGGCTGCTATTTAATCTAATTGAACAACCATTTTATATGTTTTTATTTTTGTTGTTCAATTCATGAACATTTATTGTTCAATATTTGAATGGTTGTTGTTCAATCAAATTGAACAACCCTTTTTTGTTTTTTTATTTTTGTTGTTCAATTCGTGGATAGCTACTATTCAATCTTTGAACGACTATTGTTCAGTTGAATTGAACAACTATTTTCCATGTTCTTTATTTTTGTTTTTCAATTCAAGAACAACTGTTGTTAAATCTTCAAACGGCTGTTGTTCAATCGAATTGAACAACTATTTTCTGTTTTTTTATTTTCTGTTCTTCAATTCATGGACAAATGTTGTTCAATATTTGAACGCCTGCTCATCAGTCAAATTGAACAGCCATTGTTGGCATTTTTATTTTTCTGTTCGATTCTTGAACAACTGTTGTTCAATATTTGAACGGTTGTTGTTCAATCAAATTGAACAACTGTTTTTTGTGTTTTTATTTTTGCTGTTCAATTCGTGAACAATTGTTGTTCAATCTTTGAACGATTGTTGTTCAATCGAATTGAATAGTCTTTTTTGGTGTTTTTATTTTTGTCTTTCAATTCGTGGAAAACTACTGTTCAATCTTTGAATGATTGCTGTTTAGTCGAATTGAACAACTATTTTCCGTGTTCTTTATTTTTGCTGTTCAATTCATGAATAGTTGTTGTTCAATCTTTGAACGAATGCTATTCAATCGAATTGAACAACCATTTTCTGTGTTTTTATTTTTTGTTGTTCAATTCGTGGACAACTGCTGTTCAATCTTTGAACTGCTGTTGATCAGTCAAATTGAACAACCGTTGTTGGCATTTTTATTTTTGTTGTTCGATTCTTGAACAACTTCTGTTAAATCTTTGAATGGCTGTTGTTTAATCGAATGGAACAGTTTTTTTATATGTTCTTTATTTTTGATGTTCGATTCGTAAACAACTGTTGTTCAATCTTTGAACGACTGCTGTTCAGTCGAATTAAAACAACTATTTTTTGTGTTCTTTATTTTTGTTGTTCGATTCGTGAACAACTATTGTTCAATCTTTGAACGACTACTGTTCATTCGAATCGAACATCTGTTTTTTGGGCGTCTTTATTTTTGTTGTTCAATTCTGGAACAACTGTTGTTCAATCTTTGAACGACTGCTATCCAATCGAATTAAAAAACCGTTTTGTGTATTTTTTTTTTTTTTCTGTTCAATTTTGGACAACTGTTGTTCAATCTTTGAACAACTGCTATTCAATTGAGTTGAACAACCGTATTTTTTTGTGTTCTTCACTGTTTCTGTTCAATTCTTGAACAACTTTTGTTCAATCATTCAACGGATTTTGTTTAGTCGAATTGAACAACAATTTTTTGGGCGTTTTTAATTGTGTTGTGTAATCTGTGAACAGCTGTTATTCAATATTTGAACGGTTGTTTTCAATCGAATTAAACAACCATTCTTTTTTCGTTTTTTTTTATCGTGATGTTAAAATTGAATAACCTTGTTTTTCTTTTTCTCATTCCATCATTCCCTTTATCTAGCACCCCTCCCCTAAACTGAATTTGAGCTTGAAAAGCATCTCTGAGTAGGGAATGATAGCTGAAGAAGAGAGGGAGAATGGTAAAATTACCAATATGATGACTTCTTGGCACTATAATCCTTAAATAGGAAGCTGACATTATGCACACATGAAATGAAAGGCTAAGTCATCCTGAGTTCAAATATGTTATCATACAATATATGACCTTATGATGGTATATCTTTCTGCACTATTTGAGTAATATTTCCCCCCAACATGAAGGAATGGGAATAAGGGGTATTAATGGTATAGGCATTTTTTTTTCTTCTTTCACCATCCCTAACTCTTAAGGAATTAATGAGCCTCCCTTTATGTATAAAAAACAACTATTATGTGTTCATGGAAATATTTATGAGGATGGGGGGTCTCATTACGAGCCAACCTACCATGATCATAGGGATTTAAGAAGTGACATGCCCACAATGGCTACCACACCAGGGTAATGACCTTCTCATCTACTTGAAGGACAGGAGGTCTCATCATGAGCTGGCCTAATCACTCTGTTACAATCCTAGTGAATGGAACTGTGACTATCCTGGCTATCACACCATCATAGTGACCTCCTTATAAATCAAGATGTTATCATTCAAAAAAAACTACTATGCTTATATGAAAATTTTTAAGAGAGGATAGGGGGTCTCATCATGAGCCAGGCTACCATGTTCATAAGAGCATATAAAGTGACATGCCCATAATGGCCACCACACCAGGGTAATGACCTTCTTAACTACTTGGAGGATAGGAGGTCTCATCACGAGCCGGCCTGATCACTTTGCTACAACTCTAGTGAGTGGCACCATGTTTATCTAGCCACCATACTAGCATGGTGATCTCTCCATAAAATTGGCAGAATAACTATTTTTTATAGAAGGATCCTGGCTCATTCTTTCGGGTTAAAATAGCAAACATGTGGAGGCTATGAATGCCTACTGGCAGCAGTGGCTCTACTTATGGTATGAAAGTATGCTCCTTCAATATCCAATCTCTTTTCTATACACCTTACCTTCCATCCTTCTTCCTCAAGCTATTACTCAAATCAGTGATAATTATAATCTGCCACAGGAATAACTAACTAAGATATGGTAACACATTTGAACCCCAGGATGACGACACCAATCATTACTTGACTCAGTCTTGCTTCCGTCATAAATTTTCATTTGAAGAAGGACATCATATCATAATAGTGGTTACAATATTCCCCCTCCTTTTCCGGTCACTTCTGCACAAGATGCAATTACGAAAAATTTCTAAATCTGACCTTTACGCTGCGTATGTTAGTAATTACTCAACCACCCGCTTCTTCACGTATAGATTATCATTACCAAATACTGACATTCCCCTATCTTCATTCATGATTGGCCAAATCTCTCCTGTACTTGAGGGCGTGGGCACCCTTTCTTTGATGGAGGGGGTGTAGTTGGTCTTAATTTCGCAGGCATGTGAAATCCCTGCACAAATCTCGTTAGATGCATTGATAGGACTAGAGGAACACTACAATCAAGGCATGAATATTATCTGTGCAGAACCTCAATTTCTCTTTCGCTTGCATACAACATTAAGTCGAAACAACAGAGCCAAGAAGAAACACAATCAGAGGAAGAGAGCATATCAGCTATGGGAGAAAATTCCCTTCGAAACGATCTTGCAAAACTTTCCAATTTCAGAGGCAGCGAGTGCCATCCTCTAGCAAGCTGGTTGGCTGACATATGTACACCGACTACAGGGATTTTACATAGAAATTGTAATCGAGTTTCTACAAAATTTGCAGGAAGGTCAAACCAGAATTAAAGGTCAAATTATACCAGTCACAGAGGAAATTATTGTGGAAGTCTCCGGAATACCAGCAGAAGGGGAAAGATGGGCAGAGAATCATCTCCTCCTACGAGAATTAGTAGCAGCATACCAGGACTCGAAGGAGCCATTGGAACGAAAAAGTAGAGGGATTAACCCTACCTCTCTACACCAGCCATGGAAAGAATTTTCGACATTCATCCAAAAGTTCATTACATGTGATGGACGTCTAGACGTGGTAAAACCTCTACAACTTAGAATTTTAGTTGTACTTAAGTAAAAGGCTTCAATTAATCTGTTTGCCTTCTTGAATTCCATATTGCATGACACTGTTGTTTGATTGAGAAAAGCCAAAAATCCCCAAGCAAGGGTCAGTCACCAGGGGTTAATTAAACTAATAATCATTCATGATATGGATACGCAACAAATAGCCTAGGAAAATTTTGTTAACCTTGAGGCACAAGAAGTATAAATAAACCCTGATAGAACTTAAATTGAACCCCCTAGGGTAAATACACCAATAAGGAAAAGGACCCGAACCACAACTTCAGGACCAAGAAGGAAAAAACGGTCCAAGACACTCCAAGGAATCTCAGACCTCATGGAGGAGGCATGACCATCCCATGCACCATTTCAAGATTTCGAGGAAGAAATGGCTTGAGCCCTAGGACAAATAAGGGCAGACTACGAATCTAGAAACCCATCGGGAGCATAAGAGCAAGAGGAAATTTTTGATAAATCCGTTACCCCTAATAGTTATGGTTGCACTAACGTCCTACCTGACCAAGAGGAGCCATAACATGATGAGGCTCTGTCCCCTCTTGAGAATTATGAGGTGTATAGTGAAGGGAAGATAGAGGAGAGAATGGAATCAGAAGATTAGTCAGGTGACACTATCCTTGTGGAGCAAAGCACACACACAGAAACAACCCCTATGACACCAGGAGGTAGCTGATCTGGATTTATGAAGGAACGCAACAGAATAAAGATATAACCATAGATACAAAGATGCAGCAGAAATAACACTTCATTTCATTAATATCGAAGAACTGAAATTTTCTTACAGACATAATGGAAATAAAACTAGCTAGGGTGATAGTAGCTATCTATGAGAAGAGATGTGGTGGCTACAAGCCTCTGAACTCAGTTACAATGAGGCTCAAAGGCCTATTTATTATTTAGAAACAATGGGAAATCATAAACAGCCAAAACCCTAACCCTAGGAGATGAAGCGCCAAAACTATGGGCCCCGTTTGGGTAAATTGGTGTTTCAACTTCCCGGGGTCGTAACTTTGGCATACGATCTTCGTTTGACGCGTAGCATACCTCTTTAGAAATATCTATCTAAGGACTACAAATTTTGTGTGAGAAACATCGGTCCATAGACCCATTTTTCCCCCCGTTTTCCAAAAAAACATCATTTAGGGCCTCAAAACGGTTCCAGAAGTTCAGGACCCGAAAAACTGCTAAAAATAGTAAGTTGTGCTGAAACTGAAAAAAATGAAAGAGACAATGGTGGGGCCCCAAGTGGAATAGGTGGGTGACCACCAATATCCACCTAGATCATTCCTCCCCCCTTAGGAAGTAATGGTCCCCATTGTATTAAGTTCCTCCATGAGATGAGGAAATTTATGTTGAACTTGGTCCCTGGTGAACCACTTTCCTTGGTGCAGGAGTTGGCCAACTTTGACAACCCAATACAGTTGGATCTTCTGTTGGCGAGTGTTCTTGATTTGCATGTCCATGATACAATCTATGGTGACCTATTCCATGCAGTCTGGGTTTAACTTTGTTGGTGTGAGTTGTTCTGTAATGTTAGAGGTGTCCAGTAGAGGTGGGAAGTAAGGACGAAGGCGGTCCACATTGAATAATGGGTGCACACCAAGGAATGGTGGAATAATGAGATCGAAGGCATTGTTCCCTACAACTTTGGTGATGGTGTACGTCCCGTACTGGAGCGGGTGAAGCTTGCGGTGGGGTCCAGTGAGGCGCTCCTTCTACAAATGTTGCCATACTTTGTCACCCACCTCGAAATTGTGTGGCACCCAGTGTTGATCATGACGTTGCTTGTACTTAGCATTGGCTCTGTCCAATATGTCATGAACCTGTTGGCGGATGTGTTGAATGCGCTCGATGAAGCTATTTTCTTTGTCAACTTTAGACTAGACATTAGCCGAATCAGCCTGAGTAGCCGCAAATGGCATGGATACGTCAATGGGACATAGTGGTGATATTCCTGCCCACTTTGGAAGGTGCTGCGGTCGATTAAACCGTGGAGAGCCCGGCCAGGTCTATGTTGTACATAGGGAAGGCTCTCGTCCCATGTGCGTGGATGCTTGGAATTGCATGCGTAGAATGCCAATCATCTCGTCGACGACCTCTGCCTCGGCCATCTCGTTTGGGATGGAAAGCTGTGGACTTGGTGAGCTTGGTGTCTAGCATTGACCAGAGGCTGGACCAAAATGTGCTGAGGATCCTGCTATCCCAATCTGATATGATAGACTGTGGGATCCCAAAGTGCACACACACTCGTTCAAAGAAGAGTTTAGCAGTAGCTTCTGCTGTGATATTCTTCTTGTAGGTCGCCATAATGGAAATCTTCGAGAATCTGTCGATGACCATGAAAACATAGTCATTTACATGCTTAGTAGAAGGCAGACCCGAAATGTAATCCATGGATATGGATTCCCAAGGTCGACTAGGGGTAGGTAGCAGAGTACATAGGCCTTGCTTCTTGATGATCAGTTTGGCAATGGCACAGGTAGTACAGGATTTGATGTGCTTCTCGACACCCTTTCGAAGGTTCAGCCAATGGAAATACTTCTGCATCTTGGAGGTGAAAATTTGGAACTTGCGTACCCCCCAAGAGTGCCTTGTATGTGTGGTCGAATTCTGGGTTGCTCTCGGAGAGAAGCGGCCAATCAGAAGTCTCGTGCCCACAAGAGTTGAGAACGGTGGTGAGCGCCACGATCGGTGGTCAACTGAGGAAGTCTGCAACATTATTGGTGCTACCCTTCTTGTACTTGATGTTCAAATGAAACTGTTGCAGATATGTGGACCACTTCTGATGGCGATCATTTTGCAACTTCCCTTGTGTCTGTATGAACTGCAGGGGCTGGTGGTCTATGTGGATGATTGTTTCCTTCCCCAAAATGTAATGCTTCCATTGTCGACAAGCTTTCACAATGGAATACATTTCTTTGTCATAAGTGGGATACTTGCGAACTATGTCAGACAATGTCTCACTGTGATATGCCACTAGATGTCCCTGTTGAGTAAGAACTGCCCCAATAGCATAGTCAGAGGTATCTGTCTCGATCTCAAATGGCTGTTGCAAGTCTGGTAATGTGAGCACTGGGGCTAAACAGAGGCGATTTTTCAATTTTGTGAACGCCTTCTGTTGAGGTTCCGACCAAAATAATTTTTCTCTCGCTCCTCCCATGGTGAGTTGACTCAAGGGCCAAGTGATATGAGAGAATCCCAACATGAACCTATGGTATAAATTAGCAAGTCCTAGAAAGCTGCGAAGCTCTGTTGTAGTGGTTGGGGCTAGCCAATCCTGAATGACTTGGATCTTGGTTGGATCCACATGCACCCCCCTTTCATCAATAATGTATTCCAGATATTGAATCTGGGTCATGCCAAAAGTGCACTTCTCCAAATTGGCACACAACTTGTGTTGCCACAACATTTGGAGGACTTGTCGGATGTGGTGAAGGTGCTCTTCCCAAGTCTGGCTGAAGATCAGAATGTCATCCAAGTACACCACTAAAAATGAGTTGTTGAATGACTGCAAGATGTCTTCCATCATCCTTATGAAGGTTGCGGGAGAATTCGTCAACCCGAAAGGCTTGACTAGCCATTCGAAAAGGCCTTCCTTGGCTTTGAAGGCAGTCTTCCACACATCGAAGGGTTCAATTGGTACCTGGTGATACCCATACTTCAAGTCAATCTTTCTAAAATATTTTTCACTTTTGAGTTGGTCTAGAAGGTCATCAATCCGTGGGATAGGGTACCTATTCCAGACAGTGATCTTGCTCAGCACCCGATAGTCAATACAGAGTCTCCATGTCCCATCCTTCTTCTGTACCAACACGATCGGGCTCCCACAGGGTGTTGAACTTGGTCGGATGTGACCTTTCTGCAACAGCTCCTGAATCTGCCTCTTGATTTCATCGTTCTCCAAAACAGAGCACCGATAGATCGGTCCATTGGGTAGCGGTGCACCTGGGGTCAGATAAATCGGGTGCTTGACCTAACAGTGCAGAGGAACCCCTGTGGGTGAGGTGAAGATGTCCCCGTAGTCCTCCACAACCTTATCCATTTTTTGTTGTTGTGCAGAGGAGCCTTGCCTGGAGGTCGTGGCCATAGTCTTCTTCTTGCCCTGGGGGGGGATCATCAGGAAAACAAATTTCCTGGTTTGGGAAATGAGCTTACTGCATTTTTTTGTAGTAACCAAAGAGATAGTGATAGGAGGTGGTACCTTTGGTATCCTATACAACTTATTTCCCAAAGTAACAATAACAGCGCGAGGCTGAGACTCATACAAAGCATGACGCTTCCACAAGTATGGTTGTCCTAATAATACATCAGAAACATCAATAGGAGCAACGTCACATAATACCTCATCTGTGAAGGGCTTGATGCTATAGGGAAGGCGGCATTGCTGGCTGACGCGAAGATATCGTCCTTAGTGAAGCCACCCGATGGTATATGGATGTGGGTGAGCTGTGGTCGACAAGCCCAATCGCTTTACGAAGTCTGCTGAAATGAGGTTCTTTTGGCTCCCATTGTCGACAATGAACTGTACCGGGGAGCCCTTTACCCACATCTGGGAGTGGAAGAGACGTTCCTCCTCCTCTGGATATTCCGGTTCCTCCTTCTGGATCTTCGTATTGGAAACAGTGGCGTTGGGCTCTACATCAATAATCTGTTTCCCTTTTTCATTTCCCTTGTCAGGTTTTGATTTAGAGTCAGAGCATGCATCTAACTCAGAAGCCCTAATCTTGGCCACCAGCGACTGCTTGGCCCAACACTCACTTGTGTTGTGAGTGGAGCTCTTATGGAACTCACACCACTTTCCTGTGTCCTTCTTTGGATTTGTGATGTTGTTCTTTGCTTGTGGCTTCGAGAGGTTGTCTTGAGTCACCATGCCTTGGCTCTATCCTTTGTTCTGCAGTTTGGGAGCACCTTTCCCTTGCTTTTGATTCGCAGATCCAATGTCTCGCTTCTTCTATTTGAATTTCTGCTCAATCTTGGCAGCATACCGGTATGTCGTACCAAGCGAGCAGATGTCGAGGAACTCCATTTCCTCCTGAATGTATCTGTGCAAACAACTATGATACGTTAGCACTAGATGTTTCTCTGAATCTTTGATACCCAAATTGGTGCGCAGGGTATGGAACAGATTCGTCATCTCATGCACATTTTGATCCCTTTGTTGTCACAGCGTGGTCCATTGTATGTACTTGTCCTCATAGCTCCCCACGGGATAGTATTGTTCCCTAATGGCGTCTCGAAAAGAATTCCAAGTGGGTACGACTGAGAACAGAGAGGGTTCTGTCTCATCCTTTTTCTCACAGTGGGTTTCCCACCAGTCCTTGACATGGGGGGCAGCTTTGAGGAGTGCAAAAATAATCTTCTCCCTGTCGGAAAAGTCATGAACCGAGAAATATCCTTCTAATAGATTCAACTATCTATCTACGACATCTGCATCTATTTGACCCTCAAATATGGGAATGTCAAAATTTACTTGTACCTTAAAAGGAGTCACACCTCCAGAGTGGCTGCTGGATGCAGATGCGCCACTGGTGGGCAGCCATTGAAGGATCTGGGAAAATTTATCCATCATCACGTTCCTTTGTTTTTCGAGAGCCTCCTCGAGCAATATTTTGATAGGATCTCCTGCTCCCTCATCTTTCTTTTCATCCCCCATGGGCATCCGTTGTGGTTTGCGAGGCTGATCTTGCAAAGGTTCCACCAGATCGAGCCCTAACTCCTTATACCCCAACCTCGTTGGGGACATGCAAAGAAAGATAGAGAAAAGGTAGACCACTTTCATACCATTGATCCAGATTTATGCAGGAACTCAACAGAATAAACATATAACCATAAATACAAAGATGCAGTAGAAATAACACTTCATTTCATTAATATCGAAGAACTAAAATTTTCTTACAGACAGAATGGAAATAAAACTAGCTAGGGCGCTGGTAGCTATCTCTGAGAAGAGATGTGGTGGCTACAGGCCTCTGAACTCAGTTAAAATTAGGCTCGAGGGCCTATTTATTATTTAGAAACAATGGGAAATCCTAAACAGCCAAAACCCTAACACTAGGAGATGAAGCGCCAAAAATATGGGCCCCGTTTGGGTAAATTGGTGTTTCAACTTCCTGGGGACGTAACTTTGGCATAGGATCTTCGTTTGAAACGTACCATACCTTGTTAGAAATATCTATTTGAGGACTAAAAATTTTGAGTGAGAAACATCGATCCATGGACCCATGTTGCTCCCCGTTTTCCCAAAAAACATCGTTTAGGGCCTCAAAACGGCTCCGGAAGTTCAGTACCTAAAAAATTGCTAAAAATAGTAAGTTGTGTCGAAACTGAAAAAAATGAAAGAGACAATGGTGGGGCCCCAAGTGGAATAGGTGGGTGATCAGCAATATCCACTTGGATCAGTAGCACCGCGCCTCCCAGTCAGGACCCTCACATTGAGTTAAACTCTTAAGATTTAATCAGAAACAACATTCTAGGCAACCCTGAAGATGGCAACACCATCCCTAAAAAGTGGAATTACGCTCCCCCACCACCTGCTGAAATTAGGACAGGTGAAAATTCAGATAAAAAGAGAAGTAAGAAATTAAGTAGGGCCTGCCAGAGATTAAAGAAATTGGTAAAATATCTAAGAAAACGAATAAAGGAGGAAAGAAGGGCCCAGAAGCCAAAGAAAGAAACCTCCATTGCAGGAACTCAAACAGAATTAGTAAATACTGTTGAAAATGAGATGCAAACTGACTTAGCTGACGTTGTTGAGACTAGGATGAAAACCGACTTGGTAGCTACTACAGAAGATGAGGTATAGACCAACTTAGCAGACACTACTGAGGCAGAAACGTAGACAGAACTGGAAAACACCATCGAAGCCTCTACTCAAACTGAGCAGAAAATTATAGAAGAAAAGGGGACCCAAACAAAGGAAGCCCCTGCCTATGCCCATCTAGTAGAGAAAGCTATCAACCAGAAATTACGCAATGAAATATTGCAAACATAGCATGAACTAGCCCAGTGTAGGAAGGAGGTGGTTCCATTACAAGAATATGAAGCACTACAAAAAAAGGTCACTGACCTCTCCTACATAGAAGACGAAACATTTTTCCATCTCAGAGGAGAACAGGTAGAGGTAAAAATGGCACAAGAGCAGGTGGAGCAAGCTAAGAAACAAATCTCTACAATTTTCTCTCTATATAATGATGCCCTATCATGCAGAGCTCCGGTGACCAACTATGCCTTGTTCCTAACAGAACGGTATTTACTCCTAAAAGTTAAAGCTGTCAGGGCAGAAAAATCCACTACTTTCAGGACTATAGAAGAATTTGTCCACTGTTGTAATGATCAAGACGAATAGGTCCAACGCCTCCTATGTGAACTGTACATGCATAATTTATTTTTAGAAGAAGACATAGACAACAACCCTAGTCCCTTTATAGGGGATGTTCAGCTACAAGCATTCCTTTCATTTGCTAAGAATCAGATTAGGTGGGTCAAGGCCTACAACATCTTCCAAAAAAGGGAGCATGGCCTCGATTAATGGATTAGAGGGGAACCTAAAAAACCCTTGCAACTGTTCATTCAACACAAAAGCTTCATGAGAAGGTGAGGTGTAAGGACTAGGCTTGGGCCCATCCATAACAACGTCATAGAAAATGGATGAGAATACTTTGGAGAAATTCGTGAAGTGGCCTTGGCAGCAGCTAAGCAAAGGTGGATAGCCTCCACAAACAACATGAAGAATCGAGAGCCATTTGGCTATAGGAATTTCAAGGCTACTACCTCCAGATTCCTCTCATATACTAGCCTCGTCTACAACATGGGGCCTGCATGGTTAGGGTCTAGATACAGAAGCCCTCTCCTCTAGTATCCTCCCGAGGATTATAATCACAATTACAAATTACCAAAAGGATCCACAAGCGTTTCCTTTTCCATCATGAAACAAAAACAAGGCTTCAGAGCATACAAAGAAAAGGTCTACCCTACCTACTCCTTAACGTAGTTACATCTGAACCATTTGTTTGCATGAGGACACGCAATTACGTAAGAAGGGGAGTATGTTGGGCCCAAATTAAGGTATGTTCTCACCCTGTAATTACTTCAAATTATGTTACAATTTTGGGGAAATACCCTTCATCTTAAAAATAAAGAGAGAAAAGATTTATGAAATATAGAACAACTAGGCCAATGAAAAAAGGGATATTTTATAACAGAAAATTGACTTCCCTTATCTCCACATCCAAGAAGGCACAATGGCTAGACCAGTAGAAAAAATAAGCTAACCAACGAACGCAAATGTGTGAGATATCGGTAACTCCCAGCGGCCGACAGAAGGTAGACAGAAGAATGTGAGTCCAATAACTCAAACGACAGCCATGTGTAGCGGACTGTCATTTGGAAAAACTGTCTCATTTTTTGAAATCATCTTCAAAAGGATGAGGGATGAACGAGAAGGGGAGTCGGAAATAGAATAGGAAATTTGTTCTGCAATCAACACATCAAAACCAACTTGTCTAATTGTATTTTTGTAATATCACTGGATGTAACATAGAGCTTTGAACAAAAATATTTTGAATTTTTTACTGCGCTAGAGATTCTGGTGGTCTAGGCCCAACCCCTGGAAATTCCTCGCAAATTCCCATACTGTGTGTAGTCGGAGAACCAATGTATAAGTATCTGATGTAGTTGTAAAGTATATTTCCATTCAATAAAGTTACAATAAATCTTTCTTCAAAACTGCTAGCAATTGTGTTCTTTGAGTTAGATTAATCACAATTATATTTTTCTGAGTTATATAATGCTTCATCACCAGTAGATAGTTCCGGTTTCTTCCAATGTCATTGCAATTGATTCACAGATCTTAGAACAGTTGCTTTCAATGTTACTTGCCCTTGCGGATTGCATTCTTCTTTCAGCATAGTGAAGCGTCCGATCATTGATTAATTTCAATTAATTAGTTTACAAATATAATTCCATAGCAAAATCATCTAAGTAATTATTGTTGATCAATTCAATTTAATTGCTGCTCAGTTCATTTATAATGCCATTTAATTCAGTTCGATTGCTGCTGTTCGATGCAATTTAATTATCGTTCAATTCATTTAGACCATTGTTTAATTCAATTAGATAGTTTTTCAATCCATTCAACTTGCTGTTCAAACTGTTGTTCTGTTGTTCGATTGTAGGCTAGACAGAAGAATCAACTAGCCACTACTCATTAGCTTAATTAAATTCAGAAGGCTAGCTAATCCTTCCTCATAAGAAGCATAGAGTGACTATTAATCAATTTCACTTGCATATATTGTGCCAACACTCTTGAAATAAGAAGACTTACCTCGGGTTGATAATTAAATGAGAAGCACTAGAGTTGTCTATAATAAGCCATCTCTGTGACACCAACAGTGATGACCAGCGTTGAACCATTTCAGCCGTGTACTAAGTAGGAATATATTTCTCTATCGTTTTTATCACTCGCTAAGGACACAACGATGGAAAGCTTTAATCAAGGTTAGTTATTCACATTTTCAGTCTTACTCCTAAGGTATTTTTATGAAATAGTATCTTTATTAGATCAATTTGATTTAATATTTTCCACTTAGTAATAAATGAATTTAGTGGCTCTCTTTCAACCTAATATTTTTATTAATTTCAACAATCAAAATAGTATTTTTATGGGCTTATTTAATATTATCATAGATACCACTGAAACTAGGGAAGAAATTAAGATATCTTGAGTTGCCATATCAAGGGATATTGAAATTGTTGATGAGAAATTTAGAGACTGAATAGCCATAATTCAAATTAATTAAATCATTTTATCAAGTAAATGCATTCATGTCATCAAACATTATTAGCAAACATTCAAAAATACACGTTAATCATGAAGACTTGGAGAAAAATCCCATGAATTTGATTCTCTATCAAATGTAAAATCAAGAAGGGAAAACCCTAGAACCCCTCTTCAAAGACTCCTAATGAGTCTATTACTACACTTATAAATCTATTACTTATATTTAATATACTTCCAATCAAGATGATTTTGAATCCATTGGGTAGTGTATAAAATAATTATAAACAACTATTGCAACCACCAATCTCAACGGAGGCATCAAAATATATGGTTTATTTGATTTTCAAGTGGATTTTAATACAAGTACCCAAGAAGTACCCTCTCCTCTAGATTTCCCTATAGCCAAAATCCCCTTTCCTAAATTTAATGATTATTTAACAAAAAATTTAGGTAATGGAACATGTATTGTGGAAGAACATTTAACTACTTTTTCCAATGCATGTAACAATATACGGGCTAATGAAAATTATGTTTGCATGACGCTTTTTTAAATATACTAGGAGGGAAGGTTGCACTATAATATTTTATTTACCCTGTAAATATTTCTCTACTTGGGAAAAACTTTGTTATTGGTTCAAATCCACATAGGGGAAACAAAAAAGCCCAATTTCTTAGATTAAATACTACAATAATGTCATGTTTAATCTTGGTGAGACTATTAAGGCTTTCAGTATCATATTCACCAAACTATACAATCAAATTCTTCAACTAATAAGACTTCATAATTAGGATGTTATGATTCATTACTATAACACTATACCTCCTCCCTACAAAAATAGGCTTGAGGAGAAAGTTGTTAATAATTTGGAATTACCCTTATAAACCTGTTTAGAATTTGAAGATCAAAATTTAAGAACCATACTTACTTTACGTGAATAAATTAAAAGTAATGAAGTCATTGTTGTATTGTAATTGATGCAATACATGAATAACAAAATGATATCATTTGAAAGGAAATTCCCCCTTTTCACATTAAATGTGCACTTTCTTCATCCTCTCAATATATTCCCATGTTATCCTCATCTCAAGAATTTCTTGTCATTCGTCATTGGTGTAATTTTTTTAAAAATTATCATGACAAAAAAACTTGTAAATTTATGAAATACATCAAGGAGACGATATTCGAAAATAAATCCATTCCTCCAACAAATAACACTTCAATAAATATCTTATATTATCTAGATTATGGTATTCACATTGTAAGTACTTGCATGCAAATTCATAACAAAAGAAATTCAAAATAATTATTATAACCGTAACCAAGTTAGTCATGCTTCAGAGAAATTTTCTCATAAAAAAACTGTTATATATGGAAGTAATCCTAATCCTAACTGAACCTAAAATCCTTCCAAGATTACTGAGAAATACAATATAATTGAATATCTAGCTAATTTTAAGTTGAATGATACATTACTGTATTTAGTTAAGACTCCCAAACAAAGTGTTAATCTCAAAAAAATTATTCAAGGAAAATATAAGGACCCAACTCCTTTTGTAGCTATCATAGAAATCGAAGATAAACTTGAACCCTATAAAAATGAAGTAATTGAAACTTTTACCAATTATAAAAAACCTAAGCACCAAATTTCTATGTCTCCATGAATATCTTTGATAAGATTTCCTATTATTTTCTAATTGATGGGGTATCTCGCCCAAATGTTGTTGTACAAACGGAGTATCCAAAAATGTGATAGTGTTTGATAATTAAAAGTAGCCAAATATTAGGGAAGTTAAGGATTTTTCATTGGTTGTATGTTTCCATCGTGAGATTCGTACTACTTGCAGTATACAAGTCATTGATATAGCTATCACAAATTGTTCAATCATCCTAGGTATAGATTAGAAATATTTAATTTGAGGATATTATTCAATAGATTGTACTCATATCATTATTCGTAGTGGCCCTAAAAATATTATTGTATATCGAGAGGAAATAATTGTTCCTTAGATTGAAAATGTCCCTCAACCTTTGGTCAAATATGTGTAGGATGATCGAGGAATCTATTCTATTTTTCATGAAGAAGAAGTCGAAAACAAGAATACCCTTGATTCTCCCTCAAAGATTGATAAAATATCATATATGTTCTTTGATGGAGCTCATTCCCAAGAAGGTAATGGTGATGGTATTATTTTACAAATTTTTTTTTGAAAAATGCATCCATCTTATTACTTATTAATTTTTTTTATTGTACCAACAATATTGTAGAGTTTGAAGCTATGCTACTTGGCCTAGATAGCGCTTTCAAGATCAGATATCAAAATTTATATATCTTTTGAGATTCAGAAGTAATTTTGAATCTAATTAATAAATTTTACACTCCATCAAACAAGATTATGATGTGTTACACTATCATTGCTTTAGATGTTATTTCAAATTTCGATAGTTGCAATATCACACACATTATTTGAAGCATGAATACTATTGCAGATGGCCTAGCCATGTATGCTAAGCGGATTGAGAGATTCAATATGCCAAAAAATCCCTATTTCCCTATATTATCTTTGTATAAGACACACATACTTGACTATGAAGAGTCCTAGAAAGACTTTAAATATGATCGAACTCTTTTTTTCTTTTCTCATTGATGAAACCAGTGAATCTTCTCAGATAATTAATTTGGGAAAAATAAATGCCTTGGGGTTCTCATTCCTTTGGAAGATACATTTGCACCTAGTGATGCAACAAAAACTAAAATATGTAATATAACTTCTAGAAAAAAATTCGATGCAACTATTAAAGGTAATATCAAAACCAAAAGAGAACCTAAATTTTCATATGTTTTAGGGTCTTCTTTTCTTGTTGAAATCAATAAATTTTTAGACCTCTTTCATGAATTTTCAAATATTTTTTCTTGGTCTTCCAATTGTCTCAAAGGTTTTTATCCTTCTATAATCATTGATGTAATACCTATTAAAAATGATTTTTTCCCTGTAAGACAAAGAGAAAGGAAAATTCATCCACCCCTTGAAGCAACCATAAGAGCTTAACTCGATACATTATTTTTTCTCATATCAGTTATTTAATAAAATATTTTGAGTGGGTACCTAATCTAGTTCTAGTAAGAAAAATAATGGTCAAATCCACTTATGTGTTGATTTTTTTTCCTCAATAAATCTAGTGTAAAGGACAATTTTCCACCCCCTAATATGGAGTTGATCTTACAAGAGATAGTTGTTTCGGGCATAATATCCCTCTTAGATGGATTTTATAACTATAATCAAATTTATTTAAAAAAAACAATAGACATAAAACTTCCTTTACCAAAAAATGGGGAACTTTTTCTTTTAATCACATGCCATTTGGCTTAATTAATGTTAAGGCCACATTTGAAAGAGATATGAACATAGCTTTTGACGATCTATTTGGAACAAATCCAAATATAATTAGATGATTTGATTGAATACTCTAAATAGCAAAGTGATCACTTTCATCGCTTTCATCACTTGAGAAGAGTATTCATTTGCTGTCGAAAATATGGTATATCCTTAAATCTTGTAAAACCAATTTTTGGCATTCAATTTGGTAAGTTACATGGACACATAGTGTCCACTTCTAGGATCAGTATATATCCCAAAAGGCTAACAACCACTTAGGCTCTTCCCCTCCTACATCCGAAAAAGTCATTTAATATTTTATGTGAAAGATCAATTTCGTAATAAGGTTCATACCCAGTTTTGTAAATATTATTAAATCCATTCATCACATGTTGAAAATTAATCAAATCTTTAATTGGAATTCACCTTCCCATAAATATTTTTAAAAAATCAAAGATGCTATTTCATCAACTCCTGCCTTAGCGACACCTGATTTTAATAAGGACTTCATTATTTATACCAATGCTACAATAGTAGCCATTTATGTTATTTTAATCCAAAAAATCATGAATGGATAGATCATCCCATAAAATTTGAGTCAGAGTCTCTCTAATAAAGCGACGAATTATTCTTTAATATAAAAACGTGTTTATTATTTAATATATGCTATTCAAAATTTTAGACATCTAATCTTTGGAAAACACACTGAAGTCAAAATTCCATTACAAGTTGTCATATTCTTGCTGTCTCAGAATATGATGTTTGGAAAGTTAATCCATTGATTGACAAAAATTCAAGGACATGATTTAGCCATAACTACTACTAATACAATCAAAGGAGGAGATTTGGCTTTGCATTTGGCCCGAAATTTAAACAATAACAAGGAGGTTGAATTGCAAAATGAATATTATATCGACAATCTTGGTATCACGAAAATATTTTTTATTTCATTCATCAAAAATGTCTAGAAAATTTAGAAAATATGCAAAAATAAAAAATAAAAATAAGATTAGTTGTTGTATTTTTAGGAAATATTTTGTTTAGAAAGTCTCATGAAGGCATACTATTAATATTTTTGGATTACGTATGTGTTGGTCAATTCCTAAAATCATTGCAAGGTTAATAACAACAATTTGTTCATGTAGGAGGTCATTTTGTTGTTAAGGCTACCAGTTATAAAATTATAAGGACTTGATGCTTCTGGACCCATGTATTTTGCGACACTTTTAAATTTGTAAAATCTTGTAATTAATGCCAATGTGCAACAATAAGACTTCAATATTCATTTATGTATCTAAAACCCATCATCTATATTTTCCATTTTACTAAATGGGGCTTAGATTTCATTGTCCCAATAAATCCTCCATCCTTGAATAGACGTATTTTTGTTCTATTTGATACATACTACTTTACTAAGTGGTCTGAAGCAGTCCCTCTCAAAAAGGAAACTAAGGACCAAGTCAGTAAATTTTTTGAAGAAACGTTTCTTCACATATTTGGGACACATTCATATTGTCTCTGATAATGGACATGTCTTTGTTTGCAACAAAATTTATGTTTTCTATATTAAATTTGGAATCAAAAATTATTTTTCTTCTCCTATTATCCTCAAGGAAACAAATCAGTAAATACAAAAAAAAAAATTAATCAGACTCCTTAAAAGGATCAGAAGTGATAATCTAAAGCAATAGAACATTTTACTTCCTTAGGCCCTATAGGTAGATAAGACCACAATTTCAGTCAGTATATGGACAAGCATCCATTACACCTATTGAATTACAAATAGATTCATTACGCTTAGTGTTTAAGACTAAATAATTTAGACAATATGATTTGGTTAAGAGATATCATGCCTTATTACCTCTTGATCAAGAAATAACTTTAACTTTGAATCATATCTAACAGAGGAAAACTATTTTAAAAGAGTATCATGATAATAAAGGTAAAGCTACAACTTTTGAAGTCGGGTAGAAAGGCTATTATGGGATTCGTCATATGCAGACAAAGGGAAGCATACTAAATTTCAGAAAATATGGATCGATCTCTATGAGATAACTGCAATAATTGGAAATAACTCATACTTTTTGAAAGATGAAGATGATATATTGTTATTGTATACTACAAAGGGGTCTCATATCAAGCATTTTATTGATGTTGCTTAAGGGTAAATCCAACCCTAATATGTTCTCTTCTCTTGTTTATCTTCTTCTTCT
The DNA here is from genome assembly GCA_034641835.2 of Pinus albicaulis. Lineage (NCBI taxonomy): Eukaryota > Viridiplantae > Streptophyta > Pinopsida > Pinales > Pinaceae > Pinus > Pinus albicaulis. Next base: position 704,808,914 of record CM076570.1, read on the forward strand.
TTTTGCATTTCCTTTATTTTCTTTGTTTGTTTACTTTTATTTTCTTGATTTAATTTTATTTCCATTTTCAATTTTTTTAGGATCCTTTTGAAAGTTTCTATTGAAATGTAAGATATACACCACTCTAAGTATTTTTACAAAACAATAAATATAATCGGTTTGGCTGAAGTGCGAATAGAAGGATAGGAAAATAATGCTACAACTAAGTATCCATTATTTTATTCACTTATAAAAACATAGTATTAGTATTGACCTATTATTATTCCAGCTAGATGTTAACTAATGAATCCATATTGATTTTGAAAAAAGTATCCCTTAAAAATTTTCTATTATGAATATTTCAAATAGATAGGTGGGTGTATTTTTTACCATTTGTGAGGGGTTTTCCTGGGTTGGTTTTATCATTTTTCCTTCCTATTTTTTGAGACCAAAGACTCTAAATTTGATATAGCCACTGATCCAGACTTGTAAAGGAACACAAAATAATATTGATATAAACATAAACACATAGATGTAGCATAAATACAACTTCATTTTATTACTATCAAAGAACTGAAATATGCTTACATACAGAATGGAAATAAACTAGCTTGGGCGATGGTAGATTATATCTGAGAAGAGATAGAGCAGCTACATTTGGCTATAATAATGCCTTGTTTTGAAGGTGTCAAAGAGGCGGCCAAAAATAAATGGGTTGGTTGTATTGGAACTTTTCCTATCTCTTAGTTTTCCCTAAAAACGTTTTTTAATCCCTCAAAATGGCTCCAAAAGTTTAGGACCCCGAGAAATTTCCAAAAGTAGTAGGTGTTTCTATAATTAATAAACTGAAAAGAAAAAATGATGGGGGTCCAAGTGGAATAGGCGTGTGGCCACAAAAATCTACCTATATCAATCCTACCCCCTTAGGAAGCAACGGTCCCCATTACATTAGGTGCCTCCATGAGATTGGGATACGTCTATCGAACTTGGTCCCTAGTAAGATAACCCGATGCAATTGGATATATTTCTCGAGAGTGTTCTTTATCTACGTTTCCATGATCTGATAGGTTATGGAATTTTCCATGAAGTTTGGGTTTAGCTATGTTGGTGTGAGATGTTTTGCAATGTTTGATGTCTCCAGTAATGGCAGAAAGTATGGTTGAAGGAAGTCCAGATTGAATAGTGGGTGCATGCCAAGGAATGGAGGAATGATTATCTCAAAATAATTGTCTCCCACAACCTTAGTTATGGTATAAGGCCCATATCAAAGCGAGTGAAGCTCGTGGTGGGCCCAAATGAGAGACTCCTTCTGCAAATGTAATTCAAATTTTTTACCCCCTGGAAATTTTGTGGTACCCAATGCTAATCATGATGTTGTTTCTTAGCATTTACTCTGTACAATATTTCTTGGACATGTTGGCAGATGTGTTGAATGTGCTCAATGAAGTTGTTATCAATGTCAGCTTTGAACTAGACATGAGCAGAATCTTCCTGAGCAGCTGGAAATGGCATGTCCACATCAATGGGAAATAGTGGTTGGAATCCCAACCCCACAAGAAAGGGATTGTGGAGAGCTCTCTTGTAGCTATGTTGGACATAGGGAGGCTTTCATGCCATGTGCATGGATGCTTCAAGTTTTACATGTGTAAAATGTTCGTGATCACCTTGTTGACGACCTATGTTTGACCATTAGTTTCGGGGTGGAAACTCATGGAATTAGTGAGCTTGGTATCCAAAATTTACTAGAGGCTTGACCAAAATGTACTCAGAAACCTGTTATCTTGTTCTGAGACAATAGACTATGGGATACCAAAGTGCATTCATACTCATTTAAAACATATCTTAGCAATCACTTCTACTGTGATATGTTTCTTGTAGGCCGCAAGAATGGCCATACTAGAGAATCTGTTGACAACCACCAAAACATAGTTGTTTCCATGCTTAGTAGAAGGAAGACCTGACATGTAATCCATGAAGATGGATTCCAAAGGCCGACTAGGAGAAGGAATAGGAGTATATAGGCCTTGCTTCTTGATTTTCTGTTTGGAAATGACGCGGGTAGTGAAGGATCTGATGTAATTCCCAACATCTTGTTGAAGATTAGGACAATACAAATAATTTTATATCATTGCCACTATTTTCTCTACTCTGAAATGTCCAGAAACCTTACTGTAGTGTGCCTCCCAAATCATCTTGGTACGCTTGCTTGAGGGATCATAGAAGTGTCCTAGGTGGCATAACAGTGTGCCCCAGAGGTGAAAATTTGGGACTTGCTTACCCTTTAGGGTAATTTGATGTGTGTTGCTGAATTCTAGATCGCTCTTGTAAAGATGATGCCACCCCGAAGTCTTGTGCTCCCAAGAGTTGAGCATAGTGGTCAACACAATAACCAGTGGCCAACTGAGATAACCTGCGACATTATTTCTATTTCCCTTCTTGTACTTGATGTTCAAATGGAATTGTTTTAGTTATTTGGAGAATTTCTGATGGCGGTCATTCTACAAATTTCCTTGTGTCTGTATGAACTGCAAGGGTTGGTGATTTATGTGGATGACCGTTTCCTTCCCCATAATGTAATGCATCCATTGTCGGAAGAATTTCACAATTGAATACATCACTATTTCATAAGTGGGATACTTTCAAACTGTATTAGAAAGTATATAACTTTGATATGCCACTTGATTCCCCTTCTGGGTAAGAGCTACACCAATAGCATATTCAGATGTGTCTATCTCAATTTCAAATGGTTGTTGCACATCTCATAATGTGAGAACCGGTGGAGAGTATAGAAAATTCTTCAACTCAAAAAACTTCTTATGTTGGGATTCATACCAAAATAAATTTTCTTTCGCTCCACCCTTGGTGACTTGAATCAAAGGCAAAGTGATATGAGAGAATCTCAACATGAATGTGCGATAGAAATTCGAAAGACACATAAAGTTGCGCAACTCAGTTAGAGTGGTTGGGGCTGGCGAATCCTGAATAAATTTTACCTTGGCTGGGTCCACATGCATACCCCTCTCACCAATGATGTATCCTATATATTGAATCTGGGTCATACCAAAAGTACATTTCTCCAAAATTATATAATTTGTGTTGTCGCAGGGTTTGGAGGGCCAGTTAGATATGGTGTATGTGCTCTCCCCAACTCTGCTAAAGATCAGGATGTCTTATAGGTACATGATTCAAAATTAGATAGGAACACAATGTAATACAAATATAACAATAAATATAGATATTCAGTAGAAATAAAACTTCATTTCATTAATATCAAAGAACTGAAATATACTTACAAAAAGAATGGAAATAAACTAGCTCGAGTGATAGTAGCTTATCTTTGAGAAGAGATGTGGCAGATACATGCCTATGAAATGTGTTAAAATGAGGCTCAAAGGCCTAATTATTATTTAGAAACAATATAAAACCATAAACATCCAAAAAATTAACCCTAGGAGATGAATCACCAAAATTGTGGGTCCCATTGGGGTAAATTGGTACATCAACTTCTCTCGGTCGTAACTTTGGCATACGAGCTATTTTTGACATGCACAATACCTCATTAAAAATATATATCCAAGGAATACAAATATTGATGGTAAATGTCAGTCAAAGGGTCATCTTAGCTCATTTTCCCAAAAAACGTCATTTAGGGCCTCAAAATGGCTCTAGAAGTCGAGGAACCGAGAAACTACCCAAAATAGTATACTATGCTACAATTAAGGAAACTGAAAAAATGAAACAAACAATGGTGGGGGTCCAAGTTGAATATGTGGGTGGCCACCAATATCCATCAAGATTATTACACTACCACGAGCGAGTTGTTAAAGGGTCACAAGATGTCGTCCATTAGTCACATGATGGTTGTGGGGCCATTCGTCAACCCAAAAGGCATGACCAACCATTCGAAAAGGCCCTCCATGTTTTTGAAGGAAATATTCCACACATTGGATGGTTTAACTAGTACATGGTTATAACTCAACTTCAAGTTAATATTGCTCAAGTATTTGGCATGCTTGAGTTGTTCTAGAAGGTCATCAATCTGTCAGATTTGTTACCTACTTTATACAATGATATTATTCAATGCCCGATAGTAAATACAAAGCCTCCATGCTCCATCCTTCTTTTGTACTAGCATGATTGGGCTCCCAAAGGGTGAAGAACTTGGCATAATGAGCCATTTCTGCAAAAACTCTTGAATCTGTCTCCTAATCTCATCGTTGTCCCGAAAAAAGCATCGATAAATTGGTCCATTAGGCAATAGCTTACCCGAGTTCATATTGATGTAGTGTTTGACTTGAAAGTGTAGGGGTACCCTTATGGGTGAGGTGAATATTTCCCTGTACTCCTCCATTACCTTTTCCATTTACTATTGTTGTGCAAAGGAGCCCTATCTCGAGGCCATGGAGGTGGCCATAATATTCTTCTAGACTTGAGGGTGAATCATAAGGAAGACAAACTTATTGGTCTGAGAAATTATCTTACTGCATTTCTTTGCAAATATCAAAGAGATGGCGGTAGGTGGTGATACCTCAAATATCATGTATAACTTATTTCGAAAAGTAATAATAGCAGTGCGAGGCCTAGACTCATACACAACATGATGCTTCCACAAGTATGGTTGGCCTAATAATACATCACACAATTCAATAGGAGAAACATGATACAATACCTCATCTGGGAATGGCTTGATTATATAGGGAAGGTGACATTGTTGGCTAGCGTGGAGATATCGTCCTTGGTGAAGCCACCTGATGGTCTATGATTGTGGGTGTGGTGTGGTTGGTAGGTCTAGAAGTTTCAAAAACTCTTCTGAAATGAGGTTCTTTTAGCTCTCGCTGTCGAAAATGAACTACAGTGGACAAACCTTCACCCAAATTTGTTAGTGCAAGAGGTGCTTCCCCTCCTTTGGATATCCGGTATGAATATTATAGATATTAGTGGTGGAAACGGTGGCACTGGGCTCTGCATAAAAAATAGACTTCCATTTTTCAATCCCCTTTTCAGGTTCTAAATTAGAGTCAAAACATGCATCTCATTCGAAATATTTCAACTCAGCCACTAGTAACTACTTGGATCAAATCTCTCTCGTGTTGCGAGTGGGGCTCTTATGGAACTCAAGCCACTTTCCCGTGTCCTTCTTCGTCTTCGTGGTGTTGTGATTTTATTGTGGCTTCAACGGGTTGTCTCGGGTCTTCCCGCCTTGGCTTTGTCCTTTTTTTGTGGCTTTGGGGCACCTTTCCCTTACTTTGGATTTGCATATCCAAAGTCTCACGTCTTCTCTTTAAACTTATTCTCGATCTTGATAGAATATCGATAGGTGCCATTGAGTGAGGATATGTCCAGGAACTCCATCTTGTCTTGGGTGTACTTGTGTAGACATTTGCGGTACTAGAGTACCAAACTCTACTCATAATCTTCGATACCCAACTTCATGCTAAGGGTTTGAAAAAAAATTGTGAACTCGAACACATATTAGTCCCTTCCCTTCCGAAGCATTGTTGACTTTATGTATTTATCTTCATAGATCTTGACAAAGTAATACTTCTCCTTGATGGCATATCAGAAATAATTCCAAGTGGGTGTGACCCAAAATGAGGAGGGACATTCCCTCGCAGCCCTCTTCTCGCAGTAGGTTTCCCACCAGTCTTTGACGTGAGGGGAGACTCTGAGGAGTGCAAAAGTAACCTTTTCCCAATTGGAAAAATCATGAACAGAAAAATACCCTTCTAAAAAATTTAACCATTTATCTACGACATTCGCATCTATATTTCCTTCAAATATGGGGATGTCAAATTTGACTTGTACCTTAAAGGGAGTGGCACCTCCAGAGTTGTTGTTGGATGAAGATGTGTCGCATGTGGGTAGTCATTGTAGGATCTGTGAAAATTTTTACATCATCACGTTCCTTTATTTCTTGAGGGATTATTTGAGCAATATTTTGGAAGGATATCCTACTTCCCCGTTATTATTTTTTTTTCCATTAGAGCTCGTCAAGGTTTCCAAGGCTGGTTTTGCAAAGGTTCAACCAATTAGAGCCCTAACTCCTTATACCTTGACCTTGTTGGGGACATGAAAAGGAAAAAAGAGAAAGAGCAGACCCCTCTGATACCACTGGTCCGGACTTATACAGGAACACAACAAAATAAAGATATTAACATAAACACATAGATGCAGCAGAAATAAAACTTCATTTTATTACCATAAAAGAACTGAAATATGCTTGCATACAAAATCAAAATAAAATAGCTTGGGCAATGGTAGATTATCTCTAAGAAGAGATAGAGCATCTACATTTGGCTATAATAATACCTTTTTTTGAAGATGTCAAAGAGGCAGCCAAAAATAAATGGGTTGGTTGGATTGGAACTTTTCCTATCTCTCAGTTTTCCCTAAAAACTTTTTTAATCCCTCAAAATGGCTCCAGATGTTTAAGACCCCGAAAAACTTCCAAAAATAGTAGGTGTTTATATAATTAATAAACTGAAAAGAAATAATGATGGGGGTCCAAGTTGAATAGGTGTGTGGCCACAAAATCCATCTGTATCAATCTTACCCCCTTAGGAAGCAACGATCCCCATTACGTTGGGTGCCTCCATGAGATTGGGAAACTTTTGTTGAACTTGGTCCCTAGTAAGATAGCCTGATGCAATTGGATCTCCTGCTCGAGAGTGTTCTTTATCTACATTTCCACGATATGATAGGTTATGGAATTTTCCATGAAGTCTGGGTTTAGCTATGTTGGTGTGAGATGTTCTGCAATGTCTGATGTCTCCAGTAATGGTAGAAAGTATGGCTGAAGGAAGTCCACATTGAACAGTGGGTGCATGCCAAGGAATGGAGGAATGATGATCTCAAAAGAATTGTCTCCCACAACCTTAGTTATGGTGTAAGGCCCATATCAAAGCGGGTGAAGCTCGTGGTGTGCCCAAACAAGAGACTCCTTCTGCAAATGTAATTCATTTTTTTTACCCACCTGGAACTTTTGTGGTACCCAATGCTAATCATGATGTTTTTTCTTAGCATTTACTCTATACAATATTTCTTGGACATGTTGGCAGATGTGTTGAATGTGCTCAATGAAGTTGTTATCAATGTCAGCTTTGAACTAGACATGAGCAGAATCTTCCTGAGCAGTTGGAAATGGTATGTCCACATCAATGGGAAATAGTGGTTGGAATCCCAACCCCACCAGAAAGGGGTTGTGGAGAGCTCTCTTGTAGCTATGTTGGACATAGGGAGTCTTTCATCCCTTGTGCATGGATGCTTCAAGTTTTACATGTGAAAAATGTGCATGATCATCTTGTTGACGACCTATGTTTGACCATCAGTTTGGGGGTGGAAACTCGTGGAATTAGTGAGCTTGGTATCCAAAATTTACTATAGGCTTGACCAAAATGTACTCAGAATCCTGTTACCTTTATATGAGACAATGGACTATGGGATACCAAATTGAACTCATACTCATTTAAAACATTCTTAGCAATCGCTTCTACTCTGATATGTTTCTTGTAGGCTGCAAGAATGGCCATACTAGAGAATCTGTCGACAACCACCAAAACACAGTTGTTTCCATGATTAGTAGAAGGAAGACCCGACATGTAATCCATGAAATGGATTCCAAAGGCCGACTAGGAGAAGGAATAGGAGTATATAGGCCTTGCTTCTTGATTTTCAGTTTGGAAATGACGCGGGTAATGAAGAATCTGATGTACTTCCCAACATCTTGTTGAATATCAGGACAATAAAAATAATTTTACAGCATTGCCACTATTTTCTCTACTCTGAAATGTCCAGAAAACTTACTGTAGTGTTCCTCTCAAATAATCTTGGTACGCTTGCTTTAGGGGACATAGAAGTGTCCTAGGTGGCATAACAGGGTGCCCCAAAGGTGAAAATTTGGGACTTTCTTACTCTTTAGGGTAATTTGATATGTGTTGCCGAATTCTAGATCGCTCTTGTAAAGATGATGCCACCCCGAAGTATTATGCTCACAAGAGTTGAGAATAGTGGTCAACGCGATAACCATTGGCCGACTGAGATAACCTGCAACATTATTTTTGTTTCCCTTCTTGTACTTGATGTTCAAATGGAATTGTTTCAGTTATTTGGAGAATTTTTGATGGCGGTCGTTCGACAACGTTCCTTATGCCTGTATGAACTGCAAGGGTTGGTGATTTATGTGGATGACCGTTTCCTTCCCCATAATGTAATGCATCCATTGTCGGAAGAATTGCACAATTGAATACATCACTATTTCGTAAGTGGGATACTTTCAAACTGTATTAGAAAGTATATAACTTTGATATGCCACTGTATTCTCCTTTTGGGTAAGAACTGCACCAATAGCATATTCAGATGTGTCTGTCACAAATTCAAATGGTTGTTGCACGTCTCATAATGTGAGAACTGGTGGAGAGTATAGACAATTCTTTAACTCAAAAAAATTCTTATGTTGGGATTCATACCAAAATAAATTTTCTTTTGCTCCACCCTTGGTGAATTGAATCAAAGGCCAAGTGATATGAGAGAATCCCAACATGAATGTGCGATAGAAATTGGAAAGACATAGAAAGTTGTTCAACTCAGTTAGAGTGGTTGGGGCTGGCGAATCCCAAATAAATTTTACCTTGGCTGGGTCCACTTGCATACCTCTCTCACCAATGATGTATCCCAGATATTGAATCTGGGTCATACCAAAAGCACATTTCTCCAAACATTAGGATAATTTTGAGATCTAAAATGGGCCTCCCAAGGAAATAATAAAATAATAGCTAAACCACTAAAATAATGTTTATGATTTTTCAATTCACTTTTTGCACCACAATCCATGTAACCATAGTTAAATTCAATTCAAAAGTTGTACCAAAATAAAATTAATAAAAAAAATGTATTGATGTGACTATAAATAAGAATGAGTTTTTCAAAAAAAATCATTATCATTGAACAACTAATGCATTTGTCCTTTGTACTTAAATAACTTAAAATAAAATATAAATATAAATTTATAAACTCTTAATTATATTACATGTTATTAATTAAAATTTATATTATTTAAATTGTATAATAACATGTAATTAATATACTATATAAAAATAATATAATATAATATAATAAATGTATAGGGATATGCATTATTTCTTTCAAAAAATATGAAATGAAAATAATATTATTTTATTCAAACGATGTGAAATGACATTTATTATGAGTACTTTACTTTATGACTTTAAAAGTACTTAGAGCACTACCATGGTTAACCATGATATTTTATCCACCATTAAGAATGTGACAAGTATGTACCTTTAACTCAAGTGATGCCACCTCAACCATTAGGGATGATGTCATCCCCTAAAATGTGATTGGTTCTCAAAAAGTGAATTTTGATTTTACATTTTCCATAGGAGGGCCATTTTAGACCTCAAAATTCCCCTAATGGCACATAATTTGTGTTGTCGCAGGGTTTGGAGGGCCCGTTAGATATGGTGTACGTGCTCTCTCCAACTCTGCTAAAGATCAGATGTCTTCTAGGTACATGATTCAAACTTAGATAGGAACACAACATAATAAATATATAACAATAAATATAGAGATGTAGCAGAAATAACACTTCATTTCATTAATATCAAAGAACTGAAATACACTTACAGAAAGAATGGAAATAAACTAGCTCGAGTGATAGTAGCTTATCTTTGAGAAGAGATGTGGCAGATACATGCCTATGAAATGTGTTAAAAGGAGGCTCAAAGGCCTAGTTATTATTTAGAAACAATATAAAACCCTAAACATCCAAAAAATTAACCCTAGGAGATGAATCACCAAAATTGTGGGCCCGATTGGGGTAAATTGGTACATCAACTTCCCTCTGTTGTAACTTTGGCATACGATCTATTTTTGACATGCACAATTCCTCATTAAAAATATATATCCAGGGACTACAAATTATGATGGTAAATGTCAATCAAAGGGTCATCTTAGCTCATTTTCCCAAAAAATGTCATTTAGGGCCTCAAAATGGCTCTGGAAGTCAAGGAACCGAAAAACTGCCCAAAATAGTATATTATGCTACAATTAAGGAAAATGAAAAAATGAAACAAAAAATGGTGGAGGTCCAAGTTGAATATGTGGGTGGCCACCAATATCCATCGAAATTATTACACTACCATAAGCGAGTTGGTAAAAGGTCGCAATATGTCGTTCATTAGTCGCATGATGGTTGTGGGGCCATTCGTCAACCCGAAAGGCATGACCAACCATTTAAAAAGGCCCTCCATGTTTTTGAAGGAAATATTCCACACATTGGATGGTTTAACTAGTACATGGTTATAACTCAACTTCAAGTTAATATTGCTAAAGTATTTGGTACGCTTGAGTTCTAGAAGGTCATCAATCTGTGGGATTTGTTACCTATTTTATACATTGATATTATTCAATGCCCGATAGTAAATACAGAGCCTCCATGTTCCATCCTTGTTTTGTACTAGCATGATTGGGCTCCCACAGGGTAACAAAGTTGGCATAATGACCCATTTCTACAAAAACTCTTAAATATGCCCCCTGATCTCATTGTTCTCTCGAAAAAAGCATCGATAAATTGGTCAATTAGGCAACGACTTACCCGAGTTCAGATTGATGTAGTGTTTGACTTGAAAGTGTAGGGGTACCCTTATGGGTGAGGTGAATATGTCCCTGTATTCCTCCATTACCTTGTCCATTTATCGTTGTTGTGCAGAGGAGCCCTCTCTCGAGGCCATGGAGGTGGCTGCAATATTCTTCTAGACTTGAGGGTGAATCATAAGGAAGACAAACTTATTGGTCTGAGAAATTATCTTACTGCATTTCTTTGCAGATATCAAAGAGATGCCGGTAGGTGGTGATACCTCCAGTATCATGTATAACTTATTTCGAAAAGTAATAATAGCAGCGCGAGGCCTAGACTCATACACAACATGATGCTTCCACAAGTATGGTTGGCCTAATAATACATCACACAATTCAATAGGAGAAACATAATACAATACCTCATCTGGGAATGGCTTGATTATATAGGGAAGGCGACATTGTTGGCTAGTGTGGAGATATCATCCTTGGTGAAGCCACCTAATGGCCTATGGTTGTGGGTGTGGTGTGGTCGGTAGGTACAAACATTTCAAAACCTCTTCTGAAATGAGGTTCTTCTGGCTCTCGATGTCGATAATGAACTACAGTGGAGAAACCTTCACCCACCTTTGTTAGTGTAAGAGGTGCTCCTCCTCCTCTGGATATCCAGTATGAATATTCTAGATCTTAGTGGTGGAAATGGTGGCACTGGGCTCTGCATAAAAATATACTTCCATTTTTCAATCCCCTTTTCAGGTTCTGACTTAGAGTTAGAACATGCATCTCATTCGAAATATTTCAACTTGGACACCAGTGACTACTTGGATCAAATATCTCTCGTGTTGTGAGTGGGGCTCTTATGGAACTCACGCCACTTTCCCATGTCCTTCTTCATCTTCGTGGTGTTGTGATTTTATTGTGGCTTCAACGGGTTGTCTTGGGTCTTCCCACCTTCGCTTTGTCCTTTGTTTTGTGGCTCCAGGGAACCTTTCCCTTACTTTGGATTCCTAGATCCAAAGTCTCACGTCTTTTGTTTAAACTTATTCTCGATCTTGATAGAATATCGATAGGTGCCATTGAGTGAGGATATGTCCAGGAACTCCATCGCATCTTGGGTGTACTTGTGTAGACAATCGTGGTACTAGAGTAGCAAACTCTACTCATAATCCTCGATATCCAACTTCGTGCGAAGTGTTTGAAAAAAATTTGTGAACTCTAACACATATTGGTCCCTTCCCTTCCGAAGCATTGTTGACTTTATGTATTTATCTTCATAGATCTCGACAAAGTAATACTTCTCCTTGATGGCATATCAGAAATAATTCCAAGTAGGTGCGACTCAAAATGATGAGGGACATTCCCTCTCAGCACTCTTCTCACAGTAGGTTTCCCACCAGTCCTTGACATGAGGGGAGACTTTGAGGAGTGAAAAAGTAACCTTGTCCCAATTGGAAAAATCATGAACAGAAAAATACCCTTCTAACAAATTTAACCATTTATCTACGACGTTTGCATCTATATTTCCTTCAAATATGGGGATGTCAAAGTTGACTTGTACCTTAAAGGGAGTGGCACCTCCTGAGTGGTTGTTGGATGAAGATGTGTCACATGTGGGTAGTCATTGAAGGATCTGTGAAAATTTTTATATCATCACGTTCCTTTCTTTCTCGAGGGATTCTTTGAGCAATATTTTGGAAGGATATCTTGCTTCCCTGTTATTATTTTCTTTTTCCATTAGAGCTCGTCGAGGTTTGTGAGGTTGGTCTTGCAAAGGTTCAACCAATTTGAGCCCTAAATCCTTATACCTTGATGTTGTTGGGGACATGCAAAGGAAAACAGAGAAAGAGTAGACCCCTCTGATACCACTGGTCCGGACTTATACAGGAACGCAAAAAAATAAAGATATAAACATACACATATAGATGAAGCATAAATAAAACTTCATTTCATTGCTATCAAAGAACTGAAATATTCTTACATACTGAATGGAAATAAACTATCTTAGACGATGGTAGCTTATCTCTGAGAAGAGATGTGGCGGCTACATGCCTCTGAACTATATTACAATGAGGTTCAATGGAATTTTTATTATTGATAAACAATGAGAAACCATAAATATCGAAAAACATAACCCTAGGAGATGAAGAGCCAAAAGCTTATGGGCCCTGTTGGGGTAAGTTGGAACTTCAACTTCCTGAGGTTGTAAATTTTGCATATTATCTTTATTTTGCTATCATAAAAGTCCATTTTGAAGCTACGAAGAGGAGGCCAAAAAATAATATATAAATTAGATTGGCACTTTTCCAGTCTCTCCGTTTTCTCTAAAAGCATCTCTTAGTCCCTCAAAACAACTCAAGAAGTTTAGGACCCAAAAGAATGCCAAAACTAGTAATTTTTTCTATAATTAAGGAAACTGAAAAGAAAAAATGGTGGGGGTACAAGTGGAATAGGTGGGTGGTCACAAATATCCACCTGGATCGACCACCAATATTTCCCTATGGTGTGGCAATATGTTGATTCCAATCTCAAAAAATTTTGAATTTTCTATTATGCTACAAAATCGTGCGTCTACCATTGATTTTCTTAACCCATCCATGACCAAAGGGAGGAGGACACCATAAGAAACATTTAATTAAGTAAACACCTTTGCATGTATTTTCTTATGACACGGATATTTGTTCATGATTAAACAATTCCTAATGATTGCAAGATTACTCTTTTTGTTGGTGAATGATATGAAGTAAAATGCATGAGCCCAATTAATTCAAGCATATGTTTACTTCTCAAAAAAACACAAAGACAATTGAAAATTCCTTCTCTTACCATATCACAAGGTTTTGTCATTTATTGCGGTATAGCCTTGATCAAAATAGTTTGGAGGATTGTGACAATGGAAGACATTCAATGTTTGCTTTATTTGGTGTGTCATAACCTAACACTATGAAATATGGTTACAGAATACGTTTGCAGGCTCAAAGCTATTGTACAGATATATATGTTCGAGTTTTGATAATGTGACATATATATAGTTATGGTCTAGCAGACTATTGTGTCGATTTATGTATTGTGAAGGTTAACACACATGATTTCAAAGATTAAAATCATATAACATATATTATTATATTGTTGATAAGCCATAACTCTCCTTGCAACATTAACTTAGGATTATTGGCATGGTAGTGTTCTTTTGGATCTATCGTTCGTTAAATTCAAACATAACACATTATGTGCATATATGGTGTGATCCTCTCTTGTGTAGTGCTCCACACGGTGATTTTTGGGAGAATATTACATTATTTTAGGTTTAATGTGTCCACTTTGTATTTAATCCACCTCCAATTTGGATGTTATTCCAATATATATTCATGCATGAGGTGGCATGATGCCACTGTCAGCCTTAAATGCTCGGTGTTAGAAGGAGTAAATTCAGCCTAAGAATTTAATGGCCTAGTCCATAAGTTCAATAACCACATGAAAATGGATTTGTTTGTAAGTTGGTGTCTCTCTTTGATGAGGGTTTTTCTCATTTGGAAATTTAACACTTCAGCCCATAAAATTTTGGGTTCATTACAGAATTGTTTCTATTGTTACTATTCTAGTCTCTATGATAAATTGAGGGTTTAGAAAAATATTTGTCTACTAGATTATTGGACAGTTTTTGGTCGTTCCTTTATCCCATGTGTCAATTTTGCGTGGGAATTCCAATTAATTTTATTTGTGGTTAATTACATAGTAAACTGTGTTTTTACTTTGATTGGTGACTCTATGTTTCCATTATACTTAAAAAGCTTCTCCATATAGCTCGTTACCTTTGCATTTACTCATGCAGTTATGTTTCTATGTGAATAATTCATTAAATTATTATCCGGTATGTAAAGTTGATTATTTAACTCTTGGCAACTCTAAATCCTTTTTTGACCGAGGGTTTCTATTGATAATGTCAATAATAACTTTGTTACAGGGAAATTTTCAAAAAGTTAATCTTATTTTTCAAAAACTAAAGAGTTCCCCTCAAAATCTTGGCTCGTTCATTTTCCAAAACCTTTATTATAATTATGCAAACAACCCTTTTCAAATTGTATTCCTGTTATCTACCTAAAGTTTAAAGCCCTTGTGCGTGAATAAAAATAACCTTACGGGTACCAACATGAAGATACCCAAACCCTGCTTTGATTATGAATTTATTTATATGGAATTCACTCAGCTTTTACTCCATGTTTTAATTTGTATTAAATCCCTTATGTATTCTTTCGCTGAGAATTTTCAGATCTTCTTGCCCATTTCCCTGTACTATTCAGATTCAATAGTTAAAGCCCTAATTTTCATTTTGAAGGCCCTAATCCCAGAACAAGCATGCAAAATTCCCTTCATAACCATATTTAAAATATTACTACCAGACCATGTTATTCTTTTAGTGTTCTTTTAAACTTCCATCGATTATGACTGCGATAGGAAAAAAATTTCAAACCTGTATAAAAAGACAATATTCAAAAAATAAATAAAATAAATTATGAAAATCACTCAAATTATTGAAGGGGAAAATATGAGAAGGTTCTTATGGTTTTCATCCTTTTCTTTTTACATTCCATTGCTCATTTGTCAATGTTAAAAACCTAATATCAGTTCACCAACCATTTCCTATTCACATAAGAGTTTATTGATCATTGTATTAAACACATGTTTATTGTGGTAGTTAAAAAGGGAGATGTGTTGATGTATAAAATTAATTTGTTTGATCAAGATTGTTGTTAATATTTTCATTTATTTGCATAAATGAGTTACAATTCTTGAAGGTAGGGCAGAGGATGAGGAAGGGGAAATATACCTCCTAGTTTATGGGATACTAAGAGAACCAAAAATATTTGTTTTTTAGTTAACTTTAATGTTTATTTTGAAGAGTTTCATCAGCTAGTCACTATTGGAAATTTATTCCTAGGTTCCCTTAATTGTTGTTTGTTATCGTCCTATTTATGAAAGTAGTTTCTCCACTTCTTTGAGGTCTCATCCCTACATTCATGAAATTCATGTTCAAGAAACTCGTAATAACTCCAGAAATAATTTTGATGGTTGGAACCATGTTCCAATACAAAAGATAATGTATGGGTATTGGTTCCCAACAACGCAGTAAATCATGCATTGGCTCAAGCACACTCTTTTGTTGCTCATACACCATCTTCGTCATCTAGAGACTTAGTTCTGACTCTAATCTTAAGAAACCAACTCCTGTTATGGAAAACACTCATGTGAATCCTAATGATATTTTTTCTAGTAATATTTTTGATGTTACAAATTATGTCTACGAACTCATTTTTGAACAATTTCATCTGAGATATATCAACCCAAACTCTAAAAAATATGCTCGTAAAACTAAGTTTCCATCCTATTCCCGTGTCTATAGCTACTTCTACGAAAAGGTATGATAAAGAGCAACATATGGGCACCCAACTATCAGTGATTTCAATAATGAAACTTTTATTTGGAGCACATCATAATTATACTACTTTTCATATAGATTTTGATGGGTTGTCATGCACATCTGATTTTTTACTATGGCATACTTTTTTATGGGAGTATTTGGTAATTTTGGTGGTCAACATGTGTGACCATTCATGCTCTCTCTCTCTCTCTCTCTCTCTCTCTCTCTCTCTCTCTCTCTATATATATATATATATATATATATATTACAAGTATTTGATGAAGTCAATTTTGATAATTGACCATTTTGAAGTAATGCATGTCTATGTCAACAACATGTCAAAATATTATGGCGTAAATGGATGTGGGTCCTCCCTCCAATTTGGGTCATGTGATAATTTCTATTTTTGTGGAGTCCAACACTGAACAGTTACTGTTTTCCTCCTCCTTTTTCCAAGCCTTTAATAAATTAATCAAACAAAAATAACAATAAATGAAGAGATAGTTACATAATTGTCATTGAAACTTTGCAGCTAAAAATATTTTCTTGAAGAAGGAAAATAAGATCTCAATTTTCACACAGAATATCGTATGATATAGTATGATTAATTTAGTTTTGGGAATTTAATGTATTGTTTACGTATTTGAATCTCATAAAATATTTCTGACATGGCTTCTTTTAAATAGTAACATATGATAGAGGTTTGAAAGTCTTACTTCTCGAGAAATATATCATTTATTTCGGTAATTTCTAATTTAAAACTAGTGTATATTTAGATATCATTTTTTGGGATTCAACTGCATTAAGTAAGTCATCCATCTATGACAATTTCCATGAAAGGTAGTCGTAACTGACTAATTTATCATGATTTTTGAATAGTCCACTTAACACTCGTTGCATTGGGTGATTCTCACAGGGGTGAAGAAGTAGGATTGAAACTAGTGTATATCTGTTACTACTAATATATTGATATCTCTGAAGTAGCATATGAGTTTCAAAAAGTGTCTTTCTAAGCCAGTCGCAGCAAGGCCAATATTTATTTAAGTTCACTGTTGATTACATTTAAATTATATGGTCATTTGTCATGAAATTATTATTACATATTTAATCTATATGGTTTCAATTTATTGTATCTAACCAACATTATCAAGTATACCCAATGAAGGATATGTTTCCTATACTGCCATCCTATGTTCAATTTTACTATTTCTTTTCTATACATTTCTAATCATTGTATATTTTTTATTATATTTCCATCTTTGATGTTAATAAATTTATATTTCAAGCAGAGACAACAAACTTATCTCATATTAATATTTATATTATGTTCTCTATATGAATTTAACCAATCATTATACAAACATTATGTTCGAAATTTCTTTTATATTTCATGTATATATTTCAAACCTTGTTTACGTTTATGTTGTGAAATAGTTACTTGTGGCTAGTATATGTATATTGTTAAGTCAACTACATAATGATTATAAGGTTTAAGTATTTAAAATTTGTAATATAACTGAGGAAGGCTATAAACCCAAGTAACGTTCCCATAGTTCTTGGATTATCCAGCCAAGAATTTGAAAAGGGTATTGAAAGGCTATTATATCCATAAATACTTATTACTAATCATTAGACTTAGTTGGATTGGTTAATTTTTTTCTCTAGTCGAGTCACAGCCTTAGCTTTGGGGCCAAAGTTTGCTAAGAGATTTAGGGAAGTGATGTATATGGATGGGTGGAAAGTGTTCTTCAGGTAGCTAATTTGTTTTTCCATTAATGATAAGTGTTATTTATTATTTGTGCTTATATTTTGTTTTTAATGTATTTTAAGATGCTTAAATTGCTATTATAAATTGATGCACATTTATATTTATGTATGATTATGTTAATTATGCATTAGATTGCATCTTAATAAGACTCCAAAATTATGCCATATGAAAGGAATATTATTTTTCATATCAAAATGGATCATTTATGGAAAATGTGACCCAAGTTGAAAATATATTCAAATTTTAGTAACACGGTTAAGCATGGAGTGTGATAAATTATAATGGGGTATCAAAGTGAAGGTTACAACACTCGGTTATATGGGCCAAAAATAAGCATACATAATACATTAGAGGGAATTTCATCCTAAAAGTGCCAATGAAATTTTCACTTAATTTCCATCTCATAATATGTAAACCATTCAAAATCCTTTAAATTTAAAAAGAGGTACATGTAAATATTTTGGAGGGAAAAGAATAAAAACTACTTTTTCAATTGTATTTTTGACTTATCTCCTTATGTGTTTACTCAAATTTCAACTGTAGACATGCATTGGATGCAAAATTAAATTAAATATCCAACAAGCACCCATTATGCATACTATTTATAATACCCACATTAATAAAAAAAATTAAGATACATTAAAACAACATGTTCAACATGTTTTTTTAATGTATCTTAATTTTTATTAGTGTGAGTATTCTCAAAAGCATGCATAATGGGTACTCGTTGGATGCAGAATTTAATTCTGCATCCAATGAGTGTCTACACTTGAAATTTCAGTAAACCTATAAGAAGATAAGTCAAAAATACAATTAAAAAAGTAGTTTTCTTCTTCTCCCTCCAAAATTTATTACTCTTATTTTATTATTTTAACTGTTATTTTATTATTTTTCCTTAGGATTCCACTTTTAGGATGAAATTACTCTAACGAAAATTGAAGGTTTCATATAAATGTTGGAATAATTTCCCAAATGAAAGAAATTGAGAAAAAATTATGAATTCATAAGTTGTAGAGTTGAAAATTGTCAAATGTGGTTAAAATTTAGTGAAATGTGACCTACAGAGGAATGGATATTTAAAACTCACAGCTACAAGTTGGTATTACTTTCGAAATTATGAAATTATGGAGTCAATCATGGAATAAATTGGGAAAATTTGTTAAAATCCCAATTTTTTTTGCAAATTCTAGAGCTTAATTGTTTCAAAAATTTCAATTCAATGGGTGCATGCATCAAGTTAATGGTTAGAATATTGAACATTATAGAGGAAGAATCTATTTTAGGAGTTGAATTTACCAATTTCATGATGAGTGGAAATTTTTAGAGAAGTATACATTATTTTCAAAATTGGACATTTCCATACTAGCAACGTTAACAATAATGTGGAGGTTCTAGGTGAAAATTTCCAGAGTGTTACGGGTAGACAAGCGGAGAAATGGTGGGATGGGTTCCATAAAAAGGTTCATTTTGGGATGAAAATACCTTGATTATGGTTGAGCATTTCCCAAATCGAAATGAATATTTTTTTTTTCAGAAAGAAAAAAACGCTGAATATATTGAAAATATATACAGTACATATTCAGATAATCTCAGCAGTGTAGAAACACAGCGAGAAATCAACCATCATTTTCCCCAAAGAAAATCTGCTCATAACTTGAGCAAGATCAAATGAATGGGCACCCTCATGAGCAGGTCAAGATCCGACCTGATTACAAATACAATCATATATGGAAAACAAGGACATTTAAGGAGAATAATAGAAAAGGTTCAAAAATATTCCAGATGCCTGTTACATATCGAAAAGGGAGATTTGACTCGAAAGACATCAGATATGATTAAATGAGGACAATGGGGACGCCCTTGGGCCTGCAAATTATAAATGATGAAAGATGATGCCAACCCGATCTAGAAAATAATCAAAACATAATGATAGTTCTGTTGAATAGCTGTGAAACATCATATGAGCTACCATTATAAGATGTGAGCACGCTCGCTTGTGAGATATAGTCACGCTCGCCTTCCGTAGAAACTCGCTCGCTTTCCGCCGCTTGTACGCCTGAGAAGATAAATACATAGATTTAAAAGCATCAGCAGAGATAATGACCTGAAATATGTACAAAATGGCTGAAGAAAGGATGCAAAGAACGCTGGCCAAAAGTATATGACACGCTCGCCTGATGAAGACAGATCCAAAATCCAAATAAAAAGACTGTGGCGAGTACCATTAGATGTGAACAAAAATAATGAGAAGCACCCCTAAGCCTCCGCAAACAATTCTAATATCACAAACAATTCTAATATCAAAAATTGAACACACAAACTCAATGCAATTCTAATTTTAAGCATTTTCAAATAGGCACTAATTATAAAACCGACTATAGCCATTATATTTAAAGGATAACAATTCACTCATTGGTTATTCCATAAACCCATTAATAAAAACTTTTTAGCCTTTTATACCTAAAATACACAAAATATAACTTTGTTTGATATATTAAATGTCTTTTCTTACATATTAATCATGAGTCAACTGAGGTTGTTAGATTGAATAGGTTTTACACATGAACTCGTTTGATTTTTGGTACAATTAGTTTATTAATGTGGTAGGAAAAAATGGCTACTTCCTTCGAACAACCATTAAACAAGGTAAGGATTATTTTCACCTTTAAGGATATCACTCTATTTAAATTAACAAGGAATTCGATCATATTTTGAACTATTAGGAGACTAAATATCTTGAGAGGGCATGGTTTCTAGAGTCGCTACCATATGATTTTGAGATTTTGAGGGACACAAGTCCTCCAATAAAGGTACTGCTCTCTAACCATTTTGTATAAGAGACTATTTCAATTCTTAGCCTTAGTTTAAAAAAAATGTATTTTGATTTCATTATTCTAGAGCTCTGAAGTTTCTTATTCACAATTTGAATATTGTAATCTCTTTTCATGTGCTCTTAATGAAGAAGTTCCTTATCTAGTTGAGTATATTTTATCTTATCATGCTCCTTGAGAATATTGGGTTGGGACCATCCAAGGGTACTTTGTAAGGAAAAAAAATTAATTTCTACTTCCTTTCATTTCATTTATGTTCTAATATTTTTAGTATTATTCATATACATATTTTTTTGATGGATAGGGTTACCTATGTTCTGTAAGAATAAGCTTACAGATTAATCACTTATTTTCATGTATGGAAATTTTATGCATGGATTCTATTGGTTGATTTCATTAGTTCCCATGATCAAGAAGGAATTATACCTCTTCCTACAATTCACTTTAGTTTTCAATGCATTTTTTATGTAGTGTTGTAGAATTTCCTATAGAACTCTGATTGTTCTTGTATAACATTGAAAAATTATCTTTTATATCATATTTTTCATGTAAAAATTAATGTTTTCATTGTGATATGATGAAAACATCATATAAAGGTATTCCTAAGGTAAATAGGAGCTAGATAGTGTGTTATCTTTCCATTGGTTTTCATCTATTTCACTACTATTTTTCTACAATTTAGTCTAATATTTTTTATTATGTCAATTAGTTTATATATTAATGCTTTATATTTCTTTCCCTCAATGATTTCTTTCATTAGATCCTTCAAGTTATAATATTTAGAATGTGAATGGGCCCTTATAATGGATATCCTCTAGGCCCATTAATATTTCCATTTTTTCCTAATTTCACATAATTCCCATATTTTGATGTACATTTTGGTTTTCTACATGGTTATCATAGGTAAAGTAGAATTACTTGAAAGAGTTAGCATTACCTATGGTTTACTTAGTCTTTGTGTACAAAAATTGTTGATATAGTAGGATTTCGTGAACAAATTGTGATAAAAAACATGGAGGAAATTTAGGGATACGTCACTCCTAGGGTTGGCAGTTATCCCGTGGTTGATTAATGCTAATTAAAGACAACTCAACCAATTTATTGCCTATTTTTTTATAAGTGAAATTGATCCTATAACATAAGACCTAAAAATTTGGGATTTTGGAGGGAATTGGCCCTATGAAATTACTTGAATACATTCCTAAACCTTTGTAAATTATTTTATCCTAGAAGGAAAATGTTATGAAATGCATGAGGAAAGGTGGGTGTAAAGTAGGTGCTAGTAAAGGTGGCACTACAAAAATATTCTAGGTCAAGCCTACACAACTTATAAAAATGTGCTTGAGTAACTCTTAGAAAGAAATTTTGTTGACCACACTAAGTGTATTTTCCATTAATATATAAAATTTTCTTCCTAAATTTAATATCCAAAATTCGTGAATGAGTTATAAAATATGTCTATAAAGCGATCAACTTAACCCCCATCCCTATATAACCACCTTATTCAAAGTATTATGTAATCATTGATAATTTACTTGGATATTGATAAGAATAAAAGAGACATCTTCTCCTAAACCTATATTATACTACGATCCCTTGTATTAAATAGATATTTATAATTATGAATAATAAGAGAAACAATTGATAAATCTTGTTTAGGAATTATTCCTCATACTTTCCCATCGGTGGCTCTTTCATATTCCCCTTATGTTGCAGTGATCTAAGTTAAAATCCAATAAATTGGTTTTTTTTTTTAATTTAGAAATATAAGGAATAATTCTCCATTAGGTATGCATTAAAATACAATGATATTCGAAGTGGTGATTTGTAAGAAAATAAGGGTTGTCTATATCAGATATGATATCTAATGAAAGAGGACATTCTAGATAACCTAACTAATTTTATGTCTTGAATGCGCATATGAATGAATATGATGTGCATTTGATCAGATATTTATGTGGATAGGATGATGATAAATATTGATTTATGAAGGTGGAAGAAAATAATGTAAATGAATAATAATCACATGATACTCTCCATATGAAATGGTTAGACAAAATGTTTGTAGGGTTGAGTGGCATAACCCACTGAATATTATTTTCTACTTCCATGTGTTGTTCAAGAAGACTTTGGTATTCTTATTTTCCATATATTCTAGGTAAGAAAAGATGATAGGAATAGAAAACACCATTTTGAGATTATTTTATAACATGGCTAATTATGTACAAGCATGTTATTCATTCACAAAGATGTGTTGTCTAGTCTATAGGATTTTTTATTTCTCCATATGGATTTAGATGTGTTGATGTCGTAAAGACATCCTTTACTAGATAAAAAATTGGCATGATGTGGGGTTTCTTTTTTCATAAGCCATCTCAGGTAGCCATCATATGGTTTCCATAAAGTAGTTGAGACATTGCAAAGGCAATATTACCACTCACATCTTACCATTTGGAGATGACAGTGAGCTAAAACATGATTACCCTACAAGTGATTTGTGACCATTGTTCAGGTGTACTTAATAATAATCTTATTCTTCACCATTATTCACATATAATCACAAGTCCATTGAAAGTGAAATCATAGATTTGATACATTATATTCATATAAGCAACATGATAACTTCATAAGAAACTGATAATGAAAATCGAATGAAAAATTACAAAATAAAATTATTCTTAAGGAGTCAAATGAGTCACTATATGAACCTACATTAAACATAAATATTATCCTACCATTCCAAATTAAACTTAACCTTTAAATCGACCACTCACATAAATTCCAATCTTATATCCCTTGTAATAACAATCAAATATTTCCATTAATCAATTTTTTTTATGTTTCCATGTTGATGATTATTTCTGTGTTGATTATTTTTATTATGTTAGAAAGAAGTTTTGTTCCTTCCAAATTTCGAACCTTGTGATGCTTGCAAATCCACGGTTACTTTTGAATTCTAATATAACAACATAAATGCTTCTTTATCAAATGCTTTTAACTTTACTAGTTCATCTTGATTATGTGATGAGTATTCCACTTCTACACAATGGGAATATTAACAAGGTGATAGATGGAGCTTTAGATAATACAATGATGAACCCTATAGAAAATTTAGGGATGTTGTTAGAGCTTAATTTGACACTCTAGAGAAAAATTCATAAGCCATGACAAAATGAGCTCGATATTTTTCACATTTTAGATGGAAGGGCACTAAGAATATCCAATGTAATTCCTTCAATGCTCTTGGAACATTGAAAAGAAGCATAACAATTATCCTAATACACTATAAAAATCAGTTGAATGCTTCCATTATTCTCAAATTGAAGTGGTTAATAATTATGGGTGAAGAAAATAAAGTTAGAAAAGATTAGAATAATATTTAAAAATATGATAAGTATAAAGATACCTTGTTAAGAAAATACCAAATTGTATAGGATCATCCCCTATACCTTCTCAACTCACTTATATATAAGATCCCTCCATGGGAGAAAATGAGAGGGAAGAGTACAAGTAAATGTATGCTACTAGAGAGACAATAGGATTCTCCTACCATGTGATAAATCCATTTCAATAATGTTCCTTGACTATGAATATGGGTGAGTGGAGCCTCTAATTAAGGAGACATAAGGGCTTCTAATTGTTGTAAGCTTCTATTTTAGTAATATAAAATTAATTTCTCACCCTCGCCCCATGCATTGATGTACATAAAATATGAGTGGTTGAACATGTATTTGTTTATATAGATTTAATGACTAATGCTTGAAAACATTTATATGGAAGGATAGAATATTTATGTCATGATATATATTTGTAGGAGATAAGTGTTATAGAATATGGAAAAGATTATTAAAGAAGGAATTAACTACATCAAACTAGGATCTAACTTCAAAATAATGCATCCAAATATATGTGTGGCATCATACATACGCATATGCATTTTAGTCAATAGGAAAGAATAATGGAATGCTACATTCTAGCATAGATTAGGGGTGGATCTTTGGGAGGTACTCCTCAAAATCAAAGGGAAATTTCAGGAAAACATAATTGGAAAATCCACAAGGGAGTGGATCTAAAAAAATTTCTCACTTTATTGTTTTAATTTATCTCTTTGAGTGATGTTTTTTAATTTATTATTTCTTGTTGTTGCTTCTAAGTAGTGTCTCGGGTCTTTGTAGTGACAATTGGTTTTAGAAAGTTTTCCAAATATCAAAATATATGGGTCAATTTCCTCATTAAACATTATTTTTTTGTAGAAAAACCATTTCTAAACGTCCTGTCAATGTATGCATACATTACAATGCTTTGTGTCCTCAGGAACAAACATTTTTTGAAGGATTTTACTTATATTTTCTAGGTGTTTTATGTAGTTTTTGTGCCTAGAGCCTATTTAATATATAGATTTAGTTGTTTGGATTCCTTATACAAACATCACACTTAAAACCTTTCTTGATCTATTGAATTTTTCCTCATTTTATGGATTTTGGAGTTTTATTATTTGCAAAGATATTGAGCCCAATTGGTGTATTTTTTCATTTTCCTATACTTTAATTTTTTTTAGTCCTCTTGATTGGGTTTAGTGTTGTGGTATAGTCATATATAGGGGTTTCCTTTAGGAATATATGGGCATCACTACCCTTCCCATGCGTATCGATCTAAACCATGACTATTTTTCCCAATCATTTAGTTGCATGCAGTAACATTAGTGGATTTGTTTATGGAACATACATGGGTGTCTACCTTTAAGGGAATTGTGAGGTCTGAAATGGGCCTGCGAAGGAAAAAAATAAAACAATAGTTATAATCATAAAATATGAGATGAATTTTTAAGAAAAATAAAGGAAAAAACCATTTTTATTGTACTTTCGTCTTATCCCATTACCCGTTCACTCAAATGACAAGTGTAGACACTTGCTAGATGAAAAATTTAATTCCATGTCTAATGAGCACCCAATTTTCAAACTTTTGAGTAGACCCACGTCGAAAAAAATTGATAATACCCATAAAAAAAGTTTTGAACACACTTTTTTCATATAGTTTTACTTTTTTTGATGTGGGTTTAATCAGAAGTATGCAAAGTGGGTATTCATTGCATGTGGAATTAAATTTTACATCAAACATGTGTCTAGACTTCACATTTGAATAAACCTACAAGGGGATAAGAAAAAAATACAATTAAAAAATTTATTTTTCTTCTTTTCCCTCTAAAATATTCTCCCCTTGGGATGACATCGTCATCTTGAAACCTATTGGTTCTTTTAAGCTATTTTTATTCGTACATTTTTTATCTGGGGCTCGTTTTTTACGTCAAAATTCCCCTAATGGGGTCGGTTGTGCCTATGGTACCTAGGATAGATATTAGCCAAAACTCACTTGAGTCCCACCAATAATAATGTTGGGGAATTAGCCATTAAGTAAGAGGTTGTTGTAACTACCTCCCATACCTTTGTAGTTGGCTTGACCCCTCATTATCCAATCTCTAATAGATTGAAGGCCCCTTGATACACTTGATTTGATTATTGTTACGTTCAGATATATTAAGAGTGTTATCTTGTGTCTGAGTCTAGTTGGCCATAGGTGTTATTATTCTTTTAGAGTAAAACAATTTGTTTCCACTCTGGTAGAGTGTAGTCGATGTAATTCTCATAGATAGTAGGCCCCTTCCTCCCGCAGTATAGGGTCCACATCACCGTATACATAGGGATGAACCCACAACAAATTATTACCTAGATAACAATATCCAAGAAAATTTCTATTTGTTATCGATAAGTGAAATAGAGAGTTGTATAATGGGTTGATGAGATTCCTCCACCTCACTCTAATCCTCCATTCAATCATTCCCTTGGTCCCACATTTCCATGTGGGAGTTTGTATTTTACTAGTTGTTTCATGGTCCTTACAAAAAATTAACTATGGATAGTGTTCATCATATGGTAGAAACTAGTGTGCGAACACCCAGTGTCGTAAGAGGTTCCCATGTGGAAACTTCCATACCAACAACTAGTGTTATGCGTTTCATCGCCTCTATGCCCATAACCTTTATTTTCTCTCTTTATGATAGTAATTCATCAATTTCAGTATTTCCATCCTTTATCATATATTTTTTAGGTACCTCCATAGTGTCAATATCAATCCCCTTATTCACATTTGGTAGAGAATCTAGTACCCCTATTACAATGTAAACTATCAAACGATAATTGCACCAGGTGGCCATGTTTTTGAGGTAGCAAAAAATCATCCTATTTTGAAAAGTGTTGATTCCGAATACATCCCCTTTTTTTTAGCATATTTTTTACACTTTAAATTTTCTTATGTATCAAGTGTGAACATTTTTTCCAAATGTTAATGATTTTCATGTTGATTTTGAAAAGTGTTGATGAGGCATCAACCCATTTTTTTAGAGGGCTTATTTTTGAGACTTTAAATTTTCTAACGTATAAAGTGTGGACAATGTTTTTTTAACTTTGGTAATTTTAATCTGGATTTTTAAAAGCATCAACATTTTCTTTAAGACATATTTTTTGCACTTTCAATTTTCTTATGTCCTAAGTATGCATAGTTTTTTTTAAATGTTGATTATTTAACCATTTTTCAATTTGTCTAATTCTCAGACAAAAAAAATAAAAACATTAAAGCATTAAGAAAAATAAAAACAAAATAAGAACACAGAAAAAAAAGAAAGTAAATAAATATATATCTATATATTAAAATATAAAATAAAATTAAAAAAACATGGCAAAAAAAATCAAATATAAAAAAATATATAAAAAAATGTTGGAATCACGATTTTCGTTAGACCAAAACCCGTAGGCATTAGTCTCCGCTACAATCACCAAAGTTAGGATCCATGAGAGGTGGTTAATCCATGTCACGAAACGCATAGGAGTGTTGAACCCAAAGTCCAACAATTCCCCCCCCCCAACGCGGGCCGGGTGAGTTTCAAATTCAAGATCTGTCGCTCTAATTCCAATATAAAAATGTAAAAAAAAATAATCTTAATGATAAAATTTTTAAATTATATATAAATAAACAAAAAAAATAAAAATACAAGAAAATATTAAAAAAACATAATTTAAGAAAAAAAAATTAACCCAAAATCAAAGATTATATATATATATATATATATATATATATATATATATATATATATATATATATATATATTAGATAATTTAAATTTAAAATAAAATTTAAAAAAAACATTAAAAAATAATAAAAACATAAAATATAACTTTGAAATAAAAAATAATTAAAAAAAAAACATTTTTTTTTTTAAGATAAAAAAAATATTTAAGAAACATAAAAAATAGCCCACCAAGTGGCCCAACATGCCCTTGAGGTGGTAGGGAAGATTTCGAGAATCATCCTTGCCACCCCCGCTGTAAGGACCACGAGTCATGATGTGATCACCGAGAGCGGCAGTCGCGATTTGGCGCAACGAACGCCCAACTCGGCTGATGATGGGACGATATGGGCAAGTGTGTGACGAAACTTGTGATGGATGCACTTAAATGAAACAAACTTCATTAGGCATCATGAGATGATAGTTCAGGAAGCGTAATAAATTTCTATTTTGGGGTGCGACATGATGGAAAACAAGGGTGTACTACGCATAGCGGTTCTGCCAGGCGCGGGCGACACGACTCGACCCGGACGCCCGCACGAAATGAGTGCACTTGAGTGACATTAAAACATCACATGGTAGTTGGGCAGTTTATAGCAGCCACACTACATAAGTGAGGCGACAGATAGACAATTGCAGGCCAACGTGGTGGAGTTGGGTTCATAGGGCTGAACGTGGGTCAGGTCGGGTATATCAAGTCCCCACACATTAAAAGAAAACAAACTGAACCATATAAATAGAGGACGGATTGGAGTTTGGGAAGATCATTGAATCATCCAAGAAAGCAAACATAAAGTGAGCTAGCAAGGATAGGGATGTCGGTAAATGAGCATCACAACGAAGGGAAGTGCAACAGGTAGAGCTCCAACCATATCTGCCTTCCAAGGGAAAATTCAGGGTACCTGGTTTGGTGGAATCGTAGAATAGTCGAGTCGAGTTATACAACTTGATAGTGTTGTGGAAAATCGGAATGGTGTTGCAACAATGTTGGTGCAACACGTTGTGCGGTTGGGCAGAGTCGAGTCAGCAGATGGCAAAAACAACACAGGTAAGCGAAATCGAGTTTTCTGATGAACGTCGAGTCATGCTAACCCACCGCAGCAAGAGTTGTGAATGCAGGTGCTACTATGAATTGTGGTGAATGATGCAATGAACCTTGTGGCAGACCCGAGTCCCACTGTTGGATAGTCGGGTTAGCTTGGGTATCCGCGGGTGAAGTCATGCAAAACGGGAACCTTGTCAATGGAGCATACAAAAAAGACATGACTTGACCTGGAGTACGTGCAGAAGTGCATTACGGTAGGGGAGAGGTGTAAAATTGTGATTTGATGTATTTTATTAGAAGTATCCAGAATTCCACTACATGACAAATTATTTACAAAAATAATATCAAGCACTCATTTCGAGATTTTACCCTCCCTTGAATGTATGGCCATTCATGTGGATTTGTATTGATGTTTATGTTATTTCCGTTGCTATTTGATAACACACTAGAATATTAATTAATTAATTTGTTGAAGAGGCATAGTCTACTTATTGAGTATTCGAAAAATAAATGTAAGGTAGTGTCGCACTCGGCTATAATATGGTTGAAATACTACCACATGTGCAGGGGCATGATAGGTGGTATCAGAGCTATGATCCCATACCTTGTTGAAGGTGAATTTTGAGCTGGTATCTTTTACAATAACCATGAATACTGATGCAAGGTTGCAGGAAGTATTGGAGCCTGGAACTATAAGGTTGAGAAGAGGCAAGACTATGGTTGAGGTTGAAGCTGAACTGATGAGGAAAGCAGGTTTGAAGGATCATCATGAGCTTGATAACATGATAGGGCATTGTAAGGAAGAGAAGAAGCAATATCAGAAGTCTCTTGTGCAAGTGTTTGAACACTTGAGACATATTCGAGATGGGTTGATAGAGATGCAGAAATCCTTGCAAGACGTACATGGGAAAACTGCTAGACTTGAAGGGCTTGACATGGAGATACAACGCAGTAACCAAGCACTTCGGGAACTCATGGGTGAAAGAGTTGACTTGAAGGAAAATAGTGCCAAGTTGCAGACTAAACTCAAGGACATTGAAGATGATATAAAGAGTTATTTTCTTGACCGTAAACCTATTTTTTTGAAGAAATAAGAAAAATCATGTGTTGCCACACTTGAAGAAGATCACCACACAATGATGATCAGTGCACTTAAGTTAGAACGAGTCAATATATGTCAGATTGGGACACTTGAACAAAATTTGAAGAGGAAGAAGCTTGATGTAACATAGGAAAACCCAATATTGGATTGTTCTATGGAGTCTCATGAGATTCCATACACTAAGAGGACTATCAAGACGATACCTTGCTTGAAAGACAAATCGAAAGTGGAGATGTTGAAGAGGATTGCAGAGGTAAGATGCAAGACAAAGGTAAGGAATGATGAAAGTTCTTTAGACTTGAGGTTTGTGTCAACAACCATACATGGGAGTAATTTTTCATCTTTGATAGACATAGGGGCTATTCATAGCTTCCTTAATCGAAAGGCAGCCACTTCTCTTAGAAAGAGGAAGGCTAGTATGGAGAAAGAGTTGAGAGCTTTCAAGGCAATCAATTATGGAATGAAATTTTTGGCTGGTGTTATGAAAAACACACATTTTAGAGTAGGATCATGGTTTGGAAAGATGGATTTTAGAGTCATAGATATGGATGATCATGCTATGGTGTTGGGGAAATACTTTATGGTTGTATCACAAGCCATACCTATGGTGGACCGAGATATACTCTTGATCCTTGATGGAGAGAAAACTATGATGGTTCCTTTGACAAGGAAGAGTTGCTTGGGATATCAACCAAGGATGTCTTCTTTGATCCTATATGAGAATGACCTGGATATCAACCATGAAAGTATGAAGCATTGGGAACCAGGATCTATGGCTCAAACAAAGAAAGAAAAATGCATGTTTGAATTTGTTGAAATATACCTGAAAGAAATAAATAAAGAATGGAAGATGACTTCACTTCTGGAGCAGACAGGAGAGACATCTACTAGATATCTTCACTCGGATGATGTTATGGAGAAATATTCTCCTAATATTGGACCAGGAAAGGATTATACTGGTAGAGATCCAGCTGGTATTGTGGACTATCGTAGATATGCTATGGGCATATATGACTTTTAGCTAACAAGGGATAAACTTGGGAAGCTTGGATACACTTAAGAGGAGGTTGACGCGGTGCATGATTATTTCAAAACTCAGCATCAATCTGATACATGGGTGGATGATAGCTAGGGAGGGAGCTTCCTAGCCCTTGCTTTGCGGTGAAACCTTTGGAGGTGGGTGTGTGTGGTGCCTTGACTCATAGAAGGACCACACCATACTCACAGAGGGGCCTTTGGGTAAAGGTCCCTCACACATTTGGTGATTCTTGGAGGATGTGGCTACTTGGCATCATGACCAAAGATAGCACATGGATTAGCATCATGGACAACATATTTCATAAGGAATGAAGATGAATTCATGGTCCTAGATATGTCTCACTTAGATTATGTTGCAGATGGAATGAAGATGAATTCATGGAACTAAACATGGACTACCTTGGATTCTTGATTGAGTTAATGATGTGACATGATGCTAGAGAAATGACTAATAGATGGCATGAGGATGCACATTCTTTTGAGGAGGATGCACAATTGGACTGATCACCTAACTTATTTGAATCATGAGGGCTATTAATGCTACAGAGTTGTGCCGATGTTGCAGACACATTCATGTTTGGCAACGAGATATAATTGATTTTATATAAGGTATTATGTACTTCTGTTGGAGTATCATGGTAGCAAAGATTCACATGATGATGGCATAATATACGTTACAAACAAGACATGTACCTTTAGTGGGAGAGCTTGATTTTCCATGTTGGAGGAAGCATGTGGATTTTGTGACAAGTGCGACTGATGATCATGGATTGAGGGGGGTATTCTCTATGGATGTTTTAGACATTGACCTTGGTGTTTTATGCATTGGATGACATAGTACAGTTGGACAACATGAACATTGTTGGAAATGTCAGAGCGAAGACACTTTGCGACGAAAGTTGCGACGATATCTTGCAATATGGATTGCAATGATAGATCGTGTGATGATGGGATGATGTTGTGAAGGGATTACAATGCTTTAGAGTGGTGGAGGATGTAAATACCATGAGTTGTGAGGTGACCACCGAGAGCCGCAGGCGCGCTTTACCATGACGGATGCCCAACTCGGGTGATGATGCACCGATATGGGAAAGTGTGTGACAGATGCACTTAGATGAAACACACTTCATTAGGCAACATGCGATGATAGTGTGGGAAGCATGTGACGTTCATATGGTGGGGTGCGACGTGATGGCAAGAACAAGCATACTAAGTGTACAGTTGTTCCAGGCGTGGGCGACATGACTTAAACCATAAGCCCACATGAACCGAATGCACTTGAGCGACATTAAAACATCACACGGTATTCAGATAGTTTATAGCGGCCACACTACATGAGTGAACCGACGGATAGACAAGTGCAGGCCCATGTGGTGGAGTCGAGTTCATGGGCCTGAACGTGGGTCAGCTTTGGTATATTGAACCCCCACACATTACACGTAAATGAACCAAACCGTATATATGAGCGAGACTGCAAAGGGAAGTGCAATAGACAGAGTTATGCTTGTAGTTTCCGTCCAAAGGTGAAGTCGGGGTTTTTGGTTTGGTGGAATTGTAGAAGGGCTGAGTCGGGTTATACAACTTACCGGTGTTGCATACAAGCGGAAAGGTGTTTCAATAGTGTTGGTGTAGCACAGTGCGGTTGGGCATTTCCAGGTCAGCTGACGGCAAAAACAGCACGGGTAGGCAGATTTAGGTTTCATGCTGACCCACGACAGCGACAATTCTGAACGCAAGTGCGACGGTGAATTGCGGTGAGCGGTGCAGTGAACCTTGTTATAGACTCGGGTCCGAATATTGGATAGTCAGGTCATCTTGGGTATCCACAGGGGAAGTCATGGACAACAGGAACCTTGGGAACGGAATGTACAGCAAAGACACGACTCGACCCGGAGTACGCGTAG
Organism: Pinus albicaulis; assembly: GCA_034641835.2. Taxonomy (NCBI): domain Eukaryota; kingdom Viridiplantae; phylum Streptophyta; class Pinopsida; order Pinales; family Pinaceae; genus Pinus; species Pinus albicaulis. The sequence goes on from CM076570.1 coordinate 704,841,710, forward strand.
AAGTGCATTACGAGAGGGGAGAGGTGTAAAATTATGATTTGATGTATTTTATTAGAAGTATGTAGATTTCCACTGCATGAAAATTTGTTTACAAAACATAATATCAGGCAGTCATTTCATAATTTTCTCATCCCTTGAATGTATGGGCATTCATGTGGATTTGTATTGATGTTTATGTTATTTCCGCTCCTATTTCATAACAGATTGGAATATTAATTGCTGAATGTGTTGAAGAGGCGTAGTCTACTTACTGAGTATTTGAAACAATGAAAGTAAGTTAGTGTCGCAATCACCTATAGAGTGGATGAAAGACTACCACAGGTATAGGGCCTTGGCACCCACAGTCCAAGGGGCCCTGAGGGTTGCAAGGATGATTATGAGAATTGTCCTTGCCACCACCAGGGCCCATTGGGCCATGTGGGTGGGTGGGAAGGAGTTGCATGCATCTCCCTCCTCACCCACCATCGCGACCCAATAGGCACAACTACCTCCCCGTGCATCCCCTTGGTCCAACAGGCCCTGGGTGTCACAACCTGATACTTATGGTGCTCTTTCAACCACCTATAGTGGGTGCGACACTACTACACTTTTTATTTTTAGCAATACTTAAGTATATAGGGTATGCCTTTCCATAAAACTTAGTTAATTTTCTTGAAGTGTTCATCACTATGCAGTGGAAATAAACATAAACCTTAAACATTAATTCACCATGAAAGTACACCCATACATACTCAGGAGGGGGAACTCACTTAATAATGAGTTTTCCCAATATCAATGCTTCTATAATCAAAAGTACATAAATAAGCTACGTGGCTTCAATAAATTAATACTGAATAATTTCATTTTCAAAAATATAGTTTTTATAAAAAAAATTCCATAGCCGTGCATGGGTTGAACCCGCTGCATGCTTCCTGGTCACGATGTGCGCAAGATGACCCCGATGCACGCACCTAGCTGACTGTCTAAACACTTTTATGTTTTTGTCCGTTTTGTGGTTCGCGTCATGGTCTGCACGAACTTTTTGCATGGGTTGACCTTGTCTCACTACTTGAACATCTACTGGAACCTCACCCCTACTTTATTGAACTACCAACAAACAACCATTTCACCTTTACACCATTGGGTCACAACAACTCGTACTCTAGGTCAGTATGCATTGTAGGCACTGGCCCGAATTGGCCCAAGTCTGGACAGTCATGGGTGTCTTCAGTGACCTGACTGGCCTGCACATTTATAAAATTGCAAAAACCTCGATTCCAGATCGGAAAAATTTTCCCTGAGCACTCTGGAGTTGTTTGTCTATTGTTGATCAGGTGCTCAAAAATATGCTAAAAAATGAAAGTTGTCAGAATGGTTTGGAACTTGAATGACCATTTATATCCCTTCGTTCAAAATATGACACAACTCGTTTTGTGGAAAACCGACACCGTATGCTCCCGGAAACACGTTTTGTTCGTTTTCCCAAATAGGAAAAATTTTCACAAAAATTACCGTTGACTGTGTATTCTCGGCCAGTGAGAGGTTGAAACATGGCCTCTTTCGGTTGGTCAAAATATAATTTATTTTAGTCCAATCAAGCCTCACCACTATTCTGAATCCGATTGGTTCTGTGTGGACGAATTTTCAATGGGTAGTTGATGGCCAACCACATGCTGCCATGTGGCCCATCTGGAAGCCTCCACGTGGCAGCACATGGACCACCAAAATTTGTTTAAAAGAAAAACTGCACCGCATGGGATTCGAAACTGTGACCACTTTCCAAATATCGAACCTTCTAACTGCATAGGATACATTACTCATTGTTAAACCATAGCTGAAAATATTCATTTAAACTATATGTTGGCAGACTTTGGGGGTAAGGGGCGAGGGCGTAGCCCCAACCCCCCATATTATTGCACACATGTCTATGGCTTAGGATTGGGGATGTGGAGGTGTAGACGACCGCCTAAACCATCACTACAACCATCATGTGACATACCCACTAATCGTCGATGGTTACGTGACCGTCGATTTTTTTATTTAAATATATATATATATATATATATATATATTTCGGCGAATGTATTTTAATTAATTCTTGGGACATTAGGCCTTGGCATGTAAATTAATGATCCATGTTAGAGAACTTTGAAGTCTAAAATGGGTCTCCTAAGAGAAATGTACAACTAAAATAAACTTTATAATAAATAATACGATTCAATATGATGATGTCAACCATGGGGGAGGATTTCCCATTTTTGGGGTAAAGAAGTAAAAAGATTAAAAAATAATAAAATAATAAAACTAATTTTTCAACTTGTATTTTTTACTTATCTCCCTATGTTTTTACTCAAATTTCAAGTGGCAGTACTAGTTGGATGCAAAAAAAACTTCCTTATCCAAGGAGTACCCATGTTGCATACTTTTGATGGGCCCTAATACATGAAAATTGAGAAACACATCAAAAAATGTGATTGTAATCACATTTTCATGTATTTATCGTTTTTTGTGTAGAAGAGTCCATCTAAAGTATGCAACATGGGTACTCCTTGGATGAGGAATCAAATTTTGGATCCAACGAGTGTTCCCGCTCAAAATTTGAGTAAACCCATAGGGAGAGAAGTTGAAAATACGAGTTGAAAAAATAATTTTTTCCTTTTTCCCTCTAAAATTGTATGATGTAATCAAATATTATTTTATTATTTCCACTATTATTTTATCATTTCCTTAGAAGGCCCATTTTAGACATCAAAATTCCCCTAATGAAAATTTCTCCTCGAATTCCAGGAATTTGTTGCTTGGTTAGCTGAAAACAAGGCAAAATTATAGGACCAGTCCAGATTTTGGGGAAATTGTGGTGCAATTAGAACCAAAACTAGGGAGGCTCATAACTTATTCAATTTTTTACCAGTTTTGGATCAGAAAGAGGTTAGAAAGGATTTTTTGGGTCGTCTGAAGATGATAGATTAGGTTTTGAAGCCATTTGAGCACTATAAATATATGTAATCACCATTTTGAGCATAATTAAAGAGGGGCAAGCCATTGGAAGTTGGACCAAGGAGACGTAGGCTAGGAGGGGTGAACTCCTTCATCATTTTTTCTGTTGTGGTTATTTTTATTTTGTAATTGTCTATTGTTTCTGTATATTTCAAACTTTATTTTCATGCTTTAAGTGTTTAAAAATTAACGTAAAAGCTCTGGAAAACTAAATTTTAACACTTGAAATATACAAATCCTCAAGAACGTTCTCATTAAGATCACATACATATCAGCTAACTTTCCTTCATTCCTTCACTTTCTTCCTGAAGTTTCCTGAGTTGTTCGTTTGAATTGTTATTGTGCAAATTACTTCTTGCCATGAACTCCTTCCACCACCCAATATAAATATGCTCATGCACGTGCTCCATTCAAGAGGGTCACAACTCTTACACGATTGAGTACATATCATATAACGTCGGCCTGCACCATATTTACATGTTAGGTTACACACGCAAATCAAGTGTCGGCTCCACCAATGGTATAAACCACCATCGTATATGATGTCCTTTATAAGGGTGCTGACCTGTGGGTCACTAGGGTTACTCGAGTCACTTGGGTCGGCTCAACCTCCCACATCCAACGTTTCCAGCTCACCCATCTGCCAAGCTCACCGATGAACTCTTCCACCAAATGCGTCCTCTAACATGACTCTCCCTGACGCCCTCGACACATTCGCCCGCTATGCATTAGGGGAATTTTGAGGTCTAAATGGGCCTCCTAAGGAAATTATAAAATAATAGTGTAAATAATCAAATAAGATTTGATGACATCATCAAATTGTAGAGGGAAAAAGGAAAAACCCACTTTTTCAACTCGTATTTTCAACTTATCTCCCAAATTTTTTACTCAAATTTAGAGCGAGATCACTCATTGGATGAAAAAATTAATTCCTCATCCAAGGAGTACCCATGTTGCATACTTTCGATGGACCCTACTACACGAAAAATGAGAAATACATGAAAAACGTGATTGCAATCACGTTTTTTAATGTATTTATCATTTTTCGCTTAGCAGGGTCCATCAAAAGTATGCAACATGGGTACTCCTTGAATGATCAATTAAATTTTTCATCCAGTGAGTACTCCCCCTAAAAATTTGAGTAAAATATTTTGGAGATAAGTTGAAAATACGAGTTGAAAAAGTAGTTTTATTATTTTATTATTTTTTATCTTTTTACCCTTTTACTTAAGAAATGGTAAATCATCCCCCATGTTTGACATCATCATCTTGAATCTTATTGGCTCTTATAAAGTTTATTTTGGTTGTTCATTTTTCTTAGGAGGCCCATTTTAGACCTCAAAATTCCCCTAATGGGTGCACACCTGCCCGACACCTTCGCACTTCATTCGCACGACTTCGTCTGCCACTACATGACTCGCCCAAGGGGTGGGCGATCACCAATATGGCACGCCTATCTCACATGTGCCCGATTTGGTTAGTACGAGCACCCGTCATACATGGGCACGCCCACTACAACTTGGTCGCACATCGCCAAGTATCGCTCTGCGTCGTTTCACATACCCTAGTTAGTCAATATAGGCGCACGTCAAACATGGGCATGCCCGCAATAACTCAGTCGCAGTTCTCCACAACTCTAGGTCTTGACATCCTCCACCATTCTATAATTTGGTTCTCCCCGAAAACACCATAATATCATCGCAAAGTGTCATAAACTCCAACATACCCATTTCAATGCCACCAACTTTGCTATATCTCTCCAAATCTATAAAATATCGTCTCAACATCCAGATGTATCCACCGTGACCTGCTCCATGTCCCTGAATCGGTCTACAACTTTGCAAGAAAATAATGTGTTCAATCCCTCTGCAATGGTGACAAGTTAGGTAGCTAATCCAACCGTAACATTTCCTCCACAAGAACGCATTCTCCCTACATCATCATTACTGTCAAAAAATCATGATATCTAGTGTCCATCTCACTATACATTTCCCATAAGGTTTAAGAGGACTCACTACCATGAGCAGAAAACAATGATCCTCATCCCCATGTCATTCTAAGAAGAGAGAGAGGAAGTGGAGGTCGAAGGCTGTCCCACTTCCCAGGCTAATAGCTAAATCCACCTATCTAGATCTTCCTCCTCCAATCTCTTCATGTATGCTTCATGGCTTTCACCCTGAATCTCTGAACGTACATCATCCTTTTCCTCCATTGCTTTGAGCCTTATTTTAAAATCCAAGATGTTGTCAGTCAGTTTTATAACAACATATGCTTGCTCCATGGGTTTTCCTTTGTAACGATCAACCTCTCATAGAGTTTTTCATCTCGTTTTATGTCCACCACATTCACAACTATCAATTTACATCTCGTTCAATCAACATCCACGGTAGGAACACCTATAGGATCATCTTCCCTCCAATCATAAATGTACACTTTCTACAGATGTGGAACCATCATAACATCCATTTTCTTCATAAATTCCATCCCAAACATAACTTCATATTAATCATTCCACACAACCATGAAGTCAACATCTCTATTCCAATCACCTACATGTATTGGTGTCTTTTCAGCAATACCAATAACATGATCTGTGGGCGAGTTCACTGCTTTCAATTGAGCTTGGATTGGTTTGAACTTCAATCCAAATTTCCTAGAAATTCCTTCCCCAATGAAGTTATGAGTTGCACCACAATCAACCATAGTGACTAGTGTGCCCTGCCCCATATTCATGTTCACATACTCAAGTTTGTTCCTTTCAGGATCGTGCCTAGGGACAACTTCCACAGCTAATGTAGCTATCAATATCTACATCATCCCAACCGCTGATTCCTCTTTCTTATTTTTCTCAGATTGTGTCAGTGCTACCAACTTCTGTCTTGAAGGACAATTCTTCACCATGTGGTCTTCTCTACACAACCAAAATTTCAACGACTTCTTCATCTTCAACTTGGCATTCGTTCTTGAAGATTCCTCCTTTTTTGTCTTTTCCTTCGGTTTTCAGGTTTCTTTTTCTTCTCAGTTCCCTCATCATAATGTTCAATCAACCTGCCAACTACAGCAAATGCCTCTTCCAATTTCTTGATCTTTTGCCTCTTCACCTCATTGTGTTCCCAAGGTTTCAAAGCAATAACAAAGTTGAAAATATTGTCTTTCTCTTCCATGTTAGGTAATTCCAAGATCGTACTTTGTAATTCACTTTGATATTGTTGAATACTTCCAATTTGTTTAATATACTTAATCGCAGTTATCACATCCCATGTTCCTAAAGAGGAATCTGGTCAAGCTTCCTTCTCCGCCACATTTTCACATCCTTTGTCATAAATTCATCAAGTATATTCACCTTGGATTCCACATTAGGAGCAGCAAAGCGATCCAATTATTTCTCCATATCCCATAAGAAGTTTCCAAATGTCGTTGCACTCCTCATACCATCATATGAGTCAGGTTCTTTTACTTTCACATGAGAATTCCATCTAGAAGTTCCTTGCCCAACAACTTTCTTCAATAAGGCTATCTCATCCATAGCCTCTTTTAACTTCTCCCACAATTTGGTAATCTCATCCATACCAAATCGCCATGTGTCGCCGCATGTCGTCACACATGCCCGAGTTAGTCAATACGGGTACCCATCACACATGGGCGCACCCGCTATAACTCTATTGCACGTCTCCATTACTCGAGGTACTGACACTTAGGGGGGCTGGCTCAAATCTTGGAATCAGCCTTGCCACCCCCAGGGCTCGTTCGGCACTAGGGCGGGCAATTTTTATTTTATTTTATGTTTTTTAATTATTTTTCATTTTTGTATTTTCTAATTTTTTTCATTTTTTTTTAAATGTCTTTTTTGATGTTTTTATTACTTTTTGTGGTTTTTATTTTTTGTCAGTGCTTTTTTTTTTTAATTTCATTTTTTAATTTAAATTATCTTTTTTTTTTGGTTATTTTTTTCCTTAAGTTATGTTTATTTTGGAAATATTTTCTTGTATTTTTATTTATTTATTTATTATCATTTATAACTTTTTTTTAACATTTTTATGTTTTATTTATTTATTTATTTGTGATTTTTGTATATTTTTTATATATTTTTTTTACCATGTTTTTATTTTTTATTTTATTTTAAGATGTATTCTTATTTACTTATTATTATATTTTTTATTATTATTTTTTAGTTTTTATTTTTCTCAATGTTTTAATTTTTGTTTCCTTTTTTTTAGTCATGTTTTTTTTTATGTTTTAATATATATTTTTATTTAGTTGTTGATTTTTTTTTGTAATCTAGTCTAGATTATATTAATTAGAAAAATATAATACATTCCATGGTTTGAGCTGAGGAATTTAGCCTATTCCTACTCGCAATTGTCTCCAAAATAGCCAAAGAAGGGGTTGCCCTTGAGAGGGAAACCGGGCCGTTAATTGTCTAGAGAAGTCTTAAACATCTATCATTTATAAAACATTACTGAAAACTGGAAAAATTAAATAAGTCAAATGTATCCAAAAGAGCGCTATGGTGCATAAACCATGACCTTTAGTCCTTGTTGGCCTCTTCATTCTGGTGTGCAACAGGTCTTGTTGGTTCTTCGTCTGTCACTATGCATCTGTAGATGTGTGCTATTTCTTCTTCCTCCTCTGTGAAGATGTATGGGACATTGGGTGGGGCTTCATTCTCATTAGCTATACTCTAGATTCCTTCAGCTGAGTAATGCCAAAGGTTGGGAATATACATTGAGGAGGCCTTAACAGGGAGGTGCTTGAGATTCCTGGGAAGAGGCTTCAAGGAGAGGGGGATGGTAGACTTGTGGTATTTCCACTTAACTCTAGGTAGGGGTTGCAGGGAGGGGTCAGTGTTGGTGATGAGGCAAGCCACAAGCAAATAAATTGAGGTAGAGGAGGGCTCATAGGGTGAGGCTACAGGTTGAGCGATGGAGGCAGATGACGGTTGATCATCGAAATTAAGTGTATAAACGTTGTGTCATGGCTGAGGCGGGCCAGAATAGCACCCCTGACACTACCATGACGTGGCTTCTATCGCTAGCATGGATCCATGGAGTTGCATGAGGAACTGGAGGCAGGGCCAAAGTGTAGAGGGTGAGTAGAGCTATGAGGGAGAGCAAGGATGGAACAACGTTGGATGAAAATGCGAGGGAGAGGGTGTCAAGGATAACATAAGGTCAAGCCCCTAGAATTGAGAGCCCAAGAGGAGGAATCCAAATGCATTAATTGCATTAACTATTGTCTAATGCTGCGAGGTGCTGACAGCCATTCATGGTGTCGTCTTCTGAGTCCTGGATACGTCATCATTCACCATGGTAGGGTGTGCCTCTTGCATGGCCTGTGCGTTGGAAGGCACATCAGAGCTATCACCTGGATCTGGAAGGTCATTTTCCTTGTCCATGAGAGTAATGCAATTCAATCTCAGAGTTTCCTCCATTATATATTGGAATTTGGACGAGAAAAGAAAGAGATTGTTATCAATTCCTTTGTTATCTAAGTAATCAGCAACTGCATTGGCTTTTCTTCTCACATGAATAAAAGTAATGGCCTTGTGTTGTTGAAGCCATTATTCCAACAGCTGAAGGCAGTGAGCCAGTCTCTAGCTCTTGGTGAGTTTTGAGACTAATGACCCAGATAAGAGACAAGAAGAGATTTGGATGATGACTTGGGAATCCACTTCCACTTCTAAAGGGAATAGATTCAGTTCAATGGTGATGATTAGGCCCTAGATAAGACCCTCCAGCTCTGTCGAGTTGTTTTTGTCCCAATTATTTACTTTTTATTAATTTTTAAACTTTTTTTTTTTCAATGTTTAATTTTTATTATCTTTTATATTTTTCATTTTTATTTATTTATTATTTTGTTTTAATTTTTTTCCTACAGGGTCCGTGTTCATCCTCGACTAGCAACTTGATCCCATTTTGTGTCAATTTGATATTTGATTTTATAGTTTTCGTAATAATGGATTGATTCCAACCCCCCAATGTGTCAATTTCATGGTTGGTCTTTAAGCTTTCATTACAATGGGTTAGTTCGCCTACATTGTGTGTCTATTTGATGATTGATTTTTAATTTTTTGTTGCAATGTGTCAAGTTGTCTTAGGTTAAGATTTTAAATTTGTTATAATTTTAGCATTTGAAAAAGAAATTACTCTTAGTATAATGATTCTTTCATTAAGGTATTCATTTAAAAAAAAAAAATCATAGAAAAATTTCATAATGCCATGGTTGAAATATGTTGAAAAATTCAGGTTTTTTGTAGTCATGATCTTTAGTTTTAATTCCATGGTTGAAAATTTGTCATAATTTGAAAGGTTTTTTGAGTCCTGACATTTTATCTTTAACACCATGGCTGAAATTTTTTGGAATTTTAAGGCTTTTGAGAGACATAATATTTATCTTTAATTTTGTGCTTGAAAATAATTAGAATTTTAAGGTTTTTCGGACACATGATGTTTTATCCTAAACGCTATTGCTTAAAATTTTTGAAAATTTACCTCGAAAAAAAATGTTATTACAACATCAACACTTTTTGTTTTCAGGGTTTTTGTTGCACAAAAAAAATCCGTTTTTATTATCTTTTACTCCCATTTTTAAAAAATGTTGAAAATTTACCTAAAAAAAAAAACATTATTACATCATCAACATTTTTTTATTTTTTTTCCCGGTAGTTTTTCATGTTTTTTGGGGTTTTTTTGGCTAGAGTTTTCATTTTGGATTTACAACTCTTTTTTTATAGTTTACATTGTTCTGTGAGTAACATACCAACATCAATTTATAGAGGATAAAACCCTATATCATTTTTTAGTTCCAAGGGCCCATCCTTTAGTCCTAGTATTATGGTAGGAAGTTCATGTATGCCTATGTTGTTACCTTTTGGTTGAAACCATACTTTGGTTAATGGTGTTCCCTAGTAGTGGTAGGGGCACCAATGTTATAGGAGGATTTACTAATCCTTGGTGCACTCAATATATAAGAGGGTCATATTTATCAGGGGGAGCTTACATTCATTGGAATATCTAGGGGGCTAGGGGAAATGTTCCTAGAAACATATTTTACTCTTGTGGTGCTAGTCTTTACGATAGTCCTTTTGATCTAGTGGGTTTTCATCTTGCTGCATCTTTTTGTCCTAAAAGTAACCAACCCTTTAGGATTCCTTTCTTTTAGGGGGTGCCCCCTTAGGGAAAATAATCCTTATTATGCTTCTATTTTTCCTAGAGTATATCCCTATGGAAATGTGTGTCCCTTAGGAGGCTCATCAACATCCAAAAACCAACCTATGGGTGCATCATAAAATCCATCTATGTGACAAGAAGCACAACCTCATCCCTATAACTAGTTCAACTCACCCTTATTAATGGGACTTAAATTTTTAGATCTCTCTAAGTTGATGGATGATCCCATGAGGCACAACCCAACATGGCTTATTGAGTTGGATAAATTACTAGCATATATGCCAAAATTCAGTGGAAAACATAAATAACCTCTCATAACTCATTTAATTTGATATCATCCATATTGGTATTCCACCCATTCATGGATGATGGCATCCATATGTGTCTTTTCTAGCATACTCTTACCAATGGCACGACTAAGTGGTACATAGACCCTGAAATCAATGTAACCCACCCAACACTTAATCCCCCAGTGATATTGTAATTGTAGTTAATTAAGTTATGGATCCTTGTGTCACATACCCAATTCACTCAATGAGTTATAGGGGTCACGAGGTAACAAAAAAAATAATTTTATTTTTATTTTCCTAGAAATCAGCTCTAATACCACTTTGTCACATACCCAGTTCTCGCAATTTATTGAAAGGATCATAGGGTACAAAAAAATATCTTTTTCTTTTCACTGGCCTAACAATTAGCTATTATACCACTACTTAACACTCCCTCCCACCAGATCGTTATTTCTCAAGTTAAGGGATGTGTTAATTATTGAATTAACCCGATCTCCAAGGTCTATTATGATGATGGGCTCACAAAAATACTCTTTCCTCAAAGTTTATGGAATTGAGTTTTGATACAACTATCATGTCTAGCTCTTTGAGAAATTTTTTATAATAAAATTTTCATCTGAATGTGACTCTTGAATTGAAATTTATTCCAATTTAAAGGTTGTCCAATCATGGAGATTCATATCAGCATGAAGTTTCCATGTGGCTCATACCTAGGTCTTGTGGAACTACCATGTCAATCATGACGCATGCTTTAGAAGGCTGATATGATGAGTGGGAAGTTGTCTCGCTGGTTGACAAACTCGATAGATAGAATTTTTGCATGAAAATAGGCACCATTGCTCCAATTCCACCACCCACTGCATGTTAAATTACATGTGTTACAGTGAAGAGCATTGGGAGGTATGAAATAATTTCCACCTCATTAGGGGACTCTAACGTGGTATCGACATGTAATCTGTGTGACTTTTCCAAGTTAGTTGAAGCATATTCATGTCATTTTGGCCTCCTACGTGGCAAACATGTGACCACTACCAAGTCTCACTAATACTTTCCATGTCCATCTTGACACAAATTCCTACCAGGCCCAACCCTTCACTTTTATTCAAAGAGTTCATGTCACCTCTAGCTCCAGGTTCCCAAAATCTGGTGTGGGTTCGATGAACAAGGTTCTCCAATGGTCGATATCCAAAGGTGGTTTCACAATGAGGTATATGTTTGGTTTATTAAATAGGGTAGGAGGGGCCTATGAGAGATCAATTTTTTCCACGTATTCTAGCAAAAAATTAGATTATTTCTTCTACATCTGATTCTTGAGGGATAATGTACTATAGACCAAGGGGGCCCTAATATTTCACTGAACCATAGATCTAGCCCATTCTTTCAATCGCACTGTTAAAAATGATAACTTGTTCATAAGGATATATCCAATATGAGGTTGAGTATACTCATAAAATATACCCTACAGTTCCTTAAAATAATGGATAATTTTCCATATCTCTATATTCTTAGCCTTTGGACAATCAAAATGTTAAAAGGTGTCGAGAGATCTCCATTAGGTTGACATGTCAACTGATGAGCCTGATGATAGGAATTTTCCCATCGACTTCTTCCATCGTTCTACCACCACTATTCCAATCAGATAATTCCACATGAGCATTGGGTTGCCACATGGCACCCATGTGTGGTATTTATTTCACTAACACATCAACTTGATATGGGTCCAGGTTATTATGTTACTTCCATGAGGAATCCAAATGGCACTACCCCGCCATCACTATATTGGTACAAGTGAACTTGGGTTCCTATGTGGAATCAGTGTGGCCACTACCACATCATCATGGGTGCAGAGCCTATAGGGTCCTCATCCTTGTGTTTTGTAGGATATTCCCAATTATACAAACTTTTGCTAAATTATGGATTATGGTGGGGTTTGTAGACCCATGTAATGCCTCTCTAAATTGATATTACCCTCATTGTATGATATTTAAGACCTGAAAGTGGTAAGGTTCCACAATGGAACAAAATTAATATCCATGTCATGCTTCCAAGGGTTATCACCACCCACTATGTTCGGTAGAAACAAATGTGAGGGTGAAAGGCGACAAGAGGTGAGGCAGTAGCATATTTATAGTGCTTCAATTTTTTCTGAAGCCCCAATAAATGGACCTTTAGTTAGCTATTAACCAGGATTGGTTGCAGGATCGACCCCTGTTGATTCTACAACACAATTACTACAACTGATAGTCGATGGCGCATTATGGTTCCACTAGGATGTGGTTCCACCGATGCTTTCTTAGTGTCAACTGAAGCTAAGATCCATAGATGTGAGTGACCCATGAAGGATGATATATGAACGAGATGATATGTGGTACACTATGAAATGTTGAACTATATTGACTTATTGACTCCCTAGATCATCATATGACCATATTTATGTAAAAAGCTATAAAAAATGAGAGCAAGGGGAAATATCAAATATTGTGAGAGCATCTTCTTGGATGCAAAATTTCTGCAAATAGAGGCCCAGGGCTCAAACTTGACTCTCAAAAACATTGTTCCATATCTATAATAAGGTAAAGGAGCTCCAACAGGGCCTAATCATCGCATATTCATAATAGAGAAAGACATGGTTCCAACGACTAATTTCTCATACTTCCACATTGTGCAATGTCAAATTGGTTCAGTTATCTAGGTATGCTTCCTGTTGTAGGTTGGTTGAATTCCTTAATGAGAGAAGATTCTGTCAATCATCCTCAGGGACACTTGTAGTCTTATGTGATTACATAAGGGAGATATAGACCATGTATTACTCATTGGACTTCAAGGTGTTAAACTAATTACTACTCTTAATCACAATAAACGCTAAAGTGTAGACATATCATAGATGCATCACTTTATTCATGAAATAAGTAACACCAACATTATCCATATATTTATGTATATATCATGTATAAAATGACCTGCATATACTAAATATGGAAGTGGATTCAACAATGAAATGCATTCCGCACAATCATAGATATGTAAGTTGGTTTTCAACCATGGGTATAATAGTGAATTCAAGAATTCTTTCCTAAATATATAAGACATCCTACAATTAATTAAATTGGAAACAGTCGTATGGTTCAATATGTGTGTGTGTGTGTGTGAAAACTTATCATCCATGAATATGAAGTGAGTTAGGAATTATTTCATGAATTAAATAGGACCATATATCAACCAAACACGTAACAAGCACAATCATCATCCATAATTCAAATATTTATAAAGCATTCAACCTATTTATGAGAATTCAATTAGCTGGAATCTGTAGGAGGTACATCAAATATCCACCCAACCATAGGCTAGCTACGTTGTAATATTTCTTGTGGCTAATAGCCCCTAAGAAAGATCCAATGTATGAGAAGGTGCTTGTTAAAGGGAATCACACCAAAGGTTGGTCATACACTCCAAAGGTGGATTCCACTATCCAAGTGACTTATCCTTGCCCTATGAGAGTAAGCACCAAAACGACTCCATCACTTCTCTGAGCTCAGTCATAAAGCCTCAACACAAGGTCTAGCTCAATTTAGTCTATCATTTCAGCTATAGGAGCCCTTTCTCTTTATTTTCACAAAATTTTACTATCTCTCCCTCTACTCTTTCGTGACTACATGTTATCGCTGCAAAAAAAAAAAATAATGTTTTTTTTCCTAAACTTGAATTTCGAGCCTACTATGGATTTTGTGATCGGTTGTTCCATATTCACTTCTTGGTCAATTGATGCTTTTGGGATCCCTTCTTGGAATTGAAGTGTTGAAGTCACTTTCTCACACATGCTCAGTCTATAACAAATTTGCATGAGCAAATTATTTTATGAAATATTTAATGAGCAGAGCATGGTTCAACAAGAGTGTGTCTGTCTGACGTCTAATCCATGTCGACAGTCATTGTGCACTCACATCGACAGTTTACAATTTCTAGCTACGTTTGTACTTATATTTTAGTGATTTTTTCAAACTATCGCTTCCGCACAACTTTGATTTTGTGAGCGTCATTTTCATGTTTTCACTTTTCACTTTTTATTGCTTTCACTCTAATTGGTTTCGTTTCCATGTTATATTTTCCCTATAATTTTTTACTTTCACTTTCGTTCTCATATCGCAAGTGTCATTCGTATTGTAACAATCATCATCTTTTCACATGATAAGTGTCACACAATGTAAATAAGCTTGTTTTTATGGTTTCAATAGGTTACCTTTGGTGGCAAATGAGTTGATCTTACTATGTAGACATCGATCACACTCATTTCTAAATTTTTAAGCATTGTGGCACAACTATCGTCACGGTCATTGCAAAGTGTATATTTAGTATCACACTTGCTGTAATTTTTTGCAAAGGTTGTCACACTAAGGGATGTATGTATCCATGTGTTCTAGATGTTCTACGTTATGTCATCAAGTGTCTAATTGAGTGATCATAGTCAAGTCCTATAATGTTCACATGTGTTTCATTGATCCCACACAGCCAAATTTCAGAAAAATTCCCAGCAGCTTAGCCTCATCCGGCCTTCCTAAACTTTGAATTACACAATCCCACCCCTGAAGCTACAACCATGCCTCTTGAAACTACACAATCCATAGTTCCTTCCTTCTAGGACTATGGAATGTGAAGTTTCAGTGCATAATCCTAAGCCTTAGCCTCCAAAATTGCGCAATTTATCCCTCCAGACTAGCCCTGATTGTGCACTTTGCACTCTCTGAGCTCAAGACCAAACCATTAGATATTAAAATATGGAACCGCATAATCACTAGGTCTTCTTGGCCTCCTCGAAATGCACATTTGACATAAATAGTGGAAAAACCTTGTAGCTTGGCTCATTGAGCCTAAAAAATGTGCAATATGCATGCACAGTCAAACCTTAAAAGAACATTGTGTTGTAAACTTTCCCTCGAGATGGAACCATGCCTCCTTACACTATGCAATGCATAGTTCCTACCTTCCACGACTGTGCGCTGTGCAGTTTCAGTGCTCAAGCCCAAGCCTTGGTCTCCAAAATTGCGCAATTCATCCCTCTAGCCTGGACCTAAATACACACTGCACAGTCCCTAAGCTCAAGCCCAAAACCAGAGCTCTTGAACTACACAAGTGTAAATAACCACGTCTACTCTGACTCCCATGACTACGCATTTCAAAGAAACAATGCAAAACCCTGCAAGCTCGCTCACTAAGCTTTAAAAATACGCAATCTAGCTGCACATTCCAACTTGAATTGGTGTCAAGGCTCAAGCCTTAGCCCTGTGCTCTTGAACTATGCAATTGTGAACTCACCTGGTCTCCTTTATCCTCCAGAAATGTGCAATATACAAAATTAGTGCTCAACCCCTCAGCCTAGCTCTCTCAGCTCCCAAACTGTGCAATAATTTTGCCCACACCAAGCTTGAGCTACACATTTTGTAGTCTGAAGGCTCAAGCTTAACCCTTGAATACCTTATTTTTGCCACTGCATAGTCATTGAGTGATCAGTATTTGAAAACTTGAAGGTTTGATGAAATTTGCAAGTGAAATTTTATGTCTTTTATGGAATTAGGCGAGTTTCATTAACACATAAATTATGTATTTGAACTCAGTTTTGTAGCATAAAACATAGACAATAATACCATAACATAAATACAAGACAAAAAAATTAAGAAGGAGTTCACCCCTCCTAGTCTACATATCTTGGTCCATCTTCCATTGTTGGGCATCTTTCATTATGTGCTAACTATGTGTTTACATGGATTTGTAGTGCTCATAATGTAAAAATAATGTCTCCAATGGCTCCAAAATAGTCAAAAAACCCTATATGGGTTCTTTCTCCACTCAATTTGGTCAAAATATAAAGAAGTTTTTCTCTCCTGAATATTTGATGCTAACTAATCTACAAATTGCACCCACCAGAAAAGCATCCTACAAATTCCGCTATTTTCGTCATCATTAGAGCGACAAATTTTCCCCGCGCGGGTCAAATTTGCACCAGATTGGTTGCATCTCTTCTCTTAGTTAAAATTCCCATTGACCTATGAGTGGCACGATGGGGCCATGTGGCGTAAACTCCACCGTTTTATCTAGGTAGTTTAAATTAACGAGCCAATGGTTTAACTCTAACTAAACCATGATTTTGTTATTTCAAACTCGGTCGAGTTTGAATTTCAAGGCCAAACCTTTACTATAACACGAATCTGCTATTGTAGTTGGGTTCTATGTTACCTAAGAATTTTCATGACTTCCAAATGACTAAGGTTCGGTTGTGTTGAACTGTGGTGGAGTTTTGAAACTGTGCGTCATAAACAAAAACCCCAACTCACTCCAGAATTGTGGTAGAATTGCATTATGGTTGGATTATCGTAACTGCCAGTTTGACTATTTTGAAACTTCGTGCCAATTAAACTACACCAGTCTCCGAATTTTGTTGATTTGTATTAATTTTGGCTTGGGGTGTCGAGCCACCGGAGTTGTAACCACCACCGTGACTATGGTAGCATATGTTCAACCTGGGGCATGGGCTGGGGTTAGACCCGAGCCCCTGACACATTTCTTATGGTCTTGTGTGCATGGGGTGAATGGGGACCCAGGCCTAACCTTGACCCCATCCCTCAAATGTTGAATGCATAAAGTTTAAACGGAATTTTGCAACTATGTATTGTGAGCACCCTCCATGACATGATGATAAGGAATCATACTACCACTCTTAAGGTTGTAACTTCAAATCCTATGAAGCTCGTTCAACCAATACCCAAATTTTACGACATAGTAAGGAGGCTGTTGGCCCATGTGGCTCTCCACCATTTGTCTGACCTTCAACCAATTACAAACCATGAAAAATAGACCAATCAAATGAAGAAATTTGGATAGATTTCACTGGAAAAATAAAAACAATCAACTGTATAGTCACCTGCTTAGTCAGCATACGAACTGCACAGTCAACATACTTTCAATCCAACTGCAAAAAGTTGTTTATGAAAATGGTTAAAACATGATATCGTGAGCATACGATATCTATTTTGAGCAATTTGAGTTGTGTTGGATTCAGGGGGACAAGATCTTCGTTGTGGCACATGTTTCTAGCACTTTTGAGGAATTTGAATTTTGAGCACTTTATTGATCAGCTCGATCATTCCTCCCCACTAGAAGCTTTTGGTTGTCCAAAAGCTCATTTTCAGTCAACAAATAGATTGGGGAACAGTTCCCTCACTCTTGAAATCTCCCCCCAGTTGGATTTTCTTGTTTTTGTCTCTTTGAGCCCCTCATGAAGGTACTTCACTTTCCCTTGTTCTGAAGTCCTTGTTTTTCTGTGGAGGATGATGCCTTGCTGCAATTTTTCAATATAACCAGGAAATAAAACTTCCCTTTGAAGCAATTTAAAAATTCTTTCCTGATTTAAAATCATAGGATACTTATACAATTTTGAGTTCAGTTCACCTTGAAAATTATAATCATAATGATGCTTATTATTTCAAGCCTTGCACTTGACTTGACTCTTTACCAAATGTGATCACCATCTCCATGCACCATCCCTCTTCAAAGCCAAAACATTATGAAACCCTTAGGAATATGTCTTAGAACTAATGTCCTCTTTATCAAATATCTTTTACATATTCTTTTTTATCCATGCATTCTTTAACATTGGCATCTTGTTCATATCAATGTTCAACAATTATCCATCATTCAACAATTTATCTTCATGATGTTTTCCTCTTTTAGGAGGAAACAAGTTAGATTCTAGAAACATATTATCACATGGAGTATAAAACTTAATCAAATCATATTTCAAACTTGCTTTGTATCCTTGAAAGGATTTATATGCCTCGATATATTTGTGTTTGATCATTAACATTGAAAAATTCTGACTAGCATTAACAAGCCTCTTCATTTGTCCAACATTCAAAACACATAAACTCAATTTATTGCTATTTGATCTAACAATGTAATCAATACCATTTTTGAACCAATTATATTTGTTCTCATGGCGATGAAAAATGGTTCACTATCATATAGATACGGGCTTCCCAAAAATATACCACATATGTCAAGCAAGACTACATCAAGTTCTACCTCATCAATGAAGTTTGCAGTGATGGAAAATCTAAGTATGCGTTTTCTTTTCACTTACAAGTTGGAATTGTCACATACCCAACCCAAAGGACAAGGTTTAGTATGAGGAATGGTTTCCAAATTTAGTTTCTTGACAATGTATTTTGAAATGAGGTTTGGTTTTGATCCACTATCAAACAAATCATGTATCTTGGTATGTTTTGAAATAACTGTAATGTGGAAAATCTCTATTTTGTTTTTTTTTCATATTGAGTTTCATTGAGGCTATTTTAAGAACTAGTACTTGCAATGGAGTCCAAACCTTTCAATCCCGTGGCTATGATATTTGTTTCATCCTCAGAATGAAATTATAAATATTGGTTTACAATTGCATCAACCTTTTGTTTCTCCTTGTTGGAAATTTTTTTGGGTCTCATCTCAGGATGAAGTTTCAAATGTGGTATTCATCATGGCCTTCTTTGGAACAATGTTTGCATGTGAATTTTTCTCTCTCCTTCTTGATGGAAGCATTGTTTTTCCCTTTTCCATTAAAGTTCCCCTTTCTTTTGTCTCTAGACTCAAATGAGTTCTCACTAGTTTCTTCAGAGAAATTCTTCCGTCTTGCCTCTAATTGTGTTTCCTATACACAAACTTCACCTAGATTTGTAGGGTTAAACATGAGAATAGTATGTCTTAAGTAACTATGTAAACCTCCAATTTATTTGACTAAAGTGTCTTGTGAGGATAAATATATACCCAAAATCAAATCCATTTTCCTAAATTATTGAGTACATATTTTGACACTTTGGCCCTTTAATTGCGTAAATTTTTTCCAATCCATTATAGCTTTTTGCGTGTATGCTAAAGGATAAAACTGTTTTCTTAGTGCAACCTCAAAATCATTCAAATAGGATAAAACCTTACCATGTTTCTTCATGTCCTCTTGAGTATTGGCTTCCCACCAAATATGTTTTTCACTTTCCAACCTTAAAGAATAAATTTGAATATCGGTCTCCTCCTCTTTTATCCTTTGTATACTACAATACACTTCAAGTTGATGAACCCAATTATATAATTTCTCAGCATTTACCTCTCCATTATACATAAGAAATTAAAATTTTTTGTCAAGTTTTAAAAACGAAGTTTTCCCATGTCCCTTTGGAGAATGTGGAGGTGTTTGTGAAGGGTTCGATGTAGAATATGATGATGGTGAAGATGAAGTTGAGGAGAAAGGTGGAGGTAGATGTGGTTTATCACCATTTCCTCCATTCCCTTTTGGAGGTTTGTCTCCATTTCCTCAGTTTACCTTAGGAGGATTTTTGCTCTCACCATACAACCTTGAGTTCCTTTCCTCATTAAGAACTTTCACCATCTCATTCATGTCAAAGAATGATTTTCTGAAAGCCTTCTCATCCTTAGTCATAATTTCAGGCTCTCCTTCATGTGCCATGACTAGTGAGGCCTTTGGTGACACTTGAGGGGAAACTTGTGATGAATATTGTGGCAAATGTGCTCTCCTTGAACTAGCTTGAGGACTTGTTCCCACAAGCTTCTCCTATCCTCTTTTGAGATTCAAACTTGTAAGAATCATAAAAAACTTGCAATAGAATTAAACCCTCAATAAAACCAAAGAATCTAAGCTCTTATACCAAACTAATCTGTATTTGAAAACATGAAGGTTTGATGAAATTTGCAAGTGAACTTTTATGTCTTTTATGAAATTAGGTAAGCTTCATTAAAAAATAAATTAGGTATTTAAACATAGCTTTGTACCATAAAAAAGAGACAATAATACCATAACAGAAACACAAGGCAACAAAATGATGAACAAGTTCAGCCCTCCTGGGCTACATCTCCTGGCCCAACTTCCAATGTTGGGCCTGTTTCATTTTGTGCTCAAATATGTGTTTACATGGATTTTTTAGTGCTCATAATGCAAAAATAATGTCTCCAATGGCTCAAGAATAGTTAAAAACTCCTAGATAGGCTCTTTCTGCACTCAATTTGGTAAAAAAACCTAAGAATTTGTGCTCTCCTAAGGATTTTTTGCTACCTTATCTAAAAAATGCACCCACCTGCAAAGTATCATACAATTTCCACCATTTTCGGCACCACTAGAACAAAAATTGGCACTGCGCTAACAAAATTTACACTGAATTGGGTGCATTTTGTCCCTTAGTTTAAATTCCCAATGACCCCCCATGAGCGGCATGACGGGGCCACATGGCGCAAACCCTGTTGTTGGATCTGGATGGTTTCAATTAATGCGCCAATGGTTTAACTCTAAGTAAACCGTGGTTTGGTTGTTCCAAACCTAGGTCGATTTTGAATTTTGTGCCCAAACCTTTACTCTAACCTGACTCCGCTACCATATTTTGGTTATATGTTACCCCGAAGTTGAATGACCCACCAAATGACTATGATTTGGTTTTGTTGAACTATGCTAGAGTTTTGAAACTGCACGCTATAAACACAAACGCCAACTCACTCTAGAATTTTGATAAAGTTTCATTATGGTTGGGTATTGTAACTACTAGTTTGGTTGTTTTGAAACTACACACCAATAAAACTCCACCATGCTCCGACTGTGGTTGACTCATATTAATTATGGCTTGTGGTTTTAGTCCACTGGATTTCTAACCGCGACCGTGACTCTGGTTGCATATGTGCCAACCAAATCATTGGTCATGGTTAGGCTCGAGCCTCTGGCACCTTACCTATGGTCTCATGGATGTGGGGTGATTGGGGACCAATTCCTAACCCTGACCTCGTCCCCAAAACATCAAATTCATAAATTTTAAATAGCATTTCACAACTATGTATTGTAAGCACCACCCATGGCCCGAAGGTAAGGCACCATGCTGCAACTTCAAGGGTCACTAGTTTGAATCTTGTGAGGCCCATTCGGTCGATGCCAAAATTTTACTACATAGTGAGGAGGCCACTTGGAAGCCAGCCATTGGCCCACGTGACTCTCCACCATTCGTCCAACCTTCAACGAATCAAAAACCATGAAAAATTGACCAATCAAATGAAGACACTTGGAGATATTTCATTGGCCAAAGAAAACACAGTCAACTGCTCAATCACCTCCCTAGTCAGTGTATAGACTGCATAGTAGACGGACATGCAACCCAACCACAAAATTTATAATTGTTTAGGAAAATGGTCAGAACATGATATCGGGTGAAAAATTTATCAATTTTGAGCGATTTTAGTTACATTCGATTTAGGGTGACAAGATATTCATTTTCAAATTATTTTCAAGCACTTTCCAACACTTTTAATTTTTGTCACTTTACTAATTCCCTAGATCATTGAGCCTCTTCCTAGGTTTACCACCAGGTTCTGGCACAATCTGTCGATCATCATGTGTCATCTTAGTCTAGGGGTTTATCGGAATGATGTCGTCTTGTCAAGAGTGGATTACAGATACAAGAGCTCTATCATCTTATGGATAGATGATGTAGAAGGATATGGAGAAGGATAACATACTAGAAGACATATAAGGAGATGAGGAGATAAGATGACCATTAGACAAGAAGACGAAGGAACACTAGATTACAATAGAAGACCAAATATCATGACCACATAAAGACTCCATCGGATTCAAAACCATTTGGTGGGTATATATATAGAACAAAGCATATTTTTCATGAAGATGAGGCATTAGATACAGAAAGAAAGAAGAAACAAGAAGGAAAACCTGGCAATGAGACATCATCATGCAGTTTATGTCATTAGTTTCATGTCATGTCATGTCACGAGTCATCATAGAGCACATCATTATTATGGATTATGTAATTATCTATTCAAAATTGATTTTAAAGTGGAAGTCCAAAGGACACATACAAAATATAAAGATTCATGTAAAGTAAAAATGTCATAGGAAGTTAAACAATCATGAGATTATTTTATGGGTCACAAGGAGGTGAAGTATCACCCCATTGGTTATATATAGACCCTCATCGTATGAGAAAATGACATTTCACCTTGACTCCTCCTGCAAGGAATTAGAGAGGCAAGATATTTCTATTGAGTAGTGAGGCATGTCTCCCATGCCCCACTATTGGAGCTAGTGGTGTTCATAATATACGTGTGTATTGGAAGTTTTACTTAATAACATAAGCCTCATGCTTAGCATGTTCTTCATGCATGGATTATGAATATTTGTAAGACTATTATGTGGATGGTTGTAATTCATGTTTTCTTTCATCTCTATTAAATCTGTTTAACTATTTCGGTTATTTTAGCAATTATAATATTGGGAATGTGTTGCAAAGATTGTTATGGTTTCCATATTCTTGAGGACTATTCTACTAGATACTAGAAAAAAAATTCTTGTTGATTAGTTGTAATGACTGTCGTAGATTTTGTGGATTATTCTGCAGCATGTTATACAAATCGTTCTTGGTTGTGTGTTTCTACTAGGGTGGTACTACTACCTTTCTCTTAGAAGCTCACTTTTTTCTCTCCCTCCACAATAGAAGAACCTTGACACACCTATAACAGAAAAATCACCAAGCACATTTACTTGATTTTTGAAGGTACATTTTCATTCCTCTTTCTTGCTGACAGTTAGAGCCAAGGAAAATCATCAATAATATATGGCAGTCATGCCGATATCCCAAATGGGGCTCCTATTCCAAATGATGTGAGGTATAACTGGAACTTCACATTGAGGAGACCCCCTTGGTTGACATATTTCCTGCACCATAAACAAAATGTTGCTAGAAGGGGGGCCAGATGACAATTTTTTTCCGTTGGGTCTGTTTTGACCCTTTTATCTAAAATGGCTAATACTTAAATCTTACACCTGGGGTGTTTCTCTAATTTATCCATTTTTCAATTTTCAATCCCCGATGTGACTCTCTACCACTTGTATCAGTTATTTTTTTATGGTTAGGATGGAACATCCATAACCGAGAACATTTCTATTTTTCTTAAATTTTGTGAATCTTACAAAATCGATGATGAATATTTTTCTTTTGTGCTTTTATTCCTCACCCTTTAAGGTCATGTTAATCGATGGTGCCATACCATACCACATGATTATGTCAATTCTTTTCACCATTTCCTCAAGGAGGTTCATCTGTCCTTTGATATGTATGCTTACTAAGATGTTTATAAAATAATAAATTAGTGAAGAATGAATTCTCATGAATCAATTGAGGATTCCTCTAATCTATTCCTTCACCTTTATTATGAATTTCCTAGATAAAATATGGATTGGAATTTATTTAAGCATAATTTCAAGTTCTTGGTTCATATCTATTTTTATGGTGAATCCAAACCACCTGATGTTTTAGCTTCCCCAACTATTGTAAACCATAAGACACCTCTAATTTCAGAGGAAGAATTCATTGTTCCTTTTGTTCCTTGTCCTCCTCCTTTTCCAGTTGCAATAAGGGTGCATCCTTGTGATGATAATAAATTTGGGATATCTTCTAATAAAATTCCTAATCCATATTATCATTATTCTTTTGCTTTTCATGACTCATATTCAATGGAGGAAATCCTAGAATGGATCATGAAGCCCATGGTGAAGACTAACTCCCCCATTCCTTAAGATGATGTTGCTATTCATAACTCTAGTCTCAAATATGATATTAAATTATATTATATTCTATCATCTACATGCCATGACTCTTTGTACCATGATATGCCTGATCAATCTGCTCCACCGGCTGTTTTTCAAACTCTCTTGGTTTTCAAGTCGTCAGTTCAAATTGTGATCAAATAGAAGGAAGTCACATTACATGGGCAGAGGAGCGAGAAGGTGAAGATGCTTTGGATATTTATTCTATTTTTCAAAATAATCCATATGAATATGATGTGCTTCCATTCTTTGATTATTTTCAATCTTCTAATCTTGGTAGTGAATCAAATTTAATCAATTATTTCGTTCTATACGTAGCCTTGGGAAATAATCAATCTGATGATGATGACTCTCTTGATTTATGTGATAGCGAATGCCAAAGTGCATCATCTTATCATTCAGTTTCTCATGAAGACTTTACTTTAGATATAGAATATGATTTGGTAAAATAAGATGTCCTTATCCAAACTTCCTATTCATCTCACTATCCCTTGTGCTTTACCATTTGTAATGCATCTACTTGCAACGAAGATACTCCATGTTATTAAAGTTATTCATCCGATGAGTTAACTTCTTAATCGACACAAGGTGGTGAGATTATCCATGATTAAAATTAAAACAATCAAATCATTGAATACTATTTCCATCCCTCATCATATCTTCTCTTGCATGAAGATAACTCTCCAAACTAGCTTACTTATGAAATTTATATGCTTTATATATCCTAAGACTTGTGATCACACAAATCTTTCAACTTGAGTAATTTGGTTGTTGAAGTTGAAAAATATAGTCAATTCAATGACAGAGGTGGCTTCCATCCGGTGAGCAGTGATATTACTTAAGATAGTGGTATCAGTTATCCTGACACCATGCATGATCCGGTTCAATCTTCAAAATGTGATTTTACAATCCTAAAAAGTTTCAGGACTTGTTAGGGAGTTGATTCACTTCAACTTATGTTGATGGTTATGTTAAGATCTTGCAACTCTAGTAATCCCCTCGAAATAAGTCAAATATTGTTTCTCTCGCACAATCCTTCTGTTTGCAAGGTTTCACTCAATGTAAATTTATTTTTGAAAGATGTTTGGTATTTCGAATGTAATCTTTCAAACTTTAAAATTTTGGTTTCTGATCGGATTCAAGAATCTTCTTCAGTTCATTCATCTTCATGCAAATCTCTTGCATTATACTCTAGTTTGGAATATGTTTATCTCATAGAGTCATGGAATTATGAAGTTTATCATTTCAAATATTGTATTTGGACGAAGTAATCATGCCTATTGGATTTATTTCTTAATTGTCATCTCCTGGTTCTTTTTACAAATGTTATATTGCGATTGTTTCCCTTAATCTCACCTAAAATCCTCTTGAGTAATAATCAATGCATGAGTTATTGCACGAATCAAATTCCTCTCCATTCACAATGTCTTGACTGGTCTCATGTGTTTTTTGTGCTAACATTCCTTTTAAATTCTTCGATTATTACAATGCTTGTACATTTTATTGCCAGTTATAGGAAAATAGTTTGTCACATTCAGAATGTGAGGAAGTTGTTTATATTGTTCAGAGAATTCGGAGAGATGTTCAAATTGATATACCTTTGTTTATTACAAACTAGGAATATGATGCTTTAATCCACCCATCTAATCATGATTTTTTCTCTAATGACTACATTCAATTTATCATTTTCCCATGATCATATCCAATGAAAATTGTCTTACATCCTTCGATCTTCATGGTTAAATATCTCACTATTCAGATACTTGTCAATTAGTTGAGGCACTTAAGCCTTTGATGATGGCCTTGTCGGGTCCTCACTATCTTGACATGCGAGTTGAATATGATCAGATCAATTGTGTCTCGCATGATTCTCATCCCAACCTTGTGCTTCTAGTTGAAAATTCATATTTTCAAGGATTTTTGGGTTTTCAAGAGGATTGTTTTGATTTTCATGATCCAATATATCATTACCTGGAAGCATATTACGTGGAAATCCCTTTTTCTAAGAACAAGTTTTGGTATTTTATCATGCTTTCTAAAAGGGATAACGTAGATGAAGATACGTTCATAAGAAGTTTCAAAGGCTTGTTTGGTTGTGATCTTCATCGGAAAGTTAAGAATGTGAATCGGTTAAAAGTAGTAACTATGACATATCTTCCTCCTAATAGGAAATACCTTCAGGTTTTGTGTAGGTTATACAAGATCTTATCTTTTCCATTACACATTTCTTTTATATTTGTGATTGTAGGAAAAATTACGGTGCCTACATTGGAAATTCCATTATACGTGGCCCCAACCTTCTAGCTGCTTAGTTTAGGAGTAGTTCTGGTTTGATATTAGTTTACTTGCACATTCATCCTGCATTCATCTCTTGTAGTTTGTCTTGTGTTTTCTGGTTTTGGTTTCACATCATGTTTTGGTTTAACCACTTTTTGCCTTGTCTTCTATTTTTGTTTCCTTGTTGTGTGTTTTCTTTCCTTTTGTTTTTTGAGAATTTGCATGAAGATGTTATCTTGGCTTAAAAAGGAATGTGGTGAAATATAAAAGGAATTTATGACATTGCAACATTTGGCTAACTCTCTGTTCATCTTCCTTGTCTTGGTTATATCTTTTGGTCGATGTTGTTCCAACAGAAATTATTATCCTTGCATTAAGAAAACCTTGTGTCAAACCATGATATCCATGTCTATTCTGGAAACCTCATCCTTGCACTTGTGTTTTTATGTTTCAGTGTTGTCAAGCTTATCCAATAAAGTAGAGAAGGACAAGGGGAACATTTAAACAAGGAAATCAATATCAGATGTGTTATATATTCTTATTTGAAGGGACAACATCTCCTACCCTCAATAAGTCGTGATCCCTCTTCCACCCATAAAATAAATAATTGTCGATTCACAGTCCTATATAGAATAATTAAGTAAAGGTAAAATAAGACAAAGGCTTCCTATGGAGAGAGGTGAATAAAGAAAATATGTCAGAGTATTTTATAGGTCTGTTGGCAGTGGAGAAATTTTTGTGTCCCTGAAGTGACTCTATCGGGGTATTGTCCAGGGCTGCTAGCAGCAGAGCAATACGAGAGATGAAAAAATATTCTTTAAAAATATAAATCTCACTAACTTCATTAACCTCTCTCGATTCAAAACATTGTGTTATCGCTGGTCTTATGATTTTTTTTAACTAATTGAATGAATAACGGGGACTATGTTTATGTACGAGGTAAGTGGGGAAGCCATGGTAATCTGAAAAATGAATCAATACTCCCTGAAGAACTAGAACTTTCATGAAATAATTGACCAAGGTATAGAAACTGGAGTTCTACCTGTGTGTCACCTAGTGTTGTCATTGTGACAAACACCCTCCAAAGTTTTTCATACACTTGAATTTTCTAGCCTATTGTGGATCTTAAAATTGATCGTTCCATATTCACTTCTTTGTCAGTTGATTCTTTTGGGCTCCCTTCTTGGATTGGAAGTGTCAAAGTCACTTTCTCACACATACTCAGTCCGTAATAAGTGCATGCGAGCATTCTTTTACGCAATCTTGAATGATCATATCACGATCTATCAAAACTATTCATGTACTATTTTCAATCCATGTATATAGTTAGTATGCACTAACATCAACAGTTTCTCACTTATAGTTGTGTTTGTAGTTCTATTTCGGTTAGTTTTGCAAATGGTCACTTCTGCACACCTTCATTTTCATGTTATCGACTATCAATTTCTCTTTATTTCACTCTAATTTGCGTCATTTTCATGTTACTTTCACTATCATTCACATATCGCAAGTTTCATTCACATTGTAACAATTGGAGTATTTTCGCATGATAAGTGTCGCACAATGTACATAAGCTTGTTTTTGTAGAAATTATATACAATAAGCATGAATATGTCCTAGATTCCACTGATCTCACAATATTTAACTTCTTGCAAAATACAGAATAATTCCACTGTTAATCATTTGCGGAAAATTAATTGCACACACATGTGAAGCATAAAAAAATCGCATATAACGTAGTTGTTTAACGGGAAAGCCTGAAGCTGAAAACCCCAACTATCATATATTATGTATCATGGAGATCATGTAACAATCTCATACAAAGCTTAGTACATCAAGCTCTTAGTACAATCAATCATCACACACTAACATAGAAGAAATTTGCAAATCCATTCACCAATCTCAGCCCTCCTGCTAGCCTGCCTCCACTGCGCAATCCAAGCTGATTACAAAGACCAATTCGATGCAATCCCACTCTACTTGAATACATGATTATAATTGGAAACTCCAATGTATATGTAGATGCAATTCATGCATCACTATGGTCACAAAAGATAGTCCATCTTTCACTTTCACCTATCTCTGCACTGGGTCTCCACTGGATCTGACATGCACTGTAGTTAACTACTGTATTGTTCAGTTGATTAATGAGTTATTATTTATGAATTAATTAAATAATTAATTCAATCCACTCTCACTAGTGTATCATTCAGTTAGATTAGATACAACTATGTCAACTGAGTCTAACTGAGTTAAACTGAATACAACTCCATGAACTACTCTTCCAACTTTGTCATAACTTTTCCACTTCAGTTCTAACTAAGTCCTCCATGCATGAGTCACCAACCACCGCTAGGAATTTCGTAGTTCCTTCAGCCCATTTATTTTCCAAATCTGTTCACTAAAATAAAGTGCTCCAAGAGAATAAGTTTATATTTATTGTCTGATTATTATTAAGGGCTAATAATAATCGACATACATCTATTTTTAGATCGACGATCTATAAATAGACTTCACCCAATCTTATAAAAATATAATTTCGTATATTTTTCCAACTTGATCAACCATCATAGAATATGCTCACCATGTCTAAAAATAGACATACACAAAAAAATAGCCTATGTGGGCCCCACCTATTTTAGGTGATTATTTTCCAACTAGGTTCAAGGATGATGTTTCAGGATGCCTCCACTATTTCTTGTTGCAAAATTCAACACTCCCTCTCAACAAGAAAGGCTCTCTTTGCATGCGACATGCAACTCCATGCATTTTCCCTTCGGCCTTTGCTGCAACACTTCCAAAACTGAAACACTCCAAACAGCTCAACCAGTCTAATGCATCTATCATCAAAGTCTTCGACTTCTACTTAGCTACTGCAAATGTCTTCAGGAACCATTGCGTTGTTGAACTTTGCAACCATGCACTCTGCACTTGCTGCAACTCTGAACCGCGCTTCAGTATCCGACACTATCACTTTAATTTTCCTGCATCAATCCAATTGATCATGGTACTGCTGCTCTTTGGGCTCCTTGTAGCCAGGTTCAATTAATGAGATCCACACCATCTCAATGAATCCTATGCATAAATATATTCTTGGGATTACTCATGCATGTCGCCCCACCTCTCACCTGGTGGTATAGCTGCATGCACTCCCTCTGCCCATCTGGCATGAAATTTCTCTGCATGATTGGTTTCTCCCACTCCATGATCCTCATCTTGTGGCTGCTCCACATCCCGAGGTTCACTCTTACCTGCATGCAAATCCTCCTCCCTCTCAAGCTTCAATTACATGTCTTTCTTGCACTTCCCAACAATAGGAAGCTCCATAGAAATCCCATCTACATCAAGTTTGTAGATATTCTTAGTTCAAATCCCAACCTTCTCAATTTGCCTGCTTTGTGCCAAAGGAAAAATTTTCCTTCACTAAAGACAACATCATAGCCTTTATCCTCTAACATTGCGATTGAGATTAAATTATTCTTTAAACCGGGAAAATGCATAAAATATTGTAAAAGAATGAGTTTACCTGACGCCCTCTGAAAGGTAATGGTACTAATGTCGGTCACACTGTATCGTCCATTGTCGCCGAACTCAACATGCAACTGTATATCTTTCTCCACCAAGTCACTGAAAAGGTTCACATCTCCTGTCATGTGAAAGGAAGCACCACTATCAAAGTACCAGCCCGATACCAATGCATTAGACACCATGCATGCGATCAATGAGAAGTCAAGTTCAAATTGTGAGGAAAGAGCCTCACCAGCTGTAGCTCCAACAACCATCTTGTTCTTCTTCTTATGTGGACAATTTGTGGCAATATGTCCAAACTCGTGACAATGAAAACACTTCACTTTGGACATGTCATTCTCTTTGCCATCTTCACCGGCCTGAGATATAGAATGGAATATATTCCCCTTATTCTTATTTTCCATGGAAACCAAAGCACATTCCTCTTCATCATCATGCTTTGATGAAGAGCCATCCCTGGTACTTCGCCTTATCTCCTCCTACACAAGATCCGACCAAAGTCGCTCCCAACCCGGCAGTTTCTCCCGTCCATTGACAGAGTCTTCGTAAATATGCCAACTCTTTGGAAGCCCAAGGAGAGCCAAGCTCACCAAATCATAATCATCAACACTGACTCCTACACTCCCAAGCTCATCCCCGCATTGGAAAAACTTTGTCAAGTATACTGAAATAGTGTCGTTCTTCTCCATTTTTATTTTTTTGAGCTTATCTTTTAGTGCCAACTTCCTCTGGTCGCTGCTTCTTTGGAAAATATCTGTCAAAGCCTTCCACATAGCATATGGAGTGCCTTTCCCATGAAGGCTTGAGACAATACAGTCTCTAACACCTTCCAACAGAATCCTCCTCACCCTTGCTACTTTCTTTTGCCATGCGTCAAGTACTGCAGCATCCGTCGAAGTGGGCTTAGGAACATCTCTCTCGATGAATTCCTTCAAGCCATTATCTTCAAGCACCGCCTCCATCCTATCCTTCCAGGCTATGTAGTTAGAGTTTCCCTTGAGTGCATACTCTAACCGCAACCCATTGAAAGACATTTCAATGTATACTCAACTGTCGCACCAAGAAAATCCTGCAGCAAATTCGACTTTCTCCACCAGCACAAAACTCAGCACCACTTCACAATTGCAATCTCCAGTAATTAACATAGATATGATACCATGTAGAAATTATATATATTAAGAATGCATATGTTCTATATTCCCTTGATATCACAATATTTAACTTCTTTCAAAATACAGAATCATTCAAACTATTAATATTTTGCGGAAAATTAATTGCACACACATGTGAAGCATAAACACAATCGCACATAACACAATTGTTTAACAGGAAAGCCTGAAGTTGAAAACCAAAACTATCATATATTATGTATCATGGAGATCATGTAACAATCTCATAGAAAGCTTAGTACGTCAAGCTCTCAGTACAATCAATCGTCACACACTAACATAGAAGAAATATGCAAATCCATGCACCAATCTCAGCCCTCCTGCTAGCCTGCATCCACTGTGCAATCCAAGCTGATTACAAAGACCAATTCGATGCAATCCCACTCTCCTTTACTGCGTGATTATCATTGGAAACTCCAATGTATATGTAGATGCAATTCATGCATCACTATGGTCACAACAGGTAGTCCATCTTTCCCTTTGACCTATCTCTGCACTGGGTCTCCACTGGATCTGACATGCACTGTAGTTAATTGTTGTATTGTTCAGTTGATTAATGAGTTATTATTTGTGAATTAATTAAATAATTAATTCACTCCACTCTCACTAGTGTATCATTCAGTTAGATCATATACAACTAGCTCAATTGAGTCTAACTGAGTTAAACTGAATACAACTCCATGAACTACTCTTCCAACTATGTCATAACTTTGCCACTTTAGTTCTAACTGAGTCCTCCATGCATGAGTCACCAACCATCCCTAGGATTTGCGTAATTCCTTCAGCCCACTGATTTTCCAAATCTTTTCACTGAAATAAAGTGCTCCAAGAGAAGAAGTTGATATTTATTGTCTGATTATTATTAAGGGCTAATAATAATCGACATGCATCTATTTTTAGATCGATGATCTATAAATAGACTTCACCCAATCTTCTAAAAATAGAATTTCATATATTTTTCCAAATTGATCAACCATCTACAAATAGCATACTGAAACTTATAGAATAAGCTCACCATGTCTAAAAATAGACATACATGTAAAAATAGCTTGTGTGGGCCCCACCTAGTTTAGGTGATTTTCCAACTAGGATCAAGGATGATGTTTGAGGATGCCTCCTTCAATGTTTCTTGTTGCAAAATTTAACAGTTTTTGTGGACTCAAGAGGTTATCTTTGTGCAAATGATTTGATCTTACCATGTATACATTTGTCCCACTCATTTCCAAAGTTCTAAGGAGTGCCATACAAGTGTCGTGATAGTCATCGCAAAGTGTATATTTAGTGTCACACTTGTCGTAAGTTGTTGCAAAGATTTTCGCATTAAGGGAAGTATGTATCCATGTGCTCTAAATAATTTATGTTTTTTTCTCAAGTTTATAAGTGTGTGATCACATTTAAGTCATATCACTGTTCACCTTTTTTTCACTAATCCAACACTTATCCAAATTTCTGAAAAATTCCCAGTAACTTAGCCTGATCCAGCCTTCCTTGACTGCGCATTGCGTGGTACCAACCCTCAAACTACAACTCTAGCTCCTGATATTGTGCAATGCACAATTATTTCCTTCTACGACTGTGCACTATGTAGTTTCAGTGCTCAAGCCCAAGCCTTGGCCTCAAAAATTTCACAATTCAAACCTCATTCCTAGCCATAACCGCGCACTACACAGTCTCTAAGATCAAGCCCAAAACCTGAGCTCTTGATCCATTTAAATATTCTATCATGAGGTCTTCTTTGCCTCCCATAAATCCGTAGTTGATAGAAATAGTGCAAAACCCTATACCCCGGCTCACTAAGCCTAAAAAATTCATATTCCAGCCTAAAGTTCGCATTGTGCAGTCTCAAGGCTCAAGCCTAAACCATGAGATCTTGAACTAAAAAATTGTGCAATCACGTGGGGTCTTATTTCCTCCATAATTACGAAATGGGAAAAATGATTTCTTAAGCCCTCAGCCTGGCTCCCTAAGTTCTCAAACTACACAATATTTTTTCTCAATCGAAGCCTGAACTGCAAATTGTGTAGTCTCAAGGCTCAAGCCTGACCCTTGACTTCCTGAGATGCACAACTGCACAATCAATGAGCCGCTCCCTTGGCCTACCACCTCGTTTCAGCTCAATCAATGGATCATCATGCCACATCTTAGACTAGGGGTTTATCATACTGATGACGTCTTTTCATGAGTGGATTACAAATGCAAGAAATATATCATGCTATGGAAATATGATGTAGAAGGAGGAAATGTTATAAGACACCTAAGGATTTGAGTATATAAGATGATCATCAGACAAGAAGATGAAGGAACACTAGATTACAATAGAATACCAAAGGCCAGGGCCGCATAAAGACTCCATCTGATTTGAAACCCTTTGGACGGTAGATATGAAGAAAAAATCATATCTGTCATGAATATGAGAAATTGGATACATCTCTTATTGAATAAAAAAATAAATAAGTAGCAAGAAGGACAACTTGGAAATGCCACATCATCATGCAGTCCATGTCATTAGTGTCATGTTATGTCATTTCATGAGTCATCATATGCTACATCTTTATTGTGGATTATGTAATTATCTATTCAAAATGTATTGTAAAGTGTAACTCCGAAGGACACATATATAAGAAGAGGAGTATTATAAAGTAAAAAATTCATAGGAATTCAAATAGTCATGAGGGTAGTAAAAGAGTCACAAGGAGATGAAGCATCACTCCATCGGTTATATATAAACCCTCATCGTATGGGCAAAGTACTTTTCACCTTGGCTCCTCTCGGAAGGCATTAGAGAGACAAGCTATTTATTTTGAGGAGAAAGGATTGGCTCCATTGCTCCACTATTAGAGTTAATGGTGTTTATTGTATATATGTTTATTGGAACTTCTACTTGATAACATAAGCCTCATGGCCAACTCGTTCTTCATGCATAGATTATGAATACTTGTAAGACTATTATTTGGATGTTTATAATTTATGTTTGATTTCATTTGTGCTAAATTAGTTGAACTATTTAGGTTATTTTAGTACTTCTCATATTGAGAATGTGCTACAATGCTTGTTATTTTTGTCATATCCTTGAGGACTATTTCGTTGGATACTAGACAAATTTTTCTTGATGATTGGTTATAATGACCACCGCATCTTTTGTGGACTGTTCCACTAGATGTTAGAAAAATCATTTTTGGTTGTGTGTCTCTCTACTAGGGTGGTAATTTTACCTCTCTCTTAGAGGCTCACGTTTTTCTCTCCCTTTGCAGTAGAAGAACCTTCACACACCTACAACCGAACATTCACTAGACACACTTACTTTCTTTTTGAAGGCATATCTACATTCCTATTTCTTGTTGAGAATTAGAGCTACGAAAGATATTCAAGAATATATGGTAGTTGAAAAAATATCCTGGATGGGGCTCCTATTCCAAATGGTGTGAGGTCAGGGACTTCACAACGGGGAGACCCCCTTGGTTTACGGATTTCTAGCACCATTAACACCACTCTAATTCTCCATAGAATACCTGAGAGATGGTTTCCATCCCACTTGCATCCAAATAGAACTACTTGTCCTCTCCTCAAATACTTTATGACCCCTTTTCCTCTATTTTCACTCTCCTTATGATCCCCATAGATGTCACCTTTTCCTCAATCAAGTTGTAGAATCAATAAAATATGGGAATTTTCCCTCGTCCAATCATATATTTTCCATGTCTTCGCTCGACCTATTATGACACCTTCATTATCTTTAAAGGTCAGGATGCCATCCTCACTTCTCCACTCTCCCTCTCTAATGCTTGTTAGTGTTGGTTGGTCATTAGTTAGGGTAATTTTATGGAAAACAACTGCAATTAGGTATGTGCCTACTAATGGCATGCAACATGAACCAAAAATGGATGCAACAAGTGTAAAAATAGGTAACCAATAAGAATGCAACAAGCAACCCAAAAAATGTTAGGTAAACATGACTCGGGGTAGAGTCAATGTTGACTAGGGTAGATAGTAGTGGTTTTGGTCCATGGTCTTGCATGTAATGGAGCCTATAAATGGGGGGGTCATGGGGGGGCGGTAGCCCCCCCTGTCGGGGTCCGGGGCAGCGCCCCGACGAAAATTTTTGGTCCTTAATTTCCGGTGGGTAGTCCGTGCCCATGATTTTGTGCATGGTTTTGCACACGGTTTTGGGGTATGATGGTTTTCTGCCCCTAGTATTTTTGTAGATCCGGTCAAGGGAACTATGTTTATGTTATAATCCAGGGTTTATGGATTGGGGTTTATGTATGCTTCGGCATGCATATATATGTGTTGTAACACTAAAAGGAATATAATGAAAAATCAAGCTGGTCATTTCGATTTTGGATCCAGGGGAAAATCTCTGTGTTTATCTGTTTTATGTTTTATGCTGTCGCTATTTTTTATTTTCTGTTATAAGATTCGTGTGTAGATAATTTTTGTTCAGGGTTAAAACCTACACTTGGTATCAGAGTCAATGTTGACTAGGGTAGATAGTAGTGGTTTTTGGGCACATGATTTTGTGCACCCATGGTTTTGGCCCATGGTATTACATGTAATGGAGCCTATAAGAGGCTGGGAATAATTCATTGTAAGGAAGGCCTGGAGGTGAGTGGTGAATGCTCACATGGCCGGATTGGCCAGGGTTTTTTGGCCAATGGTTAATGAAATTTCATTGGTTGGGTTTTTCCCCAGATTTGGGGTTTTCCTGGTTAAACATTGTGTTTATGTTTATGTGATTTGTTGCTGGGTTCTTTTATATTTATTTCTCTCCATAAAATATTTTTTATTTCTGCTGTAAAATCCTAACGAATGGTATCAGAGCCATATTTGGCTTCAAAGGGACGCTTTTGCAGCCAAGGGTTTTATTGGCCTGTGAATGGAGAAATCAATGCATCCTTTTGCAGATCTGGCCATACGGAGCATGGTGTTTCTAAGAAATAGGAAATATCCAACTGATTGATTCCATGGGGAATTCCATGGATGGTTTCTCAATGGATAAAGAGAACAATGGTGCTGCCACAGCTCAGATCTGGCGACTAGCAGTGATAAGAAGTTGGTTCGAGAAATTCAGAGATGAGAGGATGTTTGCACTTGGATTAATTAATTGATGAACCATGTATCTGAAGAGAAGTCCTAGAGGACTGGCGGTTACAGAGGCTGGTGACCCATGTAATCCGGTAGATGGGTTATTTTTATATGGAAATTGATTTCATATGTATAAAGAGCAACAATGAAACAAAAAAATATTATTATAATGGAGTTAATTTTTTACATGTAAATGGGCATATTGCTGTAAGACCTGGTATGGCATGCGTACCCCTGGGTGATATCTGGTAAAGTCTGGGTTAGACCTAGGTGATAGGGGGGATGTCAAGTTTACAATTACCCTGGGTAAAAATTTGAGGGGGGAAGAGCTAGAGTGAGCGGTGTTGTCTCATTTAGTAGGTTTGGCTAGATTTAGTCAATAATCCCCAAGTCAAGTTTAAGGGGGGAATTGTTAGGTAAACATGACTCGGGGTAGAGTCAATGTTGACTAGGGTAGATAGTAGTGGTTTTGGGGCACATGGTTTTGTGCACCCATGGTTTTGGCCCATGGTATTACATGTAATGGAGCCTATAAGAGGCTGGGAATACTTCATTGTAAGGAAGGTCTGGAGGTGAGTGGTGAATGCTTACTTGGCCGGATTGGCTAGGGTTTTTTGGCCAATGGTTAATGAAATTTGATTGGTTGGGTTTTTCCCCAGATTTCGGGTTTTCCTGGTTAAACATTGTGTTTATGTTTATGTGATTTGTTGCTGGGTTTTGTATGTGTATTTTTCTCTCGGTAAATATTTTATTTATGCATTAATTCCTAACAAAAAGAACACAATGGGTGCAACCTTAGGTAATTAAGAAGAACCCAGTAGGCGCCCCCCTTAAAACATTGGATATGTGTGTCCCTCCATTCAGAGCAACCATCAATTAAATTTACATTTAATTTATTGTATGACACGTAATGTGTCAGCCAACCATGACCTCCATGCTAGGGTTACATGGTCACAATTTTAATATTACAACAACAACGGTAATGGGAGGGATGTTACAAACCCCACTCATTTAAAGGAACATCGTCCCCAGTGTTCTATAAATAGAGAAAATAAACAAAATATAAACTTTATAGTTATAGCTCTTACCATTAGGGGAATTTGAGGTCTAAAATGGGCCTCGTAAGGAAATTATAAAATAACAGTGGTAATAATAAAATAATATTAGATTACATCATCAAATTTTAGAGGGAAAAAATAAAAACCTACTTTTTCAACTCGTATTTTCATCTTATAACCCTATGAATCTACCCAAATTTTGAGTGGTAACACTTGTTGGATGTAGAATTTGATTCCTCATCCAAGAATTACCCATGTTTCATACATTTGATGGACCCTACTACAAGAAAAATTATAAATACATGAAAAATGTGATTGCAATCACATTTTTTCATGTATTTACCCTTTTTCATGTAGCAGGGTCCATCGAATGTATGAAAAATGGGTACTCCTTGGATGAAAAATTAAATTATGCATCTAACGAGTACTCTTGCTCGAAATTTGAGTAAAACCTTAGGGAGATAAGTTGACAATTTTATTATTTTATTATTTTTTAATCTTTTTACTTTTTTATCCCAAAAATGGTGAATCATCCCCCATGGTTGAAATCATCATATTGCATCTTATTGGTTATTATAAATTTTATTTTGGTTTTACATTTTTCTTAGCAGGCCAATTTTATACCTCAAAAGTTCTACTTCTTCCATGTCCTGAATTGTAGTGTTTAGCCTTATTTTTTATTATCATCAAAGTTTCCTTAAGGAAAAAATTCAGCTCATTGCTTCTTAAGAAAATTATTTGTAATTTTCTCCAATGAAAGATCTTCTCTCCTATTCCAGACTAGATAAGCCAAGGTCAGAAGTTCTAAAGTCAGAAGTCACTTCCCTTGAGGTATGATGGTGTATTTATAATAGATAAGGTGACTCTTCACCTCCCTCGTGACTCTAGAGCTCCTACTATGACTTCTCAAATTCCTATGTGACCTTAAAACTTCTAATGACTCTAGAAATTTGTAATGAATTTTCACATTCCATGTGGGACCCTTGGTCTTCCACACATTTTACATTTTCTCATTTTAGAAATATAATAATTACATTCCACAAATGATGTGGTGAGATACATTGACACATATGACTTTGTGATGACCCTTGGACATGCCATGACTTGGCATTAATGACAAGGAACCTCATTGTGATTTGTTTGGGCCTAGGCTTTCTCCTAGCTTCCATCCTTGTATCTTATTCATGGTAGATATTTTTATGTTCTTTATATTTACCCTCCAAAGGATCTAGATGAATGTCAGAGTCTTCCAAGCCAGCATGAGTTTCCATGTCTTTGTCTTGGTCCAATGTTCCTTCAGGTTCTTCATGATGGTCCTTTTGGTGCTTCTTCTTTACAAGTGCCTCTTTGTAGCCTCCCTTTGGCTTCCTCCTTGAGCATCATCCTGCCATGTCAAGATAATAGTACCTAAAAATGGAATTCACTTATGACATGAATATATTATTCTTGAAATGTCTTATTCTAATGTGTTCCTTATACAAAATACTAATCAAGTCGAGATAGAGTGCATTATTGAAAAGGAGGCTCAGGGATTGTGTAGTTCTAGGAGGAACATATGGATTTATAGTCACTATGACTATGAAATGCACAATGGCTGAGAGGCTGGAAGACATAGTTTTAAAATTGAGGGAGTCATTGATGCGATGAAGCAGGATTTCTCTTTATGATTTTGTAATGTGAAATTATGGAGGGACTAAGGAAGGTGATCACGTAGTTGTGAATGTCAAGGGTTGAGGCAGACATAGTGGAAGACTGAATAGGAGAAATATTGCAAATTTCTCAAGGGAAAGAGGCAAAGATTGAGTATTGTGATTTTGTAGTGCACATTCCTTGGAGGAAGAGACTACATAGTGCAAAGTTCCAAGAGGTAACGATGCTTCACATTGACTTAACACTATGTAGTGTGAAGTTTAAGGAGATATTTCACAAGTTGCAAAGATAGTGAATACTCCAAAAGTGAATAATTGTGGGATCATTCAAAGAGAGGAGAACAAGACATGCAAACAAGTCCCGAAATAGTGATTTCACACTCATATAACATGAGCACAATCCAAGAGAATTCCTAGTGCTCAAAATGTGCATGCATACCTTGAAATGAAAGCAGAGAAACACTTATTTCCAAGTGTAAAGGTTAAAACGTATCTTTGCGACAGTTAGAATAAAAGTTATGAAACAAGTCCTGACTACAACTAAAAAGTGTGCTAAGTTGTGGGAGAATGTCTAGTGCATATTATTATGATATACATAATTAGCTAATGCAGAAGAGTGTGATATAACTTCCTCTAGTGATGCACCAATGTGCGGCACTTATGACTTTGAGAAATAGTGAAAATGACACTTACAAAAGCTAAAGGAAGTGGAAACAACACATGCCAGAGTGAATAAAAATCAAAATAAACACTTGTTAAAGAGAAAGAAATAAAAATTAATAGTTTTGAAACTGAAAATGAAACTTATGAAAGAGTGGGTGCATAACAGCAACAATTGAGAAAATTCACCCGAATGATGATACAATTGCAGCTAAGAGTGAGAGAAACTGTCATCTCGAATTGTGCACTCACTATCCATAGGGATTTCACAATCTCTATCTCAAGGATTTGCACAATAATTGTCACCAGAAACTACGTAAGCACTTTCTTTTAGGATTGTGCAGTCATCATCAAAAAGAGATTGTGCAATCATTGTCCATAGGCATTATGCATTCACTATCATCGGGATTTGTGCAATGACTACCATCAAGGATTTCATAGTGCCTTACATTCTAAGGTGAACATTGACTACTAGGCTTGGTATAAATGGTGTGTTGAGATTCAACAAGAAATTTCAGCACCCATGCCTAGTGTCGGACTAGGAGGTCCAAGCAGCACCTACACTATGGTGGGACCACAGGGCTAAATTTGGTGCATGTATATTTTAGTTATTCCTTATTTAAGATGGAAAATAAAATGTAATCTAATCTGAAAATAACTTGTAATAGTTAATTGAGTGTGATAAACTCAGTTAGTTCATGAATTTCGAGTTAGAGGTAGTTGGTGAGAAATGTCAAGTAATTATAGTTGTAATAAAGTTCGAAGTGCAATGGTGCATTAGTTAATGTAGGTTGTAATCAGTTTAACTCAGTTTAGTGAGTTAAAGTCAGTTGTGCTAGTTGTAATTGTTAGATACACTAGTGAGAGATCAAGTGAATTAAATATTAAATAATTCACAATCAGTGATCTCACATGCAATTGAGGATTTACTATTATTAGTTGCATGCATGTCAGATCTAGAGGAGACCCCATTGAGATCTAGGTGAAAGGGAAGTTGACTATCAGTTGTGGATTATTAGGTTCCACCCATGCAACCAAACACCCATTGGAGTGCCCATGATACTTGCGCAGTCAAGGAGGATACAAATTCCTAAATAATAGGGATTGAATTCATCAGGGATTTCACATGCAAGGCAGGCTCTCTGGGGGCAGTAAATTGGCTAAGTATTGGTCAGTTTTATGTGTGACAGTGTGACACAATTAGCTAAGTACAGGAGGGCTCTTGTGAGAAGTTTTTTATGTAATTGTTTCATGATTCCATGCTGAATATAAAATAGAGGATAGTGGGGTTTTGAGCATCAATATTTCCCTAGGGAATTATCGATGTTGTGGCTTGATTGATTCTTATTTGCTTCATGTGATTGGTGATTGTGTTTTTAGTTCCGCAATTGATTTGTAGAACTGATTCAATATTTAAATTTAGTACATTGTTAGATCATATTAAATCCATGATATACATGCTTGTTGTATAATTTCTATAGGGTGTGATTATGAAATGCATCAAAGGATAAGAATGTGAAATAAAATGGTTTTTACAGTTAGAATCTCATAAGAAAACTTGAACACTTAACAAAACATCAACTAATCATGAAGAAACTATGATTAACTTGGAACGATTGTTTTTTACTATCACAAGTAGGCTCCAAAATTCAAGTGTAGGAAAAACTTTGGAGGGTGTTTGTCACAATGAAAAAACTTGGTGAAACACTGGAATAACTCTAGCTTCTCTTCTTAGGTCTAATCCTTAAGTGTTTCAAACACATTTATGGGATTATTCATGCCACAAATGTTTCAATATCAAAGAAGGATAATAACTATACTGATATTTTTATGTTTAGAGCTAAGCACATTCCTTAGTGTTTCTACACTGCTATCGAGCCTGTTTAGTACCCCAACGAAGTCACCTCAAGGAATTTATTCATTGTCAGCAGGCCTATTGAGTACCCGAGTAAAGTTTCTTGCTTCACCTCTCTATATATGATTCCTTTCTCTTGTTCACCCTTAATTTGTTTTCAATTTTCTTTAGAATTTATTATAATTTTATTTCACGGGGTGGAGGAGGGATCCCCGATTATTCTATGAACAAGAAAGATTATTCCTTATTTGAGGGATTTGAATGATATTTGAAACTGATATTTTTACACTAAGTTTTCTCCTTTCCCTTCTCTACTCGGTTCAAAACACCAGTTAATTACAAGGGTTGAGTTAGGAAAGGAGACACTAATAAATATATGGGATTCGTAGTTTGGACAAATGATTTTCATCTGAAACAAATCACATTTTCCATACAAACATCATTCAATTTAACATATGTGTTACTCCAAGAAAATAAAATGAAGATAAATTAGGCAAGAGTTTCTCTTCATCACAATTTTCTTTTCAAACTTTGCCACAATTTTATGTTCAGACAGACAAGAATAATTTTCATGAATGCTCTTATTAAAGAAAAACAAATAGAAAGGACATAACAATACAAGAAAGAATAAATAAAATGCAAGACCTAAAATAAGAGAAACATGTAAAATGGAAAGAAAGAGACAAAGAAAATAAAAAAGCTAGATGCAGACCAAAATTTAAGGTCCATGCAATGCAAAAGAGAACTAAAATGAAACTAGACCTACCCCTAATCTTACCATCTAGAAGGTTAGGGTTAAGTGTAATGAAATTTCCAATGTATCCACTGAAGTTTCTCCCAACTTGCAAATATAAATATACGAGCAATTAAAAAAAACATAAGGAAATGTGAAAAAGTAAAGATAACGACATGAATATCTTGCACAAGAAACTAAAATTCTTTCCTACAAGCTGAAAGTTGTGCCATAACAATTAACTTTAACCAGTATGCAATAATATTTTTCTTTTTGATCCAAACAACAATCATACAAACCTTGAAATATTCTCATGAATGTACCTAATTTTTCCTAATTTTCATGCTTATAAAACATTAATAAAGATGTAACATCCTCTGTTAAAAATCCATGTAATTAAGTTAATAAAGGTAAAAAATAAGACCAAGGTCATGGGTCAGGTATTCCAAGTTGAATGTTAGGAAAACACATAGTGATGGGGATAACTTGTGATTAATTAATGGCTATTGACATTGTAAAAGGAAATGGCAAAGCGAAAGTGGCATTTATTCACATTTTATTTATGACATAATGGAAAATAGGAGAAAATGAAAGAAAATTGAAGGAGAATTATAGGAAAATGAAGAAAATAGAGGCATCAATGATAAAAAGGCTTATGCGGATCATTTCATTTTTTTTTCTTCAGTTTTAGCTTGGAGAACTCTCTTTATTTTCTCTCTCTCTCTCTCACTCTTGCACACTTAGAGTTTCTTGGAGCATTCTTGGAGGACATTGGAAGGAAAAGGAAAACATGAAAGTGCAAGGAGACATTTGGATCAACAACTATAACTGGATTTCTTTGCATCTATTGAGTTTCATGTATTATTTACTTGATAATTTTGGCATGCATGGTGTATGCATGTGGTTATTTGGTTATAATCTGTCAATGGAATCGTTGATTGTTTAGATTGACAATGGTTTTTCCTAACATTCCATTCCCTGGATAGCCTTGGTGTTGTGGGTTTTCCTTTTTTTTTTGTTTTATTATTGGTGCTCATGTTTCTTATGGTTGTGGGCTGAGTTATTAGTTCCTAGAAACTTGGTTGAACAAATGCTCTGGAGCCTTTGGTGGGTTGAGTTAGTAGTCCTGGAGGCTTGGTTGGAAAAACTCTCTACAACCCTATGGAAGATTGGGTTGATTTACTAGTCATGGAGTTGGGTTGGAACAAACCCTATGGATCCTTGAACAACTTGGGTAGAGACCGATCTGGTTGATGCTAGTGATGTCTAACCATGAGGTGGTATCACTAGTTGAGGGTTGAGCTTGTTTTTCCTCTTGAATCATTGGTTTGTTTTTTGTTTGCTGTATTCCATGAGATCCCACATTCATGCTTGGAATATGGCGTGGGAGTGATTGGCTGAAAGAGAGAATAGGTTCATCCCAATCTATGGTCGAGTGGTACATGGAAGTCCCTAAATTTGTTGGAATTCTCATATGTTAATAAGAGCTATTATTCTATGATGATTCATGTATAATTTTTTGCATTATGTTGGTGATATTATGGATGGGTTGCCATTTT
Source organism: Pinus albicaulis (assembly GCA_034641835.2). Lineage (NCBI taxonomy): Eukaryota > Viridiplantae > Streptophyta > Pinopsida > Pinales > Pinaceae > Pinus > Pinus albicaulis. Next base: position 704,885,366 of record CM076570.1, read on the forward strand.
TGATATGCTGATTATTTTCTCGTTATATGTTGTTCATATTATGTGCAACTTTTATGGCTCTTGTCATCAATAGTTTAGTATTGATAGGTTAATGAATGTATGGACTAATAAGTGGTGTTTGCAACTATGTGGAGATGGAATAGGGCCTTCTTGATGATTCTCTAGTGTGATTATTTAATTAATGAACATATATGTATTTATAACCTACAGGTACTATGTACACAAACTATTTGTAGAAATGACTAATTTGTACCTCCAAATTCTCAAGGTAATAACTTTGGCTTATGATCTATGTTTGAGTATCATAATACCTTTTTTCAAAGACCTCTAGGTGGAGCCAAAAATGTTTAATTTAATTTGTCTAGCACTTTTTCAATCTCTCTGATTTCCTTGAAAATGTTTTTTAGGACCTCAAAACATCCTCATAAGCTTACAACCCAAAAAACTGCCAAAAACAAAATGTTGTATTAAATTTAAGGAAGCGAACCTAAAATGAAATAGCATTGCGTTGAATTAGGTTGATAGTAGTGTGATCATGTGTCGTTGGGTGTTTGTAATCAGTTCTAGACACGTGGACGCCATTTTCCATAAGTGGATCTTGGATATTGAGTCTCGTACAATAAATCTCATCTCATGTTTACCCTACGAGCTTCTGGATTTGGGTAAATGTGGTAGGGGTGGTTACAAAGTGGTATCAAATATCCCAGGTTCAACATTTGAACTAGATGGGCAGAATGTGTTTGTCTTGCATGTATGGCAATTGTATATGTTCTTGTTAAGTATGCATGGTGTTGGTCATTGTTGCAGTTGTGTCGCCATGTATAGGTTGATGTTGTTGATGTTGGTATGTTTGGTATGTTGATTTGATTATATGTGTATGTGTGTGTGTGCGTTATGCTAATCTGGGATGATTGGAGTAGGCGAGATAGCCTCCCATGAACTTCACTAAGGTACGTGTGATTTTTTTTATAATTAGCTATCTTAAATGGTATGTTTATACGAAGTAGAGGATCAAGGAAGACAAGAAATATGGTGGACTACAGTTAATGTGATTCTCCCAACAAATCATCTGAGAAAAATTGTGAAGAGTAGTCCCCTCACATAACAAACACATTGAGAAGTTTGAAAACAGAGATAAGAAGTTGCAAGGAGGATAATGGTAGAATAATTTAGTCACATGAGAGACGTTCTAGGGCACAAGAGAAACAAGAAGAGGTTAATGCATTTAACATTCCGATTTTGTCAAACTTGCTGTTAGGTCCCTATATCACTAGTATAGTCCCTTATTATTGTTAGTGTAAACCCCTTATTGTTATTATGGTACCCTTGTAACCCCCATTTTTTTATTATTGTGCCCTTAAATTATTATTGTTATGTCGGCTAGGATTACATTGTGCCCCACTAGGATTACATTATGGCCCCATGGACTCCTATATATAGAAAGGAGGTTTTGTAAATTGTAGCATCCAATAATTGTTCATTCATGTAATGTATTGGAGGTTGCCCCCTCGAAGTGGCCTATTTCTAAGGCGTTGATATCTCTTTTCTTCTCTTTTCGGAGCTGGTTTCCCAACATTTGGTATCAGAGGTTTGGATTTTAGGGTTTCGCTGCTCCAAATAGGTCATCGTGGAGTTTTCGCTATAACTTTTTTTCTAAGAAGTTTCAGAAGCTGAAACTTTTAGGGTGCGAAGCAGAAATCCAGAGGAAGATTGTCAGAAAATTTCAGAGCTTGGTTCGTAATATTTTCGGAGATATGATCTGTGGAAGTTAGGTCTTTTTTCAGGCTCCTAAACAGGTCATCGTGGCACTGGCGCTATAAATTTTTTTCTACTGAGGATCATAATCTAAAATTTTTATGGTGCGAAGCTGAAATCCTAAGGAAACTCGTCAAAAAATGTCAGAGCTTGGTTCGCAATATTTTTGGATATATGATCTGTGGAAGGTAGTGCTTTTTCAGGCTCCCGAATTTCATCTCAAAAAGGTGATCGTGGGAAAATTTCAATAACTCTCTCTCTGAGCATTGGATTGGAGTGTCGTGAAAAGTGGTCGCAAGTACACAGATGGTAGTTTCTTGGCTATCAATTTCAGAGGCGAAGGACGAAACAGTGACACATGGCAAGTCGTACAAGTTCGCTATACTGAACCAGTACATAATTAGGTCATTGTGGGAGATTGGACATAAATTTGTCTTGGAGAATCCAAATCAAGTCAGACCTGTGGCATTCAAAAGAGAATTCAGAGGGCTACTTCAGTGCTGAATTTTAGATATTTAAGAGCCGCAATCACAGAGATAATACAATTTCAATATTGAGCTCCTCAAAAGCAAGTAAAAGGTGTGTATTTTTTCCGAATTGCATAAGTCTTGTTTGAAGAATCAAGTTGAATTGATTGCAAGGGCATATTGTAGAATAGATATCAGTATTGGATTATAAAATGGCCCCTAAAAAGAATTCAACACCCATTAAGCCTTTGGAAATCTCTACTATGACTCATGAAGACGAAGAATGGCAACATGACATATCAAAATTACAAGAGCAAGTGCAACAAATTTCGCTCTCGCAAAGAGCAACAAAAATGACATGGAAGTTTTGAAGAAAGGCATGGAAACTAAGATGGATGGTTTGAAGAAAGGCATGGAATCTAAGATAGATGGCATGGAATCTAAGATTGATGGCATGGAGGCTGGCATGGAATCTAAGATGGATGACATGGAAGCTAAGATCGATGAGAAAATGGAAAACATGAAGAATGTTCTAAAAGAAGACATGGAAGGTTTGAAAAAGTTGATACAAGAAATGTTTCCTAATGGTGAAAAGATAGTAGAATAACCTCATGATGAGAACAAAATAAATGTTAATCGTGATTTCATAAACTCTAATGTTGGCGGGAAGAACCACCATATTCCAAAAATGGATATGAGGAAGTTTGATGGAAAGGATCCTGTAACATGGATACTACACATGGAGCAATATTTTGATCTCCATAACGTGCAAAACACACAAAAGGTACGCATTGCAACTTTACATTTAGAACAAAATACATTTGTATGGTATCGATGGCTTTGCTCCCGTAAAAAAATTGTCACTTGGTCAATTTTGACGGAGGAAATGATAGCACATTATGAGGATACAAAGAGAAACACCTTCTTTAGCCAATTGATAAATCTCAAACAAAAGGGTTTAGTGGGCCAGCACATTGAGGACTTCCAAAAATTGAATATAAGGGTAACTGATATTCCAGAGGAACACAGGATTGATCTCTTCATAGGCACTTTAAAGGATAACATCCAACATGAAGTTCACGTTTTGGAACCCGATTCATTGGAGAAGGCATTCAGGTTGGCAAGAAAAGTTGAATGTAAAATTATGGCGACAAGGAAGCCTACCACTCAATTCTATAAAGAAGGAAGTGTTGCTACGCTTAGATTTCCACAACCTACAAGGTTGACACCACAACAATTGGAAGAAAAAAGAGAAAAAGGGCTTTGCTACAGTTGTGATAGAAAATACACTAAAGGCCATAAGTGTGCTGAGAAGAAATTATTTTACATAGATTGTGAAGAGGAAGAAGAAAATGAACAAGAAGAGGATATACACCAGGAACCAGTCGTAGAAGAGGAAGAAATGAGTCTGACCATATCGTGTAATGCACTGGCAGGAATCACCACTCCTCAAACTCTCAAGATAGAAGGACATATCAAGAAGAAAAGGGTAATAGTGTTGATTGATTCAGGTAGCACCCATAATTTTATTCATTATAAGGTAGCCAAGGAATTAAATTGTTTTCTATACCCAGCACCAAAATGTCAAGTGATGGTTGCAAATGGAGGAACTATAAATTGCTCTGGAAAATGCCATAATATCAAGCTAACCATGGGGGAATATGTATTGACTAGTCCAATGCTTGCCATTCCTATGGGAGGTGCCGATGTTGTACTAGGAGTACAATGGTTACAATCTTTGGGGACGGTAGCTTTTAATTTTCAAGAACTTTTCTTGAAATTTTTTTCAGAAGGAAAGGAAGTCGAATTACGGGGTATTGCAGGGAAGCCAGGAAGGATAATAAGCTCTAATGTCATGACAAAGCTTCTAAAGAAATAAAAACAAGGCGTAATTGCAAAATTATGCTCACTAGAAGTTCCAACATCAAAATCATCTATTTTTGCAGATCTCCAACAAGTCTTGGACAATCATTCCAAGGTGTTTGAAACTCCCAAAGGACTCCCACCTATTCGTGATCATGATCATGCTATTCATTTGATTCCAGGAAGTGTTCCTCCAAATATCAGGCCTTATAGATATCCTTACTTCCAAAAGAGCGAAATTGAACGTATGATTGCAGAAATGTTAGAGGCGGGTATAATTCAACCTAGTCAAAGTTCTTTCTCTGCTCCTGTAGTATTTGTACACAAGAAGGATGGATCATGGCGAATGTGTCCGGATTATAGGGAGCTCAATAAGCTCACCATTAAAGATAAATTTCCCATTCCTGTGATTGATGAATTACATGGAGCAATTTATTTTACCAAGTTGGATCTTCGTTCAAGATATCATCAAATTAGAATGAAGACTGAAGATATTCCGAAAACAACATTTCAAACTCATGAGGGTCATTATGAATTTTTGGTCATGCCCTTTGGCCTTACCAATGCACCTTCTACATTTCAAGGGTTGATGAATTCCATTTTCAAACCCTTCCTTAGAAAATTTGTGCTAGTATTTTTTGATGATATACTAATCTATAGCAGGTCTTGGAAGGATCAAGTTGAACATGTTGACAGGGTGCTCAAACTATTGCAGGAGAAACAATTATATGCAAAAACATCCAAATGTTTCTTTGGAGTACAAGAGGTGGAATATCTGGGTCATATTGTATCTCACGAGGGTGTTAAAGTAGACCCTAACAAAATTAAAGCCATTAAGGAATGAAAAGTCCCCACAACCATAAAGCAGTTGCGAGGATTTCTCAGGTTAACAGGGTATTATCGCAAGTTTGTTAAGAATTATGGGAGAATAGCAGCGCCTCTAACAACATTATTGAAGAAAGATGCATTTTCATGGACTCCTAAAGCAACTAAGGCTTTTGAACATCTTAAAGAGGCAATGTGCCTAGCGCCTGTCTTAGCTACGCCAGACTTCACAAAAACCTTTATTGTGGAATGTGATGCCTCAGGAAATGGAATTGGTGCTATTTTAATGTAGGAAGGAAGACCCATTGCTTTTGAAAGTCGTCCAATCAAAGGAAAGTATTTACAAAAACCTATTTATGAGAAGGAAATGTTAGCAATACTGCATGCACTAAAGAAATGGAGAACTTACCTAATGGGAAGACACTTCAAGGTAAAAGCTGATCATGATAGTCTTAAACACTTTTTGGAACAAAGACTATCTTCAGAAGAGCAGCAAAAATGGGTCACAAAGATGTTGGGTTATGAATTTGAAATAATCTACAAAAAGGAAAGCTTAATGTTGTTGCAGATGCACTCTCAAGAAAGAATGAAGAGGTGGAAGCATTGCTTTGTGCCATTTCTATTATCCAACCAGATTGGATAACCGAAGCACGAGATGAATGGAAGAAGGACAAAGATGTATGGACACTCATTCAAAAGTTGCAGCAAGATCCTAGTACATCTAATACATTTAGTTGGAAAAATGATTCCTTATGGTACAAAGATCGCTTATATCTTTGTAAGAATTCTCAACTAAAACAAAATATTCTTCTGGAATTGCACACTTCTCCTTTAGGAGGACACTCAGGATTTTTAAAAACTTACCACAGGGTGAAGAAAGAATTTTTTTGGGATGGCCTTAAATCTGATATTCAAAATTTTGTGATGGAATGTTTGGTTTGCCAGCAGAATAAAGTTGAGACAATTAAGACCCCGAGACTTCTACAACCTTTATCCATTCCAAGTCAACGTTGGGAGGAGATTTCAATGGATTTTATCACAGGTTTACCTAAGTCCGAAGGAAAGAGTGTCATCATGGTGGGTAGTTGATAGACTTACCAAGTATGCACACTTTTGTGCATTATCTCATCCATTTAAAGCAAGTATAGTGGCTACTACATTTATGGACACAATTCAAAAACTACATGGAAACCCAAGGGTTATTGTGAGCGACAAAGATCCCATTTTTACTGGAAATTTTTGGACGGAGTTATTTTCTTGTTTGGGTACTCAATTAGCTCATAGCTCATCTTATCATCCTCAATCCGATGGTCAAACTGAGATAGTAAATAAATGTTTGGAAGGACATCTTCGTTGTTTTGTATCTGATAAACAAACACAATGGGTCAAGTGGTTACCTCTTGCTGAATGGTGGTATAACACTTCCTTCCATACTGCAGCAAAAATGACCCCATTTATGGCACTTTATGGATATCATCCACCATCCATCACATCATCTTTAAGGGAAAATTCGAAGGTTCAAGCGGTGGAAGATCACATCGAGCATCAGCAAGAAGTTCTCCAACTCTTAAAGGATAACCTGAATTTGGCACAAAATCGAATGAAACAACAGGCAGATCAACATCGCAGTGAGAGAAGTTTTGATGTAGGAGATTTGGTATTTTTACGGCTACAACCATACAAACAAATGTCCCTCAAGCAAGCAAAGAAGGATAATAAATTATCGCCAAAGTACTATGGTCCTTACAAGGTGTTGCAAAAAATTGGTACTATGGCATACAAATTGGAGCTTCCTGCTTCTTCGCGAGTACATCCAGTTTTCCATGTTTCATGCTTAAAGAAGGTTATAGGTGAAAATCTTCCTGTTCAAACAGTATTGCCAGAACTTGATGGGGAAGGGAAAATCATATTGGAACCTGAAGCAGTCATGGAAAAAAGAACTCGACAACTACGGAATCGATCAATTTCAGAGTATCTCATCAAGTGGAAGAACTTACCCAATGAAGATTCTACATGGGAGGATGAGAATTTTATACAGAAGCACCCGGAGCTACTCAAGTGTTGAGGACAACACTTTTTTGAAGGAGAGGGGCATGTTAGGTCCCTATATCACTAGTATAGCCCCTTATTATTGTTAGTGTAAACCCCTTATTGTTATTATGGTACCCTTGTAACCCCCATTTTGTTATTATTGTGCCCTTAAATTATTATTGTTAGGTCAGCTAGGATTACATTGTGACCCACTAGGATTACATTATGGCCCCATGGACTCCTATATATAGAAAAGAGGTTTTGTAAACTGTAGCATCCAAGAATTGTTCATTCATGTAATGTATTGGAGGTTGCCCCCTCGAAGTGGCTTATTTCTAAGGCGTTGATATCTCTTTTCTTCTCTTTTCGGAGCTGGTTTCCCAACACTTGCAGAGATAGGGACCACTTATGATCAGCCATGGAAAGAAGGAAATGACAATTACGAAATATGGAAGCATGTCTCAATCAGGATACATGTTTGATAGAAAGGATACAGTCATAGATAATAGTTTCATGGATACACCTAACCAAAGGGATAATGACCAGAGATTTCATTCTATTTTGGGTTCAGAGAGACAACATCCTCATCACCATTACCATCCAAATACAAGGATTGAGAAGCAATACTTCCCTTAAGAGTTTAAGAAATCAAAGCCACCTACCTTTTATGGATAAATGAATAAGTCACGGGATGAAAAATATTTCCTATTTGGGATGAATAAGTTCTTGAGATTGCATGAGTACTCAGATAATATGATATCTAGGATAACTACTTCAGTATTAAAGGCAAATAAGACATTTGGTGGGAAGATATAATGAATGTCAAAGGTATTGAGGAAGAGATGTTGAATTGGAGTGAGTTACAAAGACTTTTTAGGAAGAAGTATCTATCTAAGAGATACTATAATGTCAGGGAAAAGGAGTTATATGACCAACGAGGAGAATACTAGGAGGTTATTTGAGTTGTTAAGGTAAGTGACTTATCATAAGAAGGAGAAAGCAAAGAGTAAAATATTCATCAGTTGGTTGTCGGTATCATTCAAAGACAATATCGAGTTTGATGAGTGTAGATCATTGGAGGAAGCCATCTGAAAGTTGAAGAATTTTTATGAGCAATCATAGGTCTCATACTAAGGAGGATTGAAAAGGTAATGACAATAATAAAGGAAAGTGGGATAAGAAGCGAGGAATATTAATGGATACAGGTAAAAAAGAGAATTTAGTGCCTCACAATAAGCTCAATATAGTTGAGACAGGATACAGATTTTAGTATGAGGAACATGTAATATTCATAATTAGCCCAAGCTAACAGGAATATTCAAATTTGTTTTAATTTTTTTCCTTCATGAATAAATGTGTAAGGGAGGACAATAAAACTCCTAAAATAGCAAAATAAATCAATTCCCTATGTGAATAAGGCTAAATCTGGGCTGCCTTAATAAAAAACCCTTATCTGTGAAAGGGATTGAGGCATTTGACTGGGTCAATAGGAAAAAATAAATAGCGTTGTCTAGGTACATTGGATCTCCTTGATATATACATCATAATTTTAGATGGAGGCTACACATGTGAATGGAGCTAAATAATTAAGATGGTTTAGGTTTTGGCAAGATTTCTATCTTATAAAAGGAAGAGGAGGACATCAAGAGAGGGGTTGTTGATTGATATTATATTTCTGAATATATTTTATGTTTAGACATATATCATTCTCTTGGCTATTTAGCAGAGAATAGTGTTGTTTAGCACTGGGTGTTCCTAAGCAGGAATCCCACCTCCTCCATGGAGTAGCTCAAGGAGGAGTCTTGTACATCTTGTCCACTATCAGGAATTTAGCCAAGCTTCATCCTCCAACTAAAATGCAGATCCTATTAAGGGTTTCATTGTCCTTGTAATTTGTAGCAAGTGGAGGCTAGATCTATTCATATCTAGGTCAATCTAGAGCTCCTTTTCAGTGGGAAAGTCTTCTATCCCATTGGTAAGATTGTTCTAGACCTCTGGAGCTTCAGATCTACATCTTGGCATCAAGCCAAACTATTCTTCAAGTCAAAAACACAATTTATCTTCCAAGACTGCGTTATCTGCAAGGAAGAAAGTTTCCGGTTGTTTTGGCAACTATTGAGGACTGATCTCTAATGTTGGGGAACTGCCCTTCACTATGGCGATCCATGGATTTTTGTTCTTATCAATATCATATTCATATCTAATCTGAATACTCCTATATATACTTCAGAAATTTTGAATAGATCTGCAGATTTGCTACAAAGAATCTCGGATCTACTCCATGTGCTTCATGTATTGCTAAAAACCCCAAGGGATATGTAAAGTAGATAAATTATAGTGTATGGACCTGTCATAGATCTGACTTTTCATGCATTTTCTTGTCCTAGATCTAAGTTTTAATATATTGCTGCAGTATACTCAATGAAATAACATTGTGAAGCCTTTTTGCAGTCAATACATGTGTTGCAGCACCTGTTTTGAGGGATTTCTTCTATTTTAGTCTTCTATTTCCTGTTGTACATTGTATGGGCCTCATTATGGATCTAATTTGCTGATATGTACATGAATTTTGAGCTTCCATGTTTTCCTCCTACTGTTTCTTAGCCAAACTGTGTCATTTTTGAAGCAGTATTGTTGCATATTGTTGCAGCCCCATTCTTGGGTGATTTCCAACCATACTAGGTGTGGGAGGTCTATTTACCTCACCTAGAAGGATTTTTTTCTGATCTCCTCTTGGATTCATGTCTTATATTTTCAGATATAAGGGATCCAAAGGTTGATTTCCAATCCTGTAGCACACATTCCTGAAAAATTTGATTTTCAAGCATGCCTTGCTAAGCAATCCCAATTAGGAATATTACAGTGGTATCGAAGCATAATCTTGGCACAACCTATGCATTCTAATAAGCCAATATGTTTTCCCTAAGGAAGGATAGAAAAAACAAGAAGATTGATTGCACTGAAGACAAAGATGACAAGGGTCAAACCCCTTTATCTGGAAGAATGAAAGGGAAATAGTTCCCAAAAACTCTATTCCAAACTCTGCATGAGCTTAAAGATGAAATAAAAGAAATAAAGAGGGAAAGATATGTAGGTCCCTCAAGAGGATATTTACATGAATAAATCCCCAGTTCTTCATCTTATGTGCGCAAGCACTCAGCTACACAATCATATCTATAATGTTATTCTATGCCTAGATTTACTGCAAGAGAGATGAATGAAGAAGATGCAGCAAAGGAGGAGACTTTGAGTGATTATCTTCAGGAGTATGAATCAAAATCTTGGAAAATAAAGGAGCACTTGAGCTTCCAATAATTCTGCCAACTCAAGGAGGAGAAAAGATCCAACAATTATAATAGAAGAAGAAGAGGTAGATTCTTTCTGCCAAATTTTGATGGATCCTCCACATGCATAGCCAAATAATGGATAGATCAGCTAGACTCATATTTGGATGTACATCAAGTTTCAGAAAAGGAAGCCCTCAAGGGAGTAGCGCAACATCTTAAAGTTAAAGCTCATTCTTGGTGGTTATTTGAATCCTTTTCATTGAAGAATGCAAATATATCTACTTATGCAAGATTCACTAGGATAATGGTAAAGAGATTTTATGTAAAGCAAACTAAAACATCTTTTATTGAGTTAGCAAAGCATGAGCATGCAAAACCCTTGCATGAGTTGGAAAGATTTGTTATGGTCACTCAACTTCATATTTCTGTTGAGGGGGATTAAAATCTGTGTGATACTTTACCAAGGGCAAGATCGCCATTGCATGAATAGATTTCTTCTCGAAAGGAAGTCATGGAGATTCCTCTTTCAAGGGAAGACCAAGATCTAAGGTCTCTCATTGATAATGAGGTGCTTTCAAATTTTTATGAGGAACTAAAGTTGCAGTTAGTGGAACTAAAGTTGCAGTTGAAGGAAATGCTTGACAATGTTTACATTAAGCCAAGTGTGTGGCCTTGGGGTGCATCAGTATTCTTTGTGATGAATAATGATGGTAATCTTAGGTTATAAATTGATTACATGAAATTTGTAACAACTCTCTCTAACAACCAAAAAAAAAAATCTTATTATAGAACCCCTGAATCCTACTAACTAATATTCCTCACAATTTTATTATCTGAAATTCATTTCCATGTGGTTTAAATTAACCTAATACAACTACTATTACCCATTTAATTTTACTCCTACCATGGACACATCAACCCTTTTAGCCAATGGTAAGGGTAAATAAGGATATAAAAGTTCCTAAGGGCTCATGCAAAAGACTATGTGCTTACCCATGTTTACCATTATGTTTCTATGTATATTTTATACTATTTGTCGAGAGACATATGTGCAAGCTCTGACTACATTATGATACATTTATGGTTATTGGAGAGCGTGTAATATGGTTTTTTGCTACAAATGTTAGTGTGCCACCTCCCCTAGCTCACATCGCCTTCACATGGGAATCGTATGGATGCCTTGAAATCTGTTCAACAACTCTGATCATCTCACGATCATCCTATGATGGGAAGAGTTCACTTTAATTGAACCCTAAGCCATTTCCTTCAACTCATTTCTCTTTAGTGAGGCACCATGCCACTCTTTCGTATTGACCCTAGATCTAACTATAGTTATATTAGTCTTGACCTGGTGGATAAGTGTAGTTTGAATAAATAAGTACTTGCAGAATCTTGGTTAGTACAGTTGGCTATGGGTACTAAGAAAAAGGTTAATCATTGTGTAAGATCTTGTGGATTTGAGCATAATGGTATCTCTACGTCATCACATATAAATGTTCTTTTGTTGGGATCATACAATATGTTATTTTGTATGGATTGGTTATGCATTCACAGGACTAAGGTAGAATGTTATGATAAGGCCATTGAGTGCTTGGATGATGATGGATAACAAATAATATTACATGGTAAGAATAAGGCTACATGAACTACAATGGTTACAACTATGTAGGAAAATCGCATTCATAGGAAATGGTATCTCCTATTTGGAGTGGATATTTCCAGTGACAAAGGTAAGAATATTGAGGATGTGGAAGCCTTGAATAGGTACCCATTTTTGTAGCAGTTTCAGGATGTATTTCCAATGGAGATATTAAAGTTATTTCCTCACAGGGAAGTGGAATTTTCTATTGATTTGATGTTAGGAGCAGCACCAATATTGAAGGCACCTTACAGGATGATCACTCCAGAGTTAGTGGAGCCAAAGTTGCAGTTAAAGGAAATGCTTGACAATGGATACATTATGCCAAGTGTGTGGCCTTGGGGTGCATGTGTATTATTTTTTATGAATAATTATGGTACTCTTAGGTTATGCATTGATTACATGAAATTTGTAACAGCTCTCTCTAACAACCAAAAAAAATAAAAAATTATAGAACCCCCCAATCCTAATAACTAATATTCCTCACCATTTTACTACCTGAACATCATTTCCATGTGGTTTATATTAACCTAATACAACTCCTATTACCCATTTAATTTTACTTTTGGCATGGACCCATCAATCCTTTTACCCTATGGTAAGGGTAAATTGATAAGGATATAAAAGTTCCTGAGGGCTCATGAATAAGACTGTGTGCTAACCCATGTTTATCATTATGTGGCTATGTATCTCTTATACCATTTGTCCAGATACATAATGTGCAAGATATGGCTACATTATGATATATTTATGCTGTTGTGGGAGCGTGCAATAGGGTTTTGTGCCGCAAATGTGAGAGTGCCACTTCCCCTAGCTCACATGGCCTTCCCATGGGAATCATATGTATGCCTTGAAATCTATTCAATAGCTCTGCTCATCTCACAATGATCCTATGATGGGAAGGTTTCACTTCAACTGAACCCTAAGCCCTTTCCTCACTCCAACTCATTTCTATTCGGTGAGGCACTGTGCCACTCTGTTGGATTTTTTACTTGGGAGGAAATTGTTCGATTTCGAGGTAGAGGGTGTTTTTTCACCTACATGTTTCCATACTTTGTTCTTTCCTGGAATGGTGCGGTTTTCATTCTGGCCCAGGTGGAGGTTGATGTGACCTTACTTTTGAACTGCAACCGACAATGACGGCCTTTTAAGTTTTGAATAATTTTGTTGCCGGCGTTAGTTTATCCTTGTTTATTTTATGTCACATCATTATTGTCTTGAGTGATTTTCATCTCTCAGGGTTTGATTTTAGTTATAATGCTCCAAAAATCCCAGGTACCCATGAATCCGACGTACACTTGCAATCTTGTGTTTTCATTCTGTATCGTTTCACACCTCTATATCTCCAAATAAGACTTGTTTTTTTGCATAATTAGTTTTTCTTTTGAGCGTCATAGTTAAAATATAATTTTCTACTATGGGACTTATATATATTTCCTATGGTTGTGTAGGGCTTCACCATGATTTTGATGTTTATAGTGTTCAGGTAATTGTTTTCTTTGTTTATTCACAATTTACTCCACCTTCACCGGTCAAGTGTATGGTGATCGTTTAATTACACCACAACGCATGAGCAAAAACCTTCCCAACAGGCTCATGACTCCTATCAGCCCATGAGTCCTCTGTTTGGACACACTCTTCACTCAAATTTTGTTGGTGATCAAAGGTATGTTTACCTTATGTAGTATATTTTCCTCGTTTTGATTACTCTTACATCGATACTTTTTTTTATCTTCTTATATGTTCCCATGTGCTCCATTTATAAAGGAAACCCTAGAAAGGTTGGATGATATTAAACCCTTTTCAAGTAAAACCCTCATCCCACATATGATCATCGTTATTTTTTTACCTTTGTTCCTCTAAAAATGGCTAAGAGTAAGATTGAATGTATACTCTCTTATTTTATAGGTATGGTGCCACCCTCTAGTGACCACCTACAATGTGAAATTATGGTGAACAATACACCCCAGGCTAATTTGATTTTGGATGGCAATAGGTTGTTTATTTGTTTCCTGCTTCCATGAGGGTTTTGTCGAACGTTTTTTGCTTCATAAAACTTCATTATTTCTCATGCTCTTGTTATGTCGACGAGTTATGAATATTCTCCTTATATTTATTCTTGGTTTGAGTTCCTCTGGATTAACTGGAGTACATATCTAATTCTTGGTTGTGAACTTGTTCAACCTTTTTAATATTTAGAATAAGAACTCCTATTTTCCTCTATTCCTACGTTATGTATACTTTTAGTCCTTAATATTTTTTTTGGGTGTAATCCATGTTAGAATGGTTAGAAAATATGTACAGGTAGTTCCTTGTGTATAATTTTTCTTTTTTATGCGATGTAAGTCGGGACTGTCAATACTATGCTATATTTTTTTCTATGGAGTTCTACATGCGCATATATTTACACCTCCTTTTTTCTACATTGGTATGGGAAACCCCCATATATATATCTTTTTCAATATGGAATATGGTAATGCGCTTTGACATAGTATCCATGGATTTAGTTGTATATATCGTTCATAACTTGTTATGGTCGCCTGTTGTATGCCTCTATATCTAGCTTTAATTGGGTAGCAACTGCACATTAGGGGGTTTTGATATCTAAAATTGGCCTCCTAAGAAAAATGTACTATCAAAATAAACTTTATAAGAACCAATAGGATTCAAGATGATGATGTCAATCATGGGCAATGATTCACATTTTTGGAATAAAAAAGTAAAATGATTAGAAAATAATAAAATAATAAAAACTACTTTTTCAACTTGTTTTTTCAACTTATATCCCTAATTTTTTACTCAAATATCAATTAGGAGTACTCGTTGAATGAAAAATTTAATTCCTCATCCAATGAGTACCCATGTTGCATACTTTCGATGGACCATTCTACAAAAAAAAAAAAAAAAAAATACATGAAAATCGTGATTGCAATCACGTTTTTCATGTATTTATTATTTTTTGTTTAGAATGGTCCATCAAAAGTATGCAACATGGATATTGTTTCGATGAGGAATCCAATTATGCATCCAACAAATGTTTCTCCTCAGAATTTGAGTAAACCCATAGGGAGATAAGTTGAAAATACGAGTTGAAACATTAGTTTTTTCTTTTTTCCCTCTAAATTTTGTGATGTAATCTAATATTCTTTAATTATTTCCTATATTATTTTAATTTCCTTGGTAAGCCCATTTTATACCTCAAAATTCCCTTAATGAACTTGCGGTGTCTGAATCTGTTCATGGGTCGAATCAAAGTATGAGATATTTACTAGTTATATCTTATCACACATTTGATTTCTACTGCAAGTTATTGTTTCATAGTTGTTTTAAGGAGATATCTTCCCATTCCTCTTTTTGCCTTTCGATCATTCTATGTTATTCTATGTGAACCAATTTAGAAGTAATAGTCTTCCTATCATGGGTTCTATTAGCTACATCACTGCACCCGAACCTGCATTTGGTGGTAGCACACTGTTTAAGTTGGGTCTAGTGTCGTAGTTAAAATTTATTGGGTCTAAGCACTAACCCATTTTCCTGATCCACCAGTGGGTTACCAGGGAATTATTGGGGTCAGCTACTATCAACCTTGACATCCCTCTATCAATGTCTAGAATAATCATAGCTAGAGAACCTATAAATTAATCAGCCATCTTTTTCGGTCAATCATTTTCTGGAATTTTATTTACAAATAAATATTAATGCATGACGATTTTATTAACATAATCTACATAGTAATTTAATTTAATATCAACCACACTATTTCCCTTCATACAACTAGTAAGTCATTCACATTGTTTATTACCGCAACTAGTAATAAAATATTGTATGCATCTAACATAACTAGGCGTGTACCATAATTCAAGTGAAATAATTGTACTAACTAGAAAAGAATGTTTTTTCCTCCCAAACACGAACATTATCTTCCTAGTTCTCCCTGTATTTGAGACCTCTTCTCCTATAACCAACAACCCCTTGTTGTCTTAGTGAAGTAATTTTTATGCCTACTTTTCCCAGCAAAATTTCCTTAACGACGTCTGATTTTTTTGGGGCTGCTAATCCCCATAACCTAGGTTTTTTGAAAAGGGCACAGTTTTTTCCTTTTAAATAACTCTTTTATTCACTGTGGTGATTTAGATACCCATTCCCAATTTTGTTTCCCCAAAACTAGGTGATTTATTATATACCTTTCTCCAGATATAAAAATCATCTAAATTCACTCCCGGGGATTTTTAGGAGATTTTTTGGGACAATATTCAATTCCATCCTAACCACCTGTATAGGAATTATGATCTCATTATTTAGATTCTTTTCCAAATTAATACTCAATATTTCTTAATATTATTTAAAGTATTCATTACATCATCATAATTTTTTTATACAACAAATATAGTAATTTGTCTTTTCTAAAAATAGTTCAACAATTAAAAGCATATAATCATGAAACTGGGGTATTACATATTAACCTTCTAAAATAAGAAATTTGTCCTGATTGTTTAAAATTCATCCATTTAGTCCTTGAATAGTGACGGATAATATTCCTTCATGCTATCCTCATGTTCCCAAGTGGGTTCCTCATGCATAAAATGCCTCCGCTTCACTTTAACCCAAGCGACGGTTCGATTTCGAAGCACGATTTATTCCCGATCAAATATACAAAGCGGTTTTGGAAGAAATTCCCCTTCGGGTTCCGCATATATCAAATTCCAGTCAACCACGTGAGAAGGATCATGAACATATTTTCTTAATAATGATACATGAGAAACATTATAAAGTTTAACATGACTAGGTAGAGTGTAGTGATATGCCAAAGGACTAACTCGGTCCAAAATTTAGAACGACACACAAAATTGTGGTGCTAACTTGGCACAAATTCTGGTATCGAGGGTAATTTTCTGAGGTTTAACCCTCAAATAGACATGATCTCCAATTTTTAACTCTTTATGTTTTCTCTTCTTGTTTGTATAACTATTTTTTTGGACTTGAGTTGTCTTGTTATTTCATTGGATATTCTATATTTTCTATTCCATTTCATACAATGAATTCGATCCAAGAATGAACCTATCCTCTAGTTGACTCCAACTAAGGGGAGTATGGCATTTTCTACCATACAAATCCTGAAAGGGACTCATTTTTTTAGAAGTTTGGTACCTTTTGTTATAATAAAACTCAATGAAATACAGAAAATATTCCCACTTTGTGGGCCTATCCATTACATACATCTGGAGCATGTCCTCCAAAATATGATTTTTCCTTTCAGTTTGGCCACTCGTCTGACGATGGTATGAAGTACTAAATTTTGTCCTGGTCCGCATTCCTCCAAAAAAATATTTCCAAAAATTAGAGGTGAATTTTGCATCTCTATCAAAGATTATAATTTTTCATACTCCATGAAGTTTGAAAATTTCTTTCATGGAAATGTTAGGCACCTGTGTCGTTTGAAAGGTAGACTGAACAGGGATAAAATGTGTAGCTTTAGGCGGTGTGTCTACCACTAGCATGATGGAGTCATGCTGATATTTAGTACTTGGTAAACCAGTTGTAAAATCCATGGGGATCGCCTCCCATTTCCATTCTAGAATTGGTAAGGGGTTTAATAATCCTGCTGGATTGTGGTGTTACACTTTTACCTGCTGACACTCTAAGCACTTTTCCAAGTAATCTGCTACCTCCTTCTTCATGCCCAACCAAAACAAGTGTTTTCTTAATTTTGTTACCATTTTATGGTAACCTAGATGGCCAACATATGGTCTCTTGTGATATTCTTCTAGTATCATATGTTTCAAGGCATTCACATTAGTAAAATACAACCTGTGTTGATAAGTAATTTTCCTTGTTTTGGTTTATGGCATACCCAATAATTTCTTTCTGCTATATTTTCAGCTACAAATCCTAATAATATGGGTCCTGTGGTAGGGATTTCTGCACCTTCTCTTCAAAATATGTTTTCACACTACTTCCTGTATTGGTTATCAAATAATGGGCATGCCTACTTAATGCATCTGTAGTGCTGGACATGGAATCTGCTCGAAGAAAGCAGTACATAAAGACTCTAAAGATCGAGGAGCAGAGCGCATAACACGAGGTTCATTTTGAGTCTTAAGGGATTTGGGTTTGGTCAAAGCCCCTTTTTATGTAACGTAATGGGACTATTTTTTGAACGCTGAAATTTTCCCATGGTTTCTTACCATGGTATTGTAAATGTGAAATCTATATAAGGAGTCTAGATAGAAGTCATAGGCAAGAGGTTTTGGAATGGTAGATCTAATTAAGTGCATTTTCATGTAAGACTATTTTGATTCAGAGTTTGTGTTTTTGGTTAGGAGAAGGGTTCCTGTAGCTGATTGTGTGGAGACCTTAGGAAGTCCGCAATTAAGTGTGCAGGGTGAAAGTGAATGTATGAGAAAGATCTAAATATGAATGAAAGACCTTTGAAGATAGATCTGAGTTTATGTTGACGTGTTTTACTTTAGTATTTTTTATGATTACCTGTGCTAAGCAAGGGTTCTGATCTGTAATTTCATAGAGAAGTTTGGTTTATGATTATTTATGTTGTTTTATGTATGATTAAGCAAGATAGCATAGTTTTGTATTAAGTTCAATAGATGCATTGAGAAACACTTGTATAAATATTATATCAGAACTACGAAGCTTTGTCAAGGAAGAGAAGCCATAAAGCCACAGTCCACTTCCCCTCTGGATGCAGAAACCTAGTTCTAGCATCTTCCTATATTGCCATGGGTGAGACTTTAGTCTGCAGAAGAAGATCTTTACCGAAAGGGCTGGTAATAGTGGGTTTTGTTGGTTTGTGAACCCACATTTGAACCTGGGTCTAGGCCCTGTCATCACTCCAATAATTCTCAAAGGTTGTGAGATTTTTTATTTTAGCTTTAAAGAATATTAGAGGTAACCACAAACCTAATTTTAAGCCTTAGGATATAACCTTCCTAATGCTCAGAGAGGGCTCTCTCTGAATGATTTATCTTTGTTAATTTTAATTGATTTTAGGCTAGTTATGTAGGGTAAATTGGTTTTGGATTTTGATTTGATTTGGTGGTGAAATCACTTACTCAGATGGATAGATGTAGGCCTGTATTCCATTGGGCTAATGGAGTCAATGTGTCAAGTAGTCAGATTAGGATCAAGTTCTAAAGGGAAATGTTTAGAGGGCAAGATAGCTGAGTTAGTTCAGGTCTTCAAGGTTGATGGTGAAAATGGTTTCAATTGGGGTAAGAGAGAAATTAAGGGTTCTAAAATCCGGATAATGAGTGAAAAGGCAAAGGTCAATCCAAACTAGGGAGAAATTAAGGGTTCCCTAGTCTAGATATAAGTGGAAAACATGTAAATTATAAGAAGTTCAAAACAGAGTGCTTTTAACATATTCACAAATATCATTCTTGATTTATCATTTAGATTTAGAACAACATACAAGTATTGATGAAAAACATAAGAAATTGACAAAGAAACAACCAAATTACTTCATTGTAGTGGCCCAACACATGAATCCTGTAATATGATGCTTTATTTCTTTAATCCAGTGTGCCAACTTGAAATTGGTACAATCACCCTTAGGTTCAAAATAGTACAAATATAGAAATGTGCAGCAATTCATCCACACTCAATACTTCTAAATGAGAATTATTTATACAAAAAATATTTACAAATTATCCTAAAACAAACTTAGGAATTATTCACGAAAAAGAAATATCTTCAAGCAAGAAGATAGTGAAAAATTTCTAACTAATTCTAGATGTCCCTATTTTTATTCAAATGATTGTTTGTTGTCTTCAATCTATTGTTTTTTTCTCTCTTTGTTGTCCAACGAAGGTTGCAGCTAGACAATGAAGTGTCCTTTACATTGGGAGCTTTATCTCTTCTTTGTAATTTTTTATTTGACTTTAAACTTTGACTTTTGAACTAATACTCTTTCACCTAATACTCTTTCACTATTTATTGTCCTGAAATTAACTGCAAAATTGTAACTGTAAATGTAAAAAAAACATGCTCTATTTTATTTTTACTGCTCTATGGTTACTACAACCTGATTTCACATTAAATCAGTAATTTTTTCCCAAAGTTCTGCCTCTGGAAATTTGATCTTTATCATCCTCCTGAATATTTCATCTGCTTCATTGTATTTTGAGAATGTGGGCTTATTGATAAAATATTTGTTTCACCTCATACTATAGGTAACTTTTTTTTTCCAAATTCTTGTAGATTACTTTCCCTGTTGGAATACCCTTTGAGGAAGGTAGATTGGCCTGATCCTTGGCAACTTCTCTCATTTTCTTGTCATAGTCATCCTTCTTCATTAGTTTTTCATGAACAATTAATGGATTTGGAAGGCATTTCTACCTTAGGACATCAATTTTCATCATAAACCTTGTGATAGAAACCTCCATGTTTTGGAATTTCTCTTCTAGTTGTATCATCAAACTCTTCTTAGAAAATACGTTCCTAACTTCTAGGATGGTTTCTGTTCTGTCATTAATTCCAATTTCTTGAAGTTCTTTCCTATTTTTGGAATTAATAAATTTGATGATTTCAAGAACTTCTTCAGGTTTCTTACCAAGCTCTTCTTGTATCTTTTGAATGGCTTCTTTCGCTGCTTTGAATAAGTATTTCTCTTCATAAATGACCTGTATGGATGGCCAAATATCATTGACAGCTTCAATGATATTGGCCCATAGCTCTTTTCTGAATTGAGCCATGGGTTCTTTCAATGTTAGATCTTCTTCTAATTTATTCAACTACTCATTTAATATTCTTTCTCTTTGTTCTTCATTCTTTTGCATTATCTTAGCAAGTTTCTTTTCATCTTCAAGACTTTTAAGTTGTTCTTTAAGTATATTAATATCATTAGTCTGAATAAACATGTCCTACATATCTTTTACCAACTTTCTTGCTTCATCTGAATGTTATGTTTTTGTTGTTGAAGTTGTTGATGAAGTGACAAGTAATGTGGTAGCCATGGGGACTGTAGGAGCCAGTGATTTTTCTATTGTGGAAGGTATAACAATAGTGACTACAGGAATGACAATGACTGGGACTGGTTCTTTGCTAGCTTCTTTCTCCTGGACCAACTTGTCCATTTCATTCTCCATTTCCTTTATCTGAGAAATCAAATTTAGAATGAGATTCATCATCTAATATTTTTTATTTGTAGGGGGAAACTTTAGTTGTTTCTTTAATGCATCAATGTCTTCATTTTTATTCTTTACCAATTCATCTACAACTTTTAAATTTTTTAGGATCATATCCTACTTCAATTAATAATTCTTCCAAAGACTTAATTCTATTTTCTTTTGCCTACGGAGATGATTTTTCCAATTTGAGTCAATATATGATATTTCCAAGAGTGTTTTGTAGCTTATATACATTAATGGCCTTGGTGGTCATTATAGAATAGATCATCTCCCCTGTTTGGTTATGAAACTCAATTTGGTCGAGAGGATGAATATCTTGGGCCAAGACTTCAAAATCTATCTTTTTATAATCAGAGGATGACATGGGAGTTTTTACTGTGGGTTGAAGAAATTTCATCTGCATCTTTTTATTCTTATATTCAAAGGCAGAAAGTAGCCTATTCTAGATGCCAGGAGTTTGTTTCAGATATTGAGAATATATTTCAGTTTTAATTTCTTCATTTCTAGCTTTGCTTTCTTTGTATCTTTCTCTGATATCCATCTCTTTTTCTACTGGTCTTTTAGATGATGAAACTTCAATAATGTATCACTTCTGAATAATTTGAGTGTTTGAAGTTGTAGGAGGTTCATTTTCCTTTGCTGCTATTTCTCTATCAATCAGCTATATTTTTTTCAACTTCTTTATTGGTAGGATTTAACTTTGGTTTTTTACTGTATCTCAATTTAAATTTAGTTTCAATAGTTGTCTCTATAGTGTACGATCCTTCCTCTCTATTTCTTTTTGCATTCATGTCTTCTTGGGCTGGAGTCTGCAAGGTTTGACTAGTATCACCTTGTTTCTCTGCCTCTACCAAGGTGTTCCCCAACCATTCAGACTCGTTGGAGAATTTCTAAATCTCTGGTTTCTTTTCATGTACATAGGGAGTGAGTTTTCATTTAAGTCTCATTTTACTTATAACTCCAAGAGGATCATAATACCACAGAAAACTATGACTGAACTTGAATTCCTGCCAATTTTTTCAGCCTCTGGACCTGCATCTCTATTGTTACAGATAAAAGGGCCAACCTGATTTTTCAATTTGGACTGTGTCTTCTTCTTTTCTGCCAAGAAATTAATTTCATCTGAATTAAGAGTCTTCCTTATGTACTCAAGTGAAAATAAACTCATAGGGAGGTATTTAGGCAGTTTATACGGAACAAGACTTGATCCATATACTCTTATCTTAGTATGGTTTTGGTACAAGTACCAATATCTTGTTCTATTATGCTCTGACATCTGCAGGACCTTCTTAATCTCTTCACTAATTCTGGGCTTCCTGCTACTGTTCAACAAATTGACCATAGGATGAATGAAATAATCAGTAAAATCTATACAAGTGAACTCATTGGAGTCTTTCCTTATCAAGGAAGTCCAAAAGATGATTGATTGTGGGTTTCCTTCAACATCAATCTTTTGAAGGTTTATAGCAAATTTCTCAAACTAAAAATATAAAAACATATGGAATATGACAGAGGAATACTTGAAAACATCTTTAGAAGGAATTTTGAACAACTATTCATGAATATTGTCAACAAGGTATTGGGAAAAATTAAAAATGGTAGCAAGAGGCTGACAAGGTGTGAAAGTAGACAAAAAACCTAACACTGCAACATCGGCATGTTTAGCTATGAAATATCGAAGAATAAAAGACATCATGGAGATGATATGTTTGGTTCTTTCAAAAAAAGTTGCTAATGGGTAAGGAGGATTTATCTTGGGAATTTATACAAAAGAAGGCATGAAATTTTGAAATCTGGAACCTCTTGGGGAAGTCCAGATTCAGGTATAGCTGAGTGAGGGCCTCAATGGATAAAGGGATTTCATCAGGTATGGGTTGTATCTGCAGTATCTAATTGATTGACTCAGCAGTAATGGAAAATACAATTTATTTTTCAGGGTTTATTATGGCTCTCTGATCAAGAAAATAGCAGGATTGACAAAGTCTAATCACTTCTAGGCACTAGAAGGTTTGTGGGACAACATATTCTGGAAAATTCGACTCCCAAATAAAAACTTCATCAGCCTGATCTATGGATTTTTCTTGCCTCTAGCAGTGGAGCTCAAGAAGGCTAAATTCTGTGGCTGTGTCAGTAATCTTGAAGTCTCTATCATCCAAAGGAATGTGCTCTACATCTACAACAGGAGGTTGTAGTGGATTCACAGATGCTACTTCTTTGGAAGCCATTGTTCCTGTTTTATTTTATCAATTTGTTATTTTTTGACTTAGAAAAAAAAAATTTAGGCCTTTAGGAGAACCTCTGGAAAATTATAACAATTTTCAAAAGGATTGAGGATGAAATCAGGGGTTTATCTATGGTCTGCAAAGGTATAAAATTTCTCAAATGATCAAACTTTGTTTTCTGTAACAAAAGGCAATTTCAAGACTTTAGATTTTTTGTAAAAAGATGTCTAGGGTCTATATGAAAGGACTGGAAGACAAGAAGGCTTGTGTACATAGGCTTAAACTTCTTCAATTTATTCATTCTCTGTGATTTTAGACAGTCTTAGGCCTTGCAATCTATGAAAATATGCCCAGGGTTTGCAGAAAGACCTTTAGGAAGTAACGGGGCTTTCTTTAGGTTTGAAAAAAGGCTCCTAAATGATTCAATTAGTTGAATTATTTCTTTGGATCAAAGAACATGTATTTTCTTTGAAGAATACCTGGAAAAAACAAATATTTGTGTCTACAGAGGGTTTCTAAAGTACTAGAAAGCTTTATGAGGCTCTGCTTGTCTTTATAGAGCTTTGGATATCTTCTACAACAGTTTTAGCAATCAAATTGGTGAATTTTGTTTCAATTTGGTTTAAAAACGCAGTTGTAAACATTTTTTTTGGTCTGCAATTCTTCTTCTATGGAAAACATAACATAAATGATAAAAGGGTGGAAATGGGCGGGTATAGGCATTTTAATCAACATTGAATGCATTAATGTGTGGTTAATTTTTGAATTGATGGGGCGGTTTGCGCAACTGGCAGGATAAAACTGCCGAGCAAGTTTCGCACTGGCCAAAGGTGCTTGGTGGTATAGTTTTCATTTGTGTGATCAAATGAAAATTAGACACGTAGCTTGGAGCAGAGCTCCGAAAACCACATTTTTTTCAAGGTTTGGGGTGTGTTAACTATCGAGCTATTGGATGAGCGATAGGCTATGCTGGTCATTAGATCTTGTTAATGTTGATCTAATGGATGAGATGATGCAGAGGATGTATCGGGATTGATGGCATGGGGCCCGGGGCATATGCTATGAAATTGGTTATATATGTAAATGGTTGGGTTTTTATGCATACAAACAGGGTTATGCTAAGTGTAATGTTATAATAGGCAGGGATACTACATAATGGATCAGGGATAGATAACATGTGGGGAATTAAACCATAAGTTATATAATAAATAATGGGTTGGGAATAATATACAAAGGAATTATATTACTACGGGTTTAAAAGGTATATAAGGGATTTAATACATTAGGCTAATTTGTTAATAATGTGCATATGGATTGTAAAAATACAATAAGTTTCTAATGTAAAAACTTATGTTGGGGAGGGATATCTGTAGTGGAGCCCAACATATATATTTTAACCATTTTAGACTTAGGGTTAAATTACTTTTATGGGTTTTATAAATAAAAGAAAATTAATAAAGGGATTTTTTACTTTTCCCAGGGTAAATGCGTTTTAAGTTAGGAAAAGGGACTTTTTGCAAGGGGGGAAAAGGAGAAAAGGAAAAATGAAGGGGAAGAAGGTATTTTTACAAGGGAAATGATTTTTGAAGGGAAATCAATATATGAAATGACCAATTATTTGTTATCCATGCTGGTGAAAACTGTTTCTGCCTACCCATCTACTACCCTAACATTTTTTCTTCATTTACATGGGTGCATTTGAGCTTGCAAACCCTTATTCATTTTTCTTTTAAACAACAAACTAACTAATTCTATCCTTATTTCTTCCAAGGGTTCATATTAAACTGTTGAACCCCTTATTATTCTCTACCTAACTACTGATCTGCCAAGATTAGACCGTTTGGCTAGATCTCTATTCTCTATCTCTATGAAATTTAAAGCATGAAAGGTCAAGATTAAGAAATTTTTCCTTCATGGATTGTGGCATTTTTGACAAGTTGCACAAAATATTTATTTTGCAGTAAAAGTAAAGAGTAGTGGCATTTGGATTTGCATCACTTTCATGTTTTATTTTTATCTCTTTTTTGGGGGGGGGTCCATTTGTATATCCTTTTTGATATTTTTTCTTTTAAGTCCTTTGATTTTTATTTTAGGACTTCTACCCTCTTTACATTTTTTATTTTTCTAATATGGGAAACAATTTTTTAGAAAGAAAAGTATGTACATATTACAAGACTAGTCAAAGTCAATTCAAAATTATTAATCCTATTATTATAGAACCACAAAAGTGGCTCCACATGGGGATGGAATTTACTAGTAAAATGTTAATAATTTTATGATCAGTAGCCTTGAAATTTGACTGTGTTGGCCTTGAAACTATTTTCTGAGATCCATATTATTCATACTTATAATATTTTGTCTTTCAAAGCTTAGGGCATTCTCTCTGGGCTTCAACTTTGCTAGAAAAACATCGAATTCAATCTAAAATATGCAAGGTTATGTACAATGAGTAAAGTAAACAAAGTGAACTACTGTTATTCTAGGGAATAATAATTCTTCAACATTATACCATTTGTAGGTTCACTTGGCAGATTTGATCCATCCAACTCCTTCAAAAATAATGCATTATTACCTTTGTAACCATAAATGACATAAGGGCTTTTCCATAAGAAATCAAATTTCCCATGTTTACCTTTCTCTTCTCTTCTGGAATCCCACTTAAGAACTTTGTCATATATGTAAAAATCATCTTCCTTAGTCTTCCTGTCAAATATCTTTTTAATCTTCTCTTGAACAAATTGAGACTTGAGATAGACATCTTCCCTGGTTTGCGGCAAATGTATGGTTTGATTTATCCTTCTTTGGATATCATTGGTTTCTACCTTTAGTTCTTGTATTATTTTCATTACTAGTACTCGTAAAGAAGATGGAAAAATAACCATCCCATAAACTAGCTGATAAGGGGATGTACCAATGGAATTCTTTGTTGTAATCCTATCTTCCCATAAGGCATTCCTTAATCTTTTGTTCCGGGTTTTCTTATTGTCTTCTAGTAGTTTCTTGATGATATTCACAAGGCTTTTATTGGAGGATTCAACAAGACCATTACCTTGAGGGTAATAAGCAGTGGAATGGCCAAGGGTAATGTGGTATTTATTATAGAATTCAATCATCTTTTTGGACTTGAAAGCAGCTACATTATCAGTAATGAGCTTCTGGGGGCATCCAAATCTAGACAATATATTGTTTTCTAAGAATGATATTATGACAGTATCAGTGGCTTGCCTGGAAGGTATGGCTTCTATCCACTTAGTGAAATAGCTTGTGACTGTCAAAATCCACTTGTGTTGGGCTGAGGATGGAGGGTGAATTTCACGAATGAAGTCAAGACCCCATTGCTGAAAAGGCATTTCTATGGAGATGGGTTTAAGGGGTAAAGGTAGCAACTTTTTTTCCCTTCAAATATTTGGAATTTGTGATAGGATGTCACATACTTTTTCACATCTACAAAAAGTGTAGGCCAGTAAAAACCAGCCCTCAATATTTTATCTATAACTGACTTCCAGTAAAGGTGTCCTCCACAGTCATCTGCATGAAACTCTTCCAAAAATTTATCAACTTCTTCTTTAAGCAAACAATTCAATAAAATTCCACCATGATATTTCCAAAACAATGCATTGTCTATGATACAAAATTTCATTGCCTTTAACTTTAAAAATCTCGCTTTGGTTCTTGATAATCCAGGAGGAGCTTTTGAAATAAGTAATACAAATATGATATTTTCATACCATGGTGAGTCTGAAAAGGCTTCACTGATCTATGGAGTCACCATCTCTTTATGATCATCTAATTTGGAAATAAAATTTATATCTAAAGCATGACAATTTGATTTAGCCATGGGTTTGGCTAAACTTTGACCTTTAATGATTTTGGCGGGCTTAATTTCCATCTAAAATTCCAAAATGGTCGCAATCCATTTTCCTCTTTTACCATCAGGCCCATTCTGAGTTAGAATGTCATTCACAACTAAATTTGGAACATAAGCAATGATATATGATTAGATGATGTACACTCTAAAGTCTTTAATAGTCTTCACTAAAGCTAGTGCCTTCTTTTCCATTATGTTATACTTCAAAGTGGCATCTCTAAGTGATTTGCTGAAAAAGAAATGGGTTTCTCATAGCCCTGATCATTTTTCTACAGTAAGACTGTAGCAATAGTATGTTATGAAGCAAAGGAAAAAATAATGAAACATTTTTTGAAATCAGGACTTATTAGGACTGGTGTTTTTGTTAAGGCTTCTTTGATTGATTCAAATGATTTTTTTGCCTCAACGATCTATTTAAGTGCTGAGTCATTTGTCAACATGTTTTTGAGTTCTCTAATTATTTCTGCTAAGTTTGAAATGAATCTTCTGATAAAATTGATTTAGCCTAAGAAAGCCTACAGTTCTTTAATATTCCTAGGATGAATAATGTTCAGAATGACCTCTATTCTAGTTGGGTCTATGCTAATTCCCTCTTTAGATATGATATGTCCTAACAATTTACCTTCTTCAAGTATAAATAGAGTCTTTTTAGGATTTAAAGAAATACCAAGTTTCCTGCATTTTATAAACACTTATCTTAGGTGATCTAGATGTTCATTATCAATTTTTGAAAATACAGTTATATCATCTAGATAGATCACAAGAAAATCATAAATTTATTTAGAAAAATATATATCCATAGCTCTTTGAAAAGTGGCTCCTGCATTCATTAATCCAAAAGGCATTTTCACATAAATGAAAGTACCCCAAGGAGTAGTAAATGTAGTCTTTGGTTGGTCTTCTGGTCGAACTAAAATCTAGTTATATCCAGAGAATCCGTCAAGCAATGAAATCCTGGAAGAACCAACCACCCTCTATAAAATTTGATCCATCTTGGGGAGAGGGTAGTTATCTTTTAAGGACACTTTATTTAAATTCCAGAAATCAACACACAGTCTGATCTCCCCTGTCTTTTTCCTAGTGGGAACTAAGTTTGAAACCCAATTAGAATATATGATAGGTGAAATTATCCGGGCTTCATACATTCTCTTAACCTCTTTTTCAATTAAAGGCATTAAAACTGGAGTGATTCTTCTAAGCTTCTATTTGAAAGGTTTTTGATCTTATTTTATGGGTATTTTATGTTGTATTATGCTAGTGTCATAAAATTTTAAGTCTTCATAACTCCATGCAAATACATCTTGAAATTCCTTAAACAAATCTATGTATTTCACTTTTTCTTCTTGAGGTAAGGCTTTTGAAAGTTTTATAATTTTAGGCTTCAGTTCTATTCCTATATTGCATTCTTCTATGTCAGATCTTAATGGTTCCATCTTTGGTTTTATTACAACATCATTTGAATCAAAAATATCTTCTAAAGGGGCTGATCCCTTAGGTAAAAAATTATTCTTAAGGTTTAAAATGTCAGAATCATCATCTGCTAATTCTTCAATCTCTACCTTTTCTAAATTATCTATATTTCTATTTGAGTAAATTTAGTGGGTTTAGTGAAATCTAAATTATTTACATCTACATCACTTATATCAATCTTACTATTTATGGTTTGATCTACTGTACAATCTGTGTCTATGTTACAATTCTGAAATTCTCTTTCAGCATTCATGAAATGATAAATCTATTTATCCAACATTTTAGATTGCCTGGTATTGTAGGCCTGTGTTTAAATTCTGATGTATATTTATGATTTGGTTGAAAAGGCATATCGCAAGTGCTAGAAAAAGTTTCTAAACTATGTGCATGCATGTTATGTTTTCTAGGAATTGCAGCAAAGTCACATTCAATAAGTTCACTAATGAGATCTAAATTTTTTTCTCTATATTAGCTTAATCTAGGATTATATATAGAATATTCTCCTCTTATCTGTTTCAAAATGAACTCAGAGTCACCCATGATTGACACACTTTTGGCTCCTAAATTTCTAACAATCTGTAGTCCTAAAATCAAAGCTTCATACTCAGCCATGTTTTTTGTACATTTGAAATTTAATCTAAAGGCATGATCTTCTGCATGATTGTTTTCCATGTTGTGTATCCAAACTCCTGCTCCTGATCCTAATTTGTTCACTGATCCGTAAAAATCTAAATGCCACATTGATTCATGGAAAATGTTTTCATTGCCTGGATATTTCTCTTTCTGTTTTAATTCAGTGTTGTTCTCTATGCCAGTTTCAGAATTACATAAAATGAAGGAGTTGTAATATTCCCAAATGTGAAAGCAGCAATATATGAACACAATAATGGAAAGAGTAGTGAATAAATCAACACACCACGACATGAGACAAATGTACAACCATCTTATTAAACATATCAGAAAATAATAGGCACAATATCTTGAGGATCAAGTCACTCAAGCAATACAAAACAAGCCTCCACAAGAAAATATGTCAATACATGAGAAATAAATGCCATACGAATTCCCTGAGCTAAGACATCATAGTTTTAAGGCATAATTGCTACAAAAATGATATATCAATATGGATCTACTGTTATATAGCTCAAAAAATTCCGAGAACATAGATCTCATCTCCCAAGCACATTTCCAAGATAACCCGGGAAGGGTTTTCTGAAATACATAAAATGCAGAAAATACAAATATGGCCCTAGGGTTGAATAATCTCTACAACTGGATAGATGATAGGAGGTTTATGATCTGATCTGGAAATTTATGAAATAATCCTCATATAGATCGTCCAAGTAAGAAGATGATCCCGTCACTGAAGATCTATCTCCCCCAACTAGGGCTCCAAACCCTCTACTGCAACTACACACTGAAATAACGTAGTTTCTTCAGAAAACTGCATTGTAACTGATAGAAGTACCTTAGTATGATGTTGGATGATGAAATAATGCTCAGGGGTTCTCTTTGTTGGTCTCCCAATAGAAGGAGACTTTCCTTCAACTGAAAACAAGCAAGGAAATGATGCAAATCAACTCTCCACTCCTGCACCCTGCAACACAACATAATACTCTGCAGAAACTGCATTGTACAAAAAAGATGTAGCTTGGTATGAGACCGAATAGTGGACAAGGTAGTGCAATACTCTCCCAAGAGGCCTCTCAAGGAAAGAGTTGGGATTCCCGATCGGGAACACCATGTGCTGAACAACACTGCAATCTTAGCTAAACAGCTGAAGAGAGAAACAAGTCTAAATAGACATATCAAAATAATAATCATAACATAACCCCATATGGTTTCCATCCTCTTCCTTAAATAAGTGATGAGCTTCCTTACCCTTGGCCCCACTCAATTAGGTCACTACCTCCATGCAATCAATCTCCCTCCAAAACTGCGTTGTCCCACCATGAATGTGACTCCTCCATAACATCATTGTTTGATTTGGTCAAAGTTGACCCAATGTTCATGCTCCAACCCCTTTTCACACCTAAGGGTTTTCAGTCCAGCTTTTAGATGACCTCCATTCACACTAGGAGTGTATTTTATTCCTACTAAGGAAATTTATGGGTCTCCATACCCTCTTATTTCCCTATCTAAGAGAAAAATCAAAATTTAATGTTCTAATTAGCTTTGTGTTAATTTAGGAATATTACAGTGATTTTTTTCCATGTTGTGTATCCAAGATCCTGCTCCTGCTCCTAATTTTTTCACTGATCCATCAAAATCTAAATGCCACATTGATTCATGAAAAATTCTTTCATTGTCTGGGTATTTCTCTTTCTGTTATAATTTAGTGTTGTTCACTATGCTATTTTCAGAATTACATAAAGTGAATGAGTCCATATCAATAGGTGTAGAATAAATAGGATAATTTCGAGGTATTTCTACACTACTAACCATGTACTTCATTAATGTCTCTGTAAATTTTCTTGGGTTGGCCAAAACTGATATTGTTGCATAAGACATGTCTAGTTGTAGAGATCCCTGCATTTTAGCTCCCCGTGAGTGAGATAACAACATTCCATACTTAGGAGGGATGTCAGCTACTAGAATATCCATGGCTATCCTTTTTCCAGGGTATTTAATTAAAGTAACACAAAGATATTTGATTAAGCCTAGACATTTCACTTTACTAGAATCAAATAAGAAGAGATATCTATAACGATTAGTGATGTCTAAATTTAAGGTTTCTATGATTTATTTTGGCATCAAATTGTGTGAGGAACCTGAATCTAGCATTGCATTATGTAAAATCTGATCATGAACAATTAAGCTAATGTAGAAAGGACGAACTCCTCCCTCTTGGTGTTTCCCATTAACTTCAGGACCAAATATTAGTTTTGGCTGATCATCACTTAAATTTACAGAGTCTTCTCCATCATTCATATTTAAAGTATCAGTGATATGTGATTTTTATAGATCATGTTTAACCAATTCCGTTAAAGGAATTGGTATCTTCAGTTTGGAAATTTCAGCTTGGATGTTGAATGGTGCTTGTGATTTTCCTAACTGAATTATTTCTTATTTTGTAATTATAGTTTGGGTATGTTTATCTTCTTTTTCTACAGTTGGTTTTTCATTTTCTGTTGGTGTGTCCATTGTTTTACTACTTTTAATTTATTTTTAGGGAAATTTTGAGATGCAGTCGAAGTTTTTCCAGATTTTGAGGTTTCAACAAATCTTTTGGCAGCGGTTGTTTTAGGATCAACTAATTTTGGATCAGCAACATATGTTTTTGGATCTGAAATTGTTGTTTTATCAAGTTTTTTTGTCTTGGCAACAACATATTTTTGAGGATCTGCTGATGTTTGAACAACAATATCTGTTATGTCAATAGTTTTAGGACTAGGTGAAATTTTGGGACTTTAAATCTTCTGATTAGGACTTGAATTCTTGTTAGTTGAGATAGAGTTTTGTTGGGTTTCCCTAGGAATAATTTGTAGAAATCTAGTTGTAGGAACCTTTTTTGTCTTCTTTGTTTGAGTTTGGGCAGATTTCTTAGTAGAAGGCTCTACATTTTTCTTGCTCCTAATTTTATATTTATTATGAAATTCATTAATTTCAAACTCATAACCTTGCTTGTAATCAAAGGACTCACCAGAATCTAATTCTAGTTGTTGTAATTCATATAACTCATGTTCTTCTTGTGTAAGAAAAATGGTGTTATCATCATTAATACCCATTAGATTGATCTAAGTGTCTTCATCATCTTCGTTTTGGTGAGAACTTTCAACATAGTTCTCTTGGAAAGGTGGTCTTATTGTTTGATCACGCGTTGATTCTCTAGATTTACCAGTGTTGGTGTTTTTCCTGAAATTGGGAATTCTAATTTGAGGTCCTTTTTGTTGATTATCCCACTATGGCTTCCTTTCCATGTTATCTAACCTATCCATCATTATTTCTAATGTTTTTTCTAATTTATCTATTTTCAAATCCGAGGTTGATGTTTCCTCTTTTATTGTTTCTCTTCTTTCATTTCTTAATCTAGCTTTCTTTGCTAAAAAATTTTCCTCTACAGTTACAACATTACTTTGCATATGCTCTAAGGTTTCTGGGTTTCTCTCTCTCAGTTGGTAAGCCATATCTGTAACAAATCTATAAGGGAATTTGATCAATTCTAAGTCTGAAGGAGGTTTAAGATTAGCATGGATTGCATTGTAAATATTGTTATATCTCGTACAATAGACTTAAACGGTTTCATTTGGTGCTCTTTCTATGTTTTCAAATTCAGACAAAATTTGTAATGGATTCTTCTTCTTCTCCCATATATTAAGAAAAATCCTATTGAAAACAGCTAAATCAGCTATACTACCATCAGGTGAACCTTTAAACCACTTCCTAACATCACCAGCTAAAGTTTGAGCAAACAGTCTCATTGGAACATCAACATCATCTAATTCATGCAATTCAAAGTAGTCTGTCATTTTATTAACATGTTGTTGTGCAGTGTAGTGATTGGTTCCATCAAATTGAGGGATTTTTCTTTGATAATCTTGGGGCATGAAATTTAGAGGGGCTTGTAGGACTAATTAGGCATATCTGGTAGCCATGGTTTGGATTCTAGCTTGGCTAGCTGGAGGTAAGTTTGAAGTACTTGGTGAATAACTTGAAGTACTTGTAGATGTAGTTAAATCAGTTGCAGATAAGATTGGGATATTAGAAGATGAGCTTGGAAATGAGAATGAAGTACTAGTAAATGCAATATAAATGCTAGGGGATGAACTTGAACTATTTGGGGATGGAAATAAAACTCTAGGTTGAAAAGGTTGCTTGGGAAACAATGAATCTGTGGAATGAAGTGTGGTGGAAACAATGGATGAAGTGGTATTAAATAAGGATGAACCTACAGATTCTGAATGACCCGTATCTAAATTATTGGTACAAGTCTTAGGGGTATAGGCTGATAAAGCAGTCAATTCAACTGAATGTTGTAAATAAGCTTCATCAATTTCCTTAATCAAAGTTTCAGTTATAGCATCAAGTTTATCATAGACTTCTAGGGCTTTTTCATTTGAATCTAGTGAAACAATTTCCTTCTTACTTTCAATGAATGAAAGGAAATAAGGATTTATTACACTATTACATATGTCACTTTCTCATTTAGTTCTAAACAAAGTTTGTTCAAAAGCTAGATCAAATTCAATGTCTTGTAAACTTGATAATTTATTTGGAAGAGAATTTGATTTGATCAATGAATTTTTATTTCCTAAATTTTCTACTCCTTTTATTTTCTTTACAATTCTGTCAGGATTATCTACTATGACAGTAGGTTATGGATCTGGATTGGACCTCATATAGTTGATTCCTTTGGAAGCCATAATTACAATTTTTTATGAAAAGATACTCACAACTCTTTAAAACAATCTTAAAGTGAAAATGTAAGTAAAAATATTTCCTTTAAGATCTATTTTAAAATTAAGGATTGTTTAACTCCCTAGTATGGTCGCCAATATGTTATCACTCCAATAATTCTCAAAGGTTGTGAGATTTTTAATTTTGGTTTTAAAGAATATTAGAGGTAACCACAAACCTACTTTTAATCCTGAGGGTATAGCCTTCCTAATTCTCTGAGAGGGCTCTCTATATGATTTATCTTTGTTAATTTTAATTGATTTTAGGATAGTTATGTAGGGTAAGTTGGTTTTGGATTTTTATTTTATTTGATTTGGTGGTGAAATCACTTACTCAGATGGATAGTTGTAGGTTTGTATTCCATTGGGCCGATGGAGTCAATGTATCAAGCAGTCATATCAGGATCAAGTTCTAAAGAGAAATCTTTACAGGGAAAGATAGTTGAGTTACTTTAGATCTTCAAGGTTGATGGTGAAAATGGTTTCAATCAGGGTAAGGCAGAAATTAAGGGTTCTCAAATCCGAATAATGGGTGAAAAGGCAGAGGTCAATCGAAACTAGGGATAAATTAAGGGTTCCTTAGCCTAGATATCAGTGGAAAACATGAAAATGATAAGCAGTTCAAAACATAGTGATTTTAACATATTCTGAAATATCATTCCTGATTTATCATTTAGATTTAGAAAAACATACAAGTATTGATGAAAAACATAAAAAATATACAAAGAAACAAGTTAAAATACTTCACTATAGTGGCCCAACACATGAATCCTATAATATGATGCCTTATTGCTTTAATCCTGCCTGCTGACTTGAAATTGGTACAATCACCCTTAGGTTTAGAATAGTACAAATATAGAAATGTAAAACAATTCATCCAAACTCAATACTTCTAAATGAGAAGTATTTATACAAAAACTCTTTAAAAAATATCCTAAAACAAAATTAGGAATTATTCATGGAAAAGAAATATCTTAATCCATGAAGATAGTGACATCTTTCTAACTAATGCCAGTTGTTCCTATTTTTATTGAAATTACTCGTTGTTGTCTTCAATCTATTGTTTTTTTCTCTCCTTGTTGTTCAACGGAGGCTACAACTAGAAAGTGAAGTTTTCTTTACAATGCTAGCTTTATATCTTCTTTGTAATTTTTCATTTGACTTTAAACTTTGACTTTTGAATTGATATTATTTCAGCTGATACTCTTTCACCATTTACTGTCATGATTTTAACTGCAAAACTGTAACTGTAAATGTAAAAACAACATACTCTGTTTTATTTTTACTGCTATGTGCTTACTGCAACCTTATTTCACATTAAATTAGTCATTTTTTTTCAAAGTTCTGCCTCTGGAAATTTTATCTTCATCATCCTCCTGAATATTTCATCTTCTTCAGAGTATTTTGAGAATGTGGGCTTGTTGATAAATATGTGTTTCACCTCATGCTGTAGGTAAAAAAAAATTTCCAAATTCTTGTAGATTACCTTCCCTGTTGGAATACCTTGTGAGGAAGGCAGATTGGCCCGATCCTTGGAAACTTCTCTCATTTTCTTGTCATAGTCATCCTGCTTCATTAGTTTCTCATGAATAACTAATGGATTTGGAAGGCCTTTCTGACTTAGGATATCAAATTTCATCATAAACCTTGTGATAGCAACCTCCATGTTTTGGCATTTCTCTTCTAGTTGTATCATCAAATTATTCTTAGTAATTACTCTCCTAACCTCTAGGATGGTTTTTGTTCTATTATTAATTCCAATTTTTTCAAGTTCTTGCCTATTTTTGGAATTACGAAATCTTATGATTTCAAGAGCTTCTTCAGGTTTCCTACCAAGCTCTTCTTTTATCTTTTGAATGGCTTTTTTTGTTTCTTTGACTAAGTCTTTATGTTCATAAATGACTTGTATGGATGGTCAAATAACATTGACAGCTTCAATGATATTGGCCCGTAGTTGTTGTCTGACTTGAGCCATGGGTTATTTCAATGTTAGATATTTTTCAAATTTCTTCAACGGCTCATTTAATCTATTTTATCTTTTTTCTTCATTCTTATGCATTATCTTAGCAAGTTTATTTTCATATTCAAGACTTTTAAGTTGTTCTTTAAGTCTATTAATCTCGTTAGTCTGAATTGATATGTCTTGCATATATTTTACTAACTTTCTTGCTTGATATGAATGTTGTGCTGCTATTGTTGAAGATTTTTTTGTTGAATTTGTTGATGAAGTGACAGGTAATGGTGTAGCCATGGGGACTATGGGAGATAGTGATTCTGCTAGTGTGGAAGGTACAACAGTAGTGACTATAGGAATGACAGTGAGTGGGACTAGTTCTTTGCTGGCTTCTTTCTCCTGGAACAACTTGTCCATTTCATTCTTCATTTCCTTTATCTGAGCAGTGAACTGTAGAATGAGATTCATCATCTCATATTATTTATTTGTATCTTGTAATACTTCCTTTGCTTGAGGATGTTCTATAGGGGGCAGCTTTATTTGTTTCTTTAATGCAGAAATGTCTGCATTTTTCTTCTTTATCAATTCATCTGCAACTTTGACATTTTTAGGATCATATCCTACTTCAATTACTAATTCTTCCAAAGATTTAATTCTATTGTCTTTTGACTGAGAAGATGATTTTTTCAATTTGAGCTGATCTCTAATATTTGCAAGAGTGTTTTGCAACTTCTGTACACTCATGGCCTTGGTGGTTATTGCAGAATAGATCATCTTCCCTGCCTTCTTATGAAGCTCAATTTTGTCCAGAGGATGAATATACTGGGCCAAGACTTCAAAATCTATCTTTTTGTAATCAGAGAATGACTTGGGAGTTTGAAATGTGGGTTGAAGAAATTTCATCTGCGTCTTTTTATTCTTATAGTCAAAGGCCAATGTAGCCTATCCTGGATGCCAGGAGTTTGTTTCAGATATTGAGAATATAATTTAGTTTTAATTTCTTCATTTATGGCTTTGATTTCTTTGTATCTTTCTTTGATATCCAACTCTTTTTTTGTTGGTTTTTTAGATGATGAAACTTCAATACTGTGTTGCTTATAAATAAGCTGAGTGTTTGAAGTTGTAGGCTATTGTTCTTCTTCAATTATTGTAGGAGGTGCATTGTCCTTTGCTGCTATTTCTATATCAATCACCTCTATTGTTTCCACTTATTTATTGGCAAGATTTAACTTTGGATTTTTACTGTATCTCAATTTAAATTTAGTTTCAGTAGTTCTCTCTATAGTGTATGATCCTTCCTCTCTGTTTATTTTTGTATTCCTATCTTCTTGGGCTGGAGTCTACAAGGCTTGACTAGTATCACCTTGTTTCTCTGCCTCTACCAAGGTGTTCTCCAACTATTCAGACTGGTTGGAGAATTTCTCAATCTCTGGTTTCTTTTCATGTAGATAGGGAGTGAGTTTGCATTTAACTCTCACTTTACTTATTACTCCAAGAGGATCATAATACCACAGAAAACTGTGACTGAACTTGAATTCCTAAAAATGTTTTCTAGCCTCTGGACCTGCATCTCTATTTTCATAGATAAAAGGGCCAACCTGATTTTTCAATTTGAACTGTGTCTTCTTCTTTGCTGCCAAGAAATTAATTGCATCTGAATTAAGAATTTGCCTTATGTACTCAATGGAAAATAACCTCATAGGGAGGTATTTAGATTATATGGAACAAGGCTTGATCCATATACTCTTACCTCAGTATGGTTTTGGTACAAGTACCAATCTCCTATTCTATTATGCTCTGGCATCTGCAGGACCTTCTTAATCTATTCACTAATTCTGGGTTGTCTTCTTCTGTTTAGAAAATTGACCATAGGATGAATGAAAGAATTAGTAAAATATGTATAAGTGAACCCATTGGAGTTTTTCCTTATCAAGGAACTCCAAAGATGGTTGATTGTGGATTTCCTTCAACATCAAGCTTTTGAATGTTTATAGCAAATTTATCATACTAAAAATATAAAAACATATGGAATAAGAATGAGGAATGCATGGAAACAACTTCAGAAGGAATTTTGACCAATTTTTCATGAATATTTTCAGCACTGTATTGGGAAAAATTAGAAATGGTAGAAGGAGGCTCACCAGGTGTGAAAGTAGACAAAAAACCTAGCACTGCAACATCAGCATGTTCATCTATGAAATATTCAAGAATAAAAGAGAGCATGGAGGTGAGACTTCAGTCTGCACAAGCATATCTTTTCTGAAAGAGTTGGTAATAGTGAGTTTTGCTGGTTCGCGCACCCACATTTGAACCTGGGTCTAGGCCCTATTATCACTCCAATAATTCTCAAAGGTAGTGAGATATTTTATTTTCGTTTTAAAGAATATTAGAGGTATCCACAAACCTAATTTTTAGCTTTAGGATCTAGCCTTCCTAATGCTAAGAGAGGGCTCTCTCTATATGATTTATCTTTGTTAATTTTAATTGATTTTAGTCTATTTATGTAGGGTAAATTGGTTTTGGATTTTGATTTGATTTGGTGGTGAAATCACCTACTTAGATGGATAGATATAGGTTCATATTCCATTGGGCTAATGGAGTCAATTTTTCAAGCAGTAAAATTAGGATCAAGTTCTAAAGGGAAATTTTTACAGGGAAAGATAGCTAAGTTACTTCAGATCTTCAAGGCTGATGGTGAAAATGATTTCAATCGGCGTAAGAGAGCAATTAAGGGTTCTCAAATCCATATAATGAGTGGAAAGGCAGAGGTCAATCAAATCTAAGGATAAATTGAGGGTTCCTTAGTCTAGATATCAGTGGAAAACATGTAAATAATAACTACTTCAAAAGAGAGTGCTTTTAACATATTCTTAAAAATCATTCCTGATTTATCATTTAAATTTAGAACAACATACAAGTATTGATGAAAAACATAAGAAATTGACAAAGAAATGAGTTAAAATACTTCACTGTAGTGGCCCAACACATGAATCCTATAATATGATTTTTTATTGCTTTAATCCAGTCTGCTGACTTGAAATTGGTACAATCACCCTTAGGTTCAAAATAGTACAAATATAGAAATGTACAGAAATTCATCCACACTCAATACTTCTAAATGAGAAGTATTTATACAAAAAATCTTACAAAATATCCTAAAACAAACTTAGGAATTATTCATGCAAAATAAATATCTTCATGCAAGAAGATAGTGACAACTTTCTAACTAATGCTAGTTGTCCCTATTTTTATTGAAATTATTGTTTCATGTCTTCAATCTATTGTTGTTTTCTCTCTTTGTTGTTCAACGAAGGTTGCACCTAGACAGTGAAGTGTCCTTCATGCTGGGAGCTTTATCTTTGCTTTGTAATTTTTTATTTGACTTAAGAATTTGACTTTTGAATTGATACTCTTTCATTGTTTA
This sequence comes from Pinus albicaulis, assembly GCA_034641835.2. Taxonomy (NCBI): domain Eukaryota; kingdom Viridiplantae; phylum Streptophyta; class Pinopsida; order Pinales; family Pinaceae; genus Pinus; species Pinus albicaulis. The sequence goes on from CM076570.1 coordinate 704,924,710, forward strand.
TTGTCCTGATTTTAACTTCAAAACTATAACTATAAATGTAAAAGCAACATGCACTGATTTATTTTTACTTCTTTGTGCTTACTCAAACCTGATTTCACATTAAACCAGTCATTTGTTCCCAAATTTCTACCTCTGGAAATTTGACCTTCATCATCCTCCTGAATATTTCATCTGCTTCAGTGTCTTTTGATAATGTGGGCTTATTGATAAATATGTGTTTCACTTCATGCTGTAGGTAAAACAAATTTTCCAAATTCTTGTAGATTACCTTCCCTATTGGAATACCTTGTGAGGAAGGCAGATTGGCCTGATCCTTGGAAACTTCTCTCATTTTCTTGTCATAGTCATCCTGCTTCATTAGTTTGTCATTAATAACTAATGGATTTGGAAAGCCTTTTTTCCTTAGGATATCAAATTTCTTCATAAACCTTGTGATAGAAACCTCCATGTTTTGGCATTTATCTTCTAGGTTTATCATCAAATTCTTCTTAGAAATTACCTTCCTAACTTCTAGGATGGTTTCTGTTCTGTCATTATTTCCAATTTCTTCAATTTATTTCTTTTTTTTGAAATCTTGCTAGTGTGTAAGGTACAACAGTAGTGACTACATGAATGACAGTGATTGGGACTGGTTCTTTGCTGGCTTCTTTCTCCTAGACCAACTTGTCCATTTCATTCTCCATTTCCTTTATCTGAGCAGTCAACTGTAGAATGAGATTAATCATCTCATATTTTTTATTATGTATCCTGTAATACATCCTTTGCTTGAGGATGTTATGTAGTGGGAATCTTTAGTTTTTTCTTTAATGCAACAATGTCTTCATTTTTATTCTTTATCAATTCATTTGCAACTTTGAAATTTTTAGGATCATATCCTACTTCAATTACTAATTCTTCCAAAGATTTAATTCTATTGTATTTTACCTGTGAAGATGCTTTTTCCAATTTGAGCTGATCTCTGATATTTGCAAAAGTGTTTTGTAGCTTCTATACACTCATGGCCTTGGTGGTCATCTCCCCTGCTTGCTTATTAAACTCAATTTGGTCCAGAGGATGAATATCTTGGGCAAAGACTTCAAAATATATCTTTTTGTAATCAGAGGATGACTCGGGAGTTTGAAATGTGGGTTGAAGAAATTTCATCTGCATATTTTTATTCTTATAGTCAAAAGCATAAAGTAGCCTATTCTAGATGCCAGGAGTTTGTTTCAGATATTGAGAATATATGTCAGTTTTAACTTCTTCATTTATGGCTTTGATTTATTTGTATCTTTCTTTGATATCCATCTCTTTTTCTGTTGGTTTTTTGGATGAGGAAACTTCAATACCGTGTTGCTTCTGAATAAGCTAAGTATTTGAATTTATAGGTTTTTCTTCTTCTTCAATTATTGTAGGAGGTGCATTGTCCTTTTCTGTTATTTTTGTATCAATCACCTCTATTGTTTCCACTTCTTTATTGGCAGGATTTAACTTTGTCTTTTTACTGTATCTCAATTTAAATTTAGATTTAGTAGTTGTCTCTCTAGTGTATGATCCTTCCTATCTGTTTATTTTTGAATTCCTGTTTTCTTGGGCTGGAGTCTGCAAGGTTTGACTAGTATCACCTTGTTTCTCTACCTCTACCAAGGTGTTCTCCAACCATTCAGACTGGTTGGAGAATTTCTCAATCTATAGTTTCTTTTCATGTACATAGGGAGTAAGTTTGCATTTAACTCATATTTTACTTATAACTCCAAGAGGATCATAATAACATAGAAATATTTTACTGAAATTGAACTCCTGCGAATGTTTTTCAGCCTCTGGACCTGCATCTCTATTGTTAGAGATAAAAGGTCCAACCTGATTTTTCAATTTGAAAAGTGTCTTCTTCTTTGCTACCAAGAAATTAATTTCATCTGAATTAAGAATCTGCCTTATGTACTCAAGGGAAAATAACCTTATAGGGAGGTATTTTAGCAGTTAATATGGACCAAGACTTGATCCATATACTCTTATCTTAGTATGGTTTTGGTACAAATACTAATCTCCTGTTCTATTATGCTCTGGCATCTGCAGGACCTTCTTAATCTCTTCACTAATTCTGGGTTGCCTGCTGTTGTTCAGCAAATTGACCATAGGATGCATGAAAGAATCAGTAAAATCTGTATAAGCAAACTCATTGGAGTATTTCCTTATCAAGGAAGTCCAAAATATGACTGATTGTGGGTTTCCTTCAACATCAAGATTTTGAAGGTTTATAGAAAATCTCTTAGATAGAAAATATAAAAACATATGGAATAAGAATGAGGAATACTTGAAAACACCTCCAGAAGTCATTTTGACCAAATGTTCATGAATATTGTCAGCAAGGTATTAGGAAAAATTAAAAATGGTAGCAGGAGGCTGACCAAGTGTGAAAGTAGGATAAAAACATAACACTGCAACATCAACATGTTCATCTTTGAAATATCCAATAATAAAAGACATCATGGAGATGATATGTCTGGTTCTTTCAGAAAATTTTGCTGATGGGTAAGGAGGATTTATCTTGGAAATTTCTACAGAAGAAGGAATGAAAGTTTGAAATATCTGGAACCTCTTGGGGAAGTCCAGATTCAGGTATAGCTGAGTGAGGGCCCCAATGGATAAAGGGATTTCATCAGGCTTGGGTTGTATCTGTAGCACCTGATTGATTGACTCAACAGTAATGGTAAATAGGATTTATTTTTCAGGGTCTATTATGGCTCTCTGATGAGGAAAATAGCAGGATTGACAAATTCTAATCACTTCTGGGCACTGGAAGGTTTTTGGGAAAACATATTTTGGAAAATTTGACTCCCAAATAAAAACTTCATCAGCCTGATCTATGGCTTTTTCTTGGATCCAACAGTGCAACTCAAGAAGGCTAAATTATGTGACTGTGTCAGTAATATTGAAGTGTCTGTCAGCCAAAGGAATGTGCTCTACATCTACTTCTTTGGAAGCCATTGTTTCTGTTTTATTTTATCAATTTATTATTTTTTGACCTAGAAACCACTGATTTAGGCCTTTAGGAGCACCTATAGAAAATTATAACAGTTTGTATAAGGATTGAGGATGAAATCAAGGTTTTATCTATGGTCTGCAAATATATAAACTTGCTCAATTGATCAACCTGTGTTTTCTGTAACAAAAGGAAATTTCAGGACTTTAGAGTTTTTGTAAAAAAATGTCTAAACTCTATATGAAAGGACTGGGATACAAGAAGGATTTCTTCAAGTGTACAGAGGCTTAAAATTCTCCAATTTATTCAATATCTGTGATTTTAAACAATCTTAGGCCTTAGAATTTGTGAAACTATGCCCAGGGTTTGTAGAAAGAGCTTTAGGAAGTAACACGACTTTCTTTAGGTTTTCAAAAAGGCTCCTAAATGATTCAATTAGTTGAATTATTTCTTTGGATCAAAGAACATGTCTTTTATTTGAAGAATATCTGGAAAAAAAGAAGATTTGTGTATGCATAGGGTTTATGAAGTAGCAAAAAGCTTTCTGAGGCTCTACTGGTCTCTATATAGCTTTGGATGACTTCTGCAATAGTTGTAGCAATCAAATTGATGAATTATGTTTCAATTTGGTTTAAAAACGGAGTCGGTGGTAATTATTTTGGTCTGCAATGCTTCTTCTATGAAAAACATAACAAAAATGATAAAAGGGTGAAAATGGGTGGGTATAGGCATTTTAATCAACATTGAATGCATTAATGCGTGGTTAATTTTCGAATTGACGGTACGACTTCTGCAACTGGAAGGAGAAAACCGCGAAACAGTTTTTGCATTGGCCAAAGGTGGTTGGCCTTATAGTTTTGATTGGTGCGATCAAATGAAAATTAGACACGTAGCTTGGAGTGGAGCTCCGAAAACCATGCGTTTTGCAAGGTTTGGGGTGTGTTAACTATTGCGCTATCGGATGTGCGATAGGCTATGCTGGTCGTTAGATCTTGTTAATGTTGATCTAACGGATGAGATGATGCGAAGGATGATCAAGATTGATGATGTGGGGCCCGGGGCATATGCTATGCAATTGGTTATATATGTAAATGGTCGGGGTTTTATACATGCCAATAGTGTTATGGTAAGTGTAATGTTATAATAGGCGGGGATACTATATAATGGGTAAGGGATATATAACATACGGGGAATTAAACCATAGGTTATATAACAAATAATGGGTTGGGAATAATATACAAAGGAATTATATTAATACGGGTTTAAAAGGTATATAAGGGATTTAATACATTAGGTTAATTTGTTAATACTGTACATATGGATTGTAAAAATACAATAAGTTTCTAATGTAAGAACTTATGTTGGGGACGAATATCTGAAGTGGAGCCCGACATATAGATTTTAACCATTTTAGACTTAGGGTTAAAGTATTTTTATGGGTTTTATAAATAAAACGAAATTAATAAAGGGGTTTTTTACTTTTCCTAGGATAAATGTGTTTTAACCTAGGAAAAGGGACTTTTTGCAAGGGGGAAAAAGGAGAAAAGGAAAAATGAAGGGAGAGAAGGTATTTTTACAAGGAAAATGGTTTTTGAAGGGAAATTAATATATTAAATGACCAATTATCTGTTATCCATGCTTGTGAAAACTGCTTTTGCCTACCCATCTGCTACACTAACATTTTTTCCTCATTTACATGGGTGCATTTGAGCTTGCAAACCCTTATTCATTTTTCTTTTAAACAACAAACTAACTAATTCTATCCTTATTTCTTCCAAGGGCTCAGATTAAACTTTTGAGCCCCTTATTATTCTCTAACTAACTACTAATCTGTCAAGATTAGATTGTTTAGCTAGATATTTATTCTCTATCTAACAACATGAAATTTAAAGCATGAAAGGTCAAGATTAACCAGTTTGTCCTTCACGAATTGTGGCATTTTTGACAAGCTGCACAAAATCTTAATTTGCAGTAAAAGTAAATAGTAGTGGCATTTGGATTTGCATCACTTTCATGTTTTATTTTTATCTCTTTTTGTTTGAGGTCCATTTTTATATTATTTTTGATATTTTTTCTTTAAATTCCTTTGATATTTCTTTTAGGACTTTTACCCTCTTTACATTTTTTATTTTTCTAATATGGGAAAAAAAATTTGTAGAAAGAAAAGTATGTACATATTACAAGACTAATAAAATTCAATTCAAAATTATGAATCCTATTATTATAGGACCCCAACAGGCCCCATCAAGCCAACACACAATTTTACTTTCCTTTCCCTTGATATGATTTATATCAAGTTCAGAATAACTAAGGAAGGCTAACCACCTGGCTTGTCTTGCATTTAAATCTGGATGACTAAAGAAATATTTCAAGCTAGTATGTTCAATTATCAACACAGACTTCTTTCCCAACAAATAATGCCTCCATATTTTCGAGGCATGTATGAAAACAACTAATTCTAAATCATAGACTGCATAATTTTGTTCATTTTTTTTCAACTTTCTTGATTCATAGGCTATGAAAACATTATCTTGCAGTAACACCCCTCCCAACCCTTCTAAAAAATAAATCATGCACACAGTAAACTCCTTGCTTGGATCTACAATTTTTAAGATAAGGGTTGTAGTTAGTTTTTGTGTCAATTTATCGAAGCTTTCTTGACACTTGGCTACCCATTCCTATTTTACTCCCTTCTTCTGTAAAGAGGTAATGGGGTAAGCTAGTTTTTAAAATCCCTCCACAAATCTACGGTAGTATCTAGCAATCCCCATGAACAAATGAATTGTTGTCACAACTTTTAGTATAGGCCAAGTCATAATTGCTAGAATTTTCTCTCAATCTATTGCCAAACCTTCCTTAGAAATAATATGCCCCAAGTAATGAATTATGGGCTGATAACACTCACACTTGCTAAGTTTTTCATAAATTTGGTGTTCCCTTAGTATTTGCAACACTAATCTAAGATGTTTGTGGTGTTCTTCTTCACTGTTTGAATATAGCAGGATAACATCTATGAAATCTAACACAATTTTGTCAAGATATTTGTGGAAGACACTATTCATGAGATACATGAAGGTGGAGGGTGTGTTGGTGAGACCTAAAAGAAACACTACGAACTTGTAATGACCATATCGAGTTATAAATTTTTTTTGTGGATGTCTCCATCTTTTATGCGGAGTTGATGATAACCAATTTGCAGATAAATCTTTAAAAAGACAGTGTCTCCTCGTACCTGGTCAAATAAATCGTCAATCTATGGTACGGGGTATCTGTTTTTTATGATAAACTTGTTCAGTTGCATATATTCAATGCAAATTCTGCAACTTCCATCTTTTTTCTTGACAAATAACACCTGTGCTCCCCACGGGGAGACACTTGGCCCAATATAGCCTTTGTTTAATAGTTCCTACAACTTCAGTTTTAATTCTAACAGTTATGGTGTACTCATTCTATATGGGGATTTGGGCACCGATGTAGCACCTAACACTGAATCAATAGAGAAATCTATGTCTCTACAAGGGGGTAGCTTAGGAATTTACTCAAGAAAAACATCCTGGAAACCTATGATCACTGGCAGATTTTCTAAGGTAGTTTTTTTTTAGTACTGTTATGACTCCTCCACATGAACCATATAGACTTTACATCCCTTTCCTATTGTCCTTTTTAACTATAGAGTATATATTTTTTTGATAGAAACTGGTTTTTGGTTTCCCTTTATCATAACTAGTTGTCCCAGCAAATTAATGTAGTTTATAGTCTTCTCTAAACAATTTATAACAACTATTTAGTGTTCTAACCAATCCATGCCAATTAATATGTCATGTCACCCCAATGGAAGGATATTTAGTTTCAAATATATGGAATACCCATTCAAATCCATAGTACATTGCTTTTATTTGTGAGTTACCTTTCATTTGGTATTGGTAGCCAACGGTAGCAACCAAGAAATTTGAAACTTTTCTGACTGTAATTTATATTTTTCCACAATTTTAGGACTAACACAACTTAAAATATCTTCGGGGTTAATTAAAAAAGACATGGGTTGGTTATGAATAATAAATTTTATCTCAATAACTATATATTGATTCACATCCTACCGATCTTACGATATCACACTAATTATTGGAAAGCTTCTAGCCACGTCATTCACCGTAGTGTATTCCTATACCACCTAAATGTTCTTAATTGATCTGGGATTGTGTGGAAAATATCCAAGCAAATGTGGTTCACCACAACCCCAACACTTCAGTGGTTCCCTTTCTCTCCCACTAGGTCCTTTCTTGTTGTTCACTTCCATGGGTTTGGACCATTTCGTTGATTGAGCTGGTTGACTTGCAGCTCCCTTATTAAACTTCTTCCTCTGATGATCTCTTCCAAAAAATTTCAAGCAGGCACGATTGTGTCTTTTGACTTTTATTTCAACTTTACACTTACCTTTTTTCAACCATGTCTTCAAATTCCCACTCCGGTTTTTAAATTTTTTGTAGCAAAATGTAACCTTTCTTAAAGCTTTATCCATCATCTTCGAGTTGCTGAATTCGATTATTTCCTTATATATTGTTGGAAGACAATTTAGAAATATTTGTACTTTTGTTTTCTCCTCTCGTATGCATCAAAAATACCGGAGTAAGTTTGTGAATTTTGTCACAAAATCATCTATCGTAAGTTTCCATAGTCTTAGTTCATGAAATCCTTTGCGCGATCCTCATAGTATCTTTCACTTACGTATCATGTCTTAAACTTATGCTGAAAAGCCTCCCAAGATAGATTCTTTTCATCCAACAGTTGTGTAATTTGGTGTCCCCACACAAGGGAGTACCTTTTCCCTGTAGTCGATAAACAACCAACCTAGCCTTTAGGTTACTTTCATACTCGTAAACCTGAAAATACTTGATCATATTTAGGAGGCAGGCTTCCAGATCTTGCTCCTTCTCCTCGTCGAAAGTAGGAGGTTTTTATCTTGCCGTATTCTCCCTGCAATTCCTTTTTATTCTTCTTGTACTTAGAATCTTCCTTTTAAGATTCTTTAACACTCTCGGAATTCTCTATGCTAGTTTCAAGCTCTTTTTGCTTCAGTTTATCCTTTTCCCCACTTATGTGTCTGGACCTTGTTGTTAATTCAATATCATATGCTCCTACTCATGGCTTACTTGCAGCAGTCGCTTATTGCTAGTTCTCAGTTGAAATAGTTCTTGTTGCAAATTTTTTATTAGTCCCAAAATTTGGGTATTTGGATTCGGGGCAGGATCTCCTTCCCCCAGTTCCACAGACATTTTTTCCTTGTCTTCCATAATTGTAGTTTCACAGACTTTTGCTCCTTATATTTGACAACAACACCAATTATTAGTAATTATATATATATATATATATATATATATATATATATATATATATATATATATATATTGATGTGATATTTATCATATATTTTTCCATGGTGTTGCATCTTAAGCCTCAATATTGAACTAGGGATCTAGTACCACTTGTAACAACTCTCTCTAAAAACTTTTTTTTTTTTAATATAGCCCCCCAATCCTACTAACTAATCTTCCTCGCCATTTTATTATGTGAACTTCATTTCCATGTAGTTTAGATTAACCTAATACCACTCCTATTAACCCTTTAATTTTACTCCTATCATCGACCCATCAATACTTTTAGCCTATTGTAATGGTCAATTTATAAGGATATAAATTTTCCAAATAGTCATGGAAAAGACTATGTGCTAACCCAAGTTTACCATTATGTTTCTATGTATATTTTATACCATATCTTGGGTGCCAGTTTCGTACTTATTTCTGACATCTCTTTCCCCCATTGTTACCTTGTGACTACAACCATTGGGACTATCTTTGCCTCTTTTCCTACTTTTTCTATCTTAAACAATGTTGTTTTACCTTATTTTCATTATCTTGATGTTTCGTCGATTATTATGATGTATCATTTCTTTTTTTATGACTAACTGGGATAAATGTTGGAAGAAGTTATCTGGTCTTTTGTTTTCCCTCTAGATACTATTCTTAGCACAAAATATCTAGAGCAGGAGGCATACAGAAGCAGTGAAAGTGTGTTGTTACAGTGAGCTATTACACCACGATGTTTTTACATCACGGTGTTGTTACAGACCCACTATATAAACTGTTGTTACAACTGTATGACTGACTATACATTGTCACTTCCGTATTTTGACCTGTCTGCAATTTTTGTTACGCTACAAATGTCATTTTCCATGTACAGCTGTAGAATTCATTTGATATTGTATTTTAGGATGACAAATTTTAGGTAGTTTTGATTGAAATCCATACTCTTCCAGTCAGACTTTTTATTAAGAAGTGTTTGTAACTATATGTATCTTATTTTGATCAGCATGAGAATCATAAGATTCTCATGACTGACCTGTTCCTCATTTTTCTGAACATGTAACCATTAAATAACTCTCCACCCTTGAGGTCAAGGGGTTAGCGGAGAACAGTGTTACTTTTGGCTTTCTAATTTTGGTCGCATTAATACAAATATATCACGTTTCTATTGTTACACGTGTTGCCTGGTTTAGTTTCCACTTAAGTTTCTATCTCTTATGCACCCTACTAGGGAGGAAGGGTCCTTCTCTTTAGTAGGGATTGCAGTGGTTAAGGTAGTTGTACTATATTTCTTAATTTCTTTACGTATTGGGAGAAGTATTGTTTTTGTTGTTTCAACTGTGAGTAGATCTGCTTTAATTTAAATATTATCATGTTGTTACACATAATTGATTAGAGATACCAGTTGGTGTAATTTTGTGTGGCGCGCTAGGTACACTTAATTGAGGCATGATTGCATTCTTGCAGATTGTTTTTATTCATGAGTGATTTATTTCAGGACGTGATTCAACAACGATTTCTCTTTACTTGATTTGCTTGTGGTTTGATGTATCGACACATACAGTGCATCATGTCATTAAAGTAAAAGATGTCCCTGGATTGATAATTTATGTGTACCATCTGAGTAATTCAACAGTGATTAATACAATCCAACATTTTGGCGATGTTGTCGGTGATGGCAGTAATGATATAATCAGCCGGAATTGTTTTTTTGATCATAGAGTGTTCTTAGTTCGCAATTGTTGGGCAATAAGACGAGAGGTAAGAACCTACGCATCACTCTAAAATACTTGGGCGGGCCCACCATTGATACACTAGGGCACTTAGAACTGTAAGTTTTGGCTTTTTTTCTTTAGTGTGTCTTCAGCTACACAATTATTGGGCGGTAAGATGAGAGGTAAGAACCTGTGAATCTCTCTAACATACCTGGGTGGGTTCACCATTGTCTCATTGGGACACTTATATGTGTGAGTTTTTGGGAGTTTTCTTCAGTGTGTCTTCAGCTATACAGTTGCAGGGTGGTAATATGAGAGGTAAGAACCTGTGCATCGCTCTAACATACTTGGGCGGGCTCATCGTTGTAGAAACCGAAGCACTGGTAGGAGGGATTGATACACACAGGTTCCATGTGTGCTAGTAGGACAGCAGATAAATCCACAAAACCCCCCACTCTAACTAACTACAGGAAAGACAGGTCCTAAGAAGGAAAATAAGAGTGCAGACTTAGGAAGAAAGACATTCTTTGGAGATCTAATTTCGAAAGAAGAAAAGGAACAGTCTACTTCATACAAGACAATAGGAAGATGGGACCACATAAATCTTCTACTATATCAAAGCTTGAGGCATTAGTACCTTTTTTGTCTATACCTCATCACCCTTCAAACATCATATCCACTCCTGATATCAAGACTCCAGATATGAAACAACAGTGGAAAACTATTAGGTCCCTATATTACTAGTATAGTCCCTTATTGTTGTTAGTGTAACCCCTTTATTGTTATTATTTTACCCCTGTAACCCCCATATTGTTATTATTTTGCCCTTAAATTATTATTGTTAGATCGGCTAGGATTACATTGTGGCCCCACTGGGATTACAATGTGGCCCCATGGACTCCTATCTATAGAAAGGAGGTTTTGTAATTTGTATCATCCAAGAATTATTCATTAATGTAATGTATTGTAGGTTTCCCACTTGAAGTGTCATATTTCTAAGGTGTTGATGTCTCTTTTCTTCTATTTTTGGAGCTGGTTTCACAACATTTGGTATCAGAGCTTTGAGATTCTAGGGTTTCGCTGCTCAAAACAGGTCAACGTGGCATTTTCTCTATAACGTTGTTTCTACGAAGGTTCAGAATATAAAAATTTTAGAGTGTGAAGCCAAAAGCCTGAGGAACATCGTCGCAAAATTTCAGAGATTGGTTCACAATATTTTCGGAGATATGATCTGTGCAAGTTAGATCATTTTGTAGGCTCCTGAATTTAACCTAAAATTGTGATCGCGGTATTTTCATAATACATTTTTTTCTACAAAGGTTAAGAAGCTAAAATATTTAGAGTGTGAAGCTGAAATCCTAAGGAACATCGTCGCAAAATTTCAAATATTGGTTCACAATATTTTCAGAGATATGATCTGTGGAAGGTAGGGCTGTTTGAGGCTTCTGAATTTCATCTGAAAGAGGTGATCATGGGAAGATATTCATAGCTCTATGTCTGAGCATCAAATTGGAATGCTGTAAAAAGTGTCCACAATTACATCAACATTAGTTTTCAGTCTATCAATTTCAGAGCCAAAGGAGAAAACAGTGACACGTGACAAGTCATACAAGTTCAATTCACTAACCTACTCCAGGTCATTACTAGAAGATTTAATAATAATTTTCCTTCAGATAATTAACTATACAACTGGAATGTTGCACCGTAGTTTCCGACTTTTGTGCTTCTCACCACCAAGACATTGAGGACTTCAGCACTATATAGATAATCTGTAATCAATATCAGCCCTTGTTAAGTAAAAGGTAAAAGCATTTTCTACCACTGGCATAAGTCTGCTTGAAGAATCAAGTTGAATTGATTCCAAGGGAATATTGTAGAATAGATACAAGTATTGATTCTAAAATGGCCCCTAAAATAATTCAACACCCATTAAGCTTTAGAAGGCCTCTATTACAACTGAAGACAACAACTGTAACATGACATATCAATTATAAGAGAAGGAAACAATTAGTTTCAACAACAAACAAAAATGAAATTAGTTGAAATGTTAAACCATTACTAGACAGAATAATGAATGTTTAGTTAAGGTGAATGGTTTGAAAGCTAATATGGATGGCATGGAAATGGGCATGGAAGCTAAGATCGATGAAAAAATGAAAGAAAACATGAAAAACATGAAGAAGGATCTAAAAGTAGACATCGAAGGTTTGGCAAAGTTGATACAAGAAATGTTTCCTAATGGTGAAAATATAGTAGAGGAAACGCATGATGATAACAAAATAAATGTTAATCGTGATTTCATAAACTCTACTATTGGAGGGAAGAACCATCATATTCCAAAAATGGATATGAGGAAGTTTGATGGAAAGGATCCTGTAACATGGATACTATAGATGGAGCAATATTTTGATCTCAATAATCTGCAAAACACACAAAAGGTATGCATTGCAACTTTACTTTTAGAACAAAATACATTTGTATGGTATCAATGGCTTTGCTCCCATAAAAAAATTGTCACTTGGTCAATTTTTACGGAGGAAATGATAGCACATTATGAGGATACGAAGAGCAACACCTTCTTTAGCCAATTGATAAATCTCAAACAAAAGGGTTTAGTGGGGGACCACAATGAGGACTTCCAAAAATTTATTATAATGGTAACTAATATTTCAGAGGAACACAGGATTGATCTCTACATACGTACTTTAAAGGATAACATCCAACATGAAGTCTGCGTTTTGGAACCTGATTCATTGGAGAAGGAATTCAAGTTGGCTAGAAATATTGAATGTAAGATTATGGAGACAAGAAAGCCTACCACTCACTTCTATAAAGAGGTAAGTGTTGCTAATCTTAGATTTTCACAACATACAAGGTTGACACCACAACAATTGGAGGAAAAAAGAGAAAAAGGGCTTTGCTACAATTTTGATAGAAAATACACTAAAGGTCATAAGTGTGCTGAGAATAAATTATTTGACATATATTGTGAAGAGGATGAAATGGAAATTGTACACCTTTCAAAAGCAGAGATACACACCAATTTGACCAAACTGTAAACTCAAGAAATATAGCAAGAAATGAGTCCCATAATGCATTGGTAGGAATTACCACTCCTCAAACTCTCAAGATAGAAGGACATAGTATTTAATTAAGAAAAAAGGTAATAGTGTTGATTGATTCGGTAGTAGCCATAATTTATCTTACATTGTAAGGGATGTAAGGGTAGTGCCAAAGGAATTGAATTGTTTCTATACCCATCACTTAATGTCATGAATGTTGGAGTGAATTTATAAATTTTCCAGAACTTTACAACATAAGTTAACTATGGGGGACTATGCATTGGAATAGTCTCAATGTTTTCTCATTCCTATATAGTGTTTGATGTCTTGTTATTATTGCATTTGTTACAATCTTTGGGGACGGTAGCTTTTAATTTTCAAGAACTTTTCTTGAATTGTTTTTTAGAAGGAAAGAAAGTTGAATTACGGGGTATTGCAAGGTATTCGGAAAAGATAATAATCTCTAATGTCATGAAAAAACTTCTAAAGAAAGAACAACGAGGCGTAATTGCACAATTATGCTCACTAGAAGTTCCAACACCAAAATCATCTATTTCTTCAGATCTCCAAAAAGTCTTGGACAATCATTCCAAGGTGTTTCGAACTCCCAAAGGAATCCCACATATTCTTGATCATGATCATGCTATTCATTTTATTCCATGAAGTGTTCCTCCAAACATCAAGCCTTATAGATATCCTTATGTCCAAAAGAGCGAAATTGAACGTATGATTGCAGAAATGCTAGAAGCGGGTATAATTCAACCTAGTCAAAGTTCTTTCTTTTCTCTTGTAGTATTGGTACACAAGAAGGATGGATCATGGCGCATGTGTCTGGATTATAGAGAGCTCAATAAGCTCACCAATAAAGATAAATTTCCCATTCATGTGATTGATCAATTAATGGATGAATTACATGGAGCAATTTATTTTACCAATTTGGATCTTCGTTCAGGATATCGTCAAATTAGAATGAAGACTGAAGATATTCCAAAAATAGCATTTCGAACTCATGAAGGTCATTATGAATTTTTGGTCATGCCTTTTGGCATTACCAATGCACCTTCTACATTTCAAGGGTTGATGAATTCCATTTTCAAACCCTTCCTTAGAAAATTTGTGCTAGTATTTTTTGATGATATACTAATCTACAACAGGTCTTGGAAGGATCATGTTGAACATGTTTACAAGGTGCTCAAACTATTGCAGGAGAAACAATTATATGCAAAAACATCCAAATGTTTCTTTGGAGTACAAGAGGTGGAATATCCGGGTCATATTGTATCTCACGAGGGTGTTAAAGTAGACCCTAACAAAATTAAAGCCATTAAGGAATGGAAAGTCCCCACAACCATAAAGAAGTTGCGAGGATTTCTCGGGTTAACAGGGTATTATCGCAAGTTTTTTTAAGAATTATGGGAGAATAGCAGCACCTCTAACAACATTATTGAAGAAAGATGCATTTTCATGGACTCCTGAAGCAACTAAGGCCTTTGAACGTCTTAAAGAGGCAATGTGCCTAGCACCGGTCTTAGCTACGCCAGACTTCACGAAAACCTTTATTGTGGAATGCGATGCCTCAGGAAATGGAATTGGTGCGGTTTTAATGCAAGAAGGAAGACCCATTGCTTTTGAAAGTCGTCCAATCAAAGGAAAGTATTTACAAAAACCTATTTATGAGAAGGAAATGTTAGCAATACTGCATGCACTAAAGAAATGGCGAACTTACCTAATGGGAAGACACTTCAAGGTAAAAACTTATCATGATAGTCTTAAACACTTTTTGGAACAAAGACTATCTTCAGAAGAGCAGCAAAAATGGGTCACAAAGATGTTGGGTTATGACTTTGAAATAATCTACAAAAAAAGGAAGCTAAATGTTGTTGCAGATGCACTCTCAAGAAAGAATGAAGAGGTGGAAGCATTGCTTTGTGCCATATATATTATCCAACCAGATTGGATAACTGAAGCAAGGGATGAATGGAAGAAGGAAAAAGAAGTGTGGACACTCATTCAAAAGTTCCAGCAAGATCCTAGTACATCTGATACATTTAGTTGGAAAAATGATTCCTTATGGTACAAAGATCACATATATCTTTGTAAGAATTCCCAACTAAAAAAAAAGATTCTTTTGGAATTTCACACCTCTCCTTTAGGAGGACACTCAAGATTTTTAAAAACATACCACACGGTGAAGAAATAATTTTTTTGGGATGGCCTTAAATCTGATATTCAAAATTTTGTGGCAGAATGTTTGGTTTTCCAGCAGAATAATGTTGAGACAATTAATACCCCGAGTCTTCTACAACCCTTATCCATTCCGAGTCAACGTTGTGAGGGTCAATGTTGCGGGGTTAAATACATTTACGCACGGGTTTACACCTAAGTCCAAAGGAAAGAGTGTCATCATGGTGGTAGTTGAAGACTTGCAGTGTGCACCTTTTGTGCATTATCTCATCCATTTAAAGCTAGTATAGTTGCTACTACATTTATGGAAACAATTCAAAAGCTACATGGAAACCCAAAGGTTATTGTGAGCGAAAGAGATCCCATTTTTACTGGAAATTTTTAGATGGAGTTATTTTCTTGTTTGGGTACTCAATTAGCTCATAGCTCATCTTATCATCCTCAATGCGATGGTCAAACTGCGATAGTAAATAAATATTTGGAAGGATATCTTCGTTTTTTCTTTTCTTTTTCTGATAAACAAACACAATGGGTCAAGTGGTTACCTCTCGTTGAATGGTGGTATAACACTTCCCTCCATACTGCAGCAAAAATGAACCCATTTATGGCACTTTATGGATATCATCCACCGTCCATCACATCATCTTTAAGAGAAAATTCGAAGGTTCAAGAAGTGGAAGATCACATCGAGCATCAACAAGAAGTTCTCTAACTCTTAACGGATAACCTGAATTTGGCACAAAATTGAATGAAACAATAGGCATATCAACATCGCAGTGAGAGAAGTTTTGATGTAGGATACTGGGTATTTTTACGGCTACAACCATACAAACAAATGTACCTCAAGCAAGCTAAGAAGGATAATAAATTATCGCCAAAGTAATATGGTCCTTACAAGGTGTTGCAAAATATTGGTACTATGGCATACAAATTGGAGCTTCTCACCATCTTCACGACGCATCCAGAGTACAAAACCATGTAAATAGATTCTGATGTAGAAAATATTCTTGTTACGAACAATATTGCCGAACTTGATGAGGAAGGAAAAATCATATTGGAACCTGAAGCAGTCACAGAAACAAGAACTCGATAGCTACGAAATCGATCAATTTCAGAGTATCTCATCAAGTGGAAGAACTTACCTACTAAAGATTCTACATGGGAGGATGAGAATTTTATACAAAAGCACCCAGAGCTACTCAAGCGTTGAGGACAACACTTTTTTGAAGGAGAGGGGCATGCTAGGTCCCTATATTACTAGTATAGTCCCTTATTGCTGTTAGTGTAACCCCCTTATTGTTATTATTGTACCCTTGTAACCCCCATATTGTTATTATTGTGCCCTTAAATTAATATTGTTAGGTTGGCTAGGATTACATTGTGGCCCCACAAGGATTACAGTGTGGCCCCATGGACTCCTATATATAGAAAGGAGGTTTTTTAATGTGTATCATCCAAGAATTGTTCATTAATGTAATGTATTGGAGGTTTCCCCCTCGAAGTGGCTTATTTCTAAGGCATGAATATATCTTTTCTTCTATTTTTGGAGTTGGTTTCACAACAAAAACCATCGATCAAAATATGAAAATTGAAGGAGAAGGGGAGACCAGCGGGGAGAGTCAATGGCCTGAGGAAAAACATTTAGTTGATCATAATTTGGATGCGGGTAGTGTAGTGAAACAATTGGTCCTGGAATAGCCTGATCCTTTATTCATTTTTCAATCCCCTGCATCTTCCGAGGTCACTTCGTCCCATCAGGAAGGATCAGCCATGGGAGATGAGAATGTTAATACATATGGTATTTCTACTTTTGAATTCTTGATATTGGAGACACAAGATGAATCTCATATGAACAACATTCCTTTATCATCTATACCATTCTTTCAGGGGATGGTTGTTGAAGATCATGATATTTTTATGTTTGAGTTCAATGTGTTGTGTAGGAGTTATGACTACACTTCAGACACCCATAAGCTGAATTTATTTCCTGCTACTCTGAAAGGGGCAGCATTAAGATGGTTCATGAGATTGGGTATTGGCATGATCCAAACATGGAACAACATGAGGGAGGCCTTCCTCTTTAAGTATCGGGATTACTGTCGAACCAGGGATTTGAAGGAAGAGATCTTCAGAATTGCACAAAAGGAGGAGGAGAGCTTCAAAGACTACATGGAACGATTCTGTTATAATTTGCAAAGGTCTAAATTTGGTAACTTAGCCCCACAATTTATGAACCCTATATTCTTAATAGGTAAAAGAGATGATTGTCTGGAGTATTTGAATCTATTGGGAAAAGGAGACATATCACAAGAACCACTTGAAGAAATAATGAAGCTCTGTATGCGAAGTTCAAGAGGATCGGTCAAGGGGAGAAGTTCAGTTCCGGACCCTTCAGTTTGGATACAGAATTCCACAAGTGGAGGAGTAACCGGAGCAGAGATCGGGAATCTATTTGAGGATTTTAAAACCGACCTCCTCAATACTCTATCTGCCCAAATAACTATGGTACAAGTTAAGAAAGCACAAGCAGAAGCTGAAGTAGTCTTGGCGATATTCTATCCTCGATAAAAAAAAGAAACATTTAGAAAGAGAATGTGAACTGAATAGCGTCAGCTTGTGCAACATTTGTGAGTTGGCACATTCTACTAGTCAATGCCCTGAACTACCCATACTAAAAGCAGTACTTCAAGAATCAAGCGAGGATTTCGATTCTTCCTACTTCATTGGATCAAATAGACCACAACAGCCACGACCTACAATTATGCCTCCAGATTTTTCCTCGTTTAATCCTTGGAATAATGTTTACAATAGTCATCAATTTCCATCATCATATCCTACTCCTTCCTCAACACAATTTCCTTCATCATGGAATCAATGGCCTTCCCCTCCACCAATGCAATATCCTCCATTGAAATATCATCCTTGGAGCCAGAATTGGAGAGGTAATGGCCAAGGTCCATCACCCCTTGCACTTCCAATGCAACAACAGTTACAACTCGCTCCTATTCAAGCTTCTACACGTCCTGTCTGACCCCAATTACTTGTGCAACCTAACCCCAATCTGAATAATAATGCATCTCAGGGCATTGACACCCCGGTTACTTTCTAGACTTATCTTATCATTCCTATTCGGCTTAACGAGGTTCATGTTCGATCGGGAAAATTAATTAGACCATAACATACTCGCACTATTACCAAGGAACCTAGAAAGGATATAGTCGATTCTGAAATAGTTGTTACATCTGTAATAGCTGATAGAACAACTGTTGTTACACCTGTAGTAGCCAGCTCGAGAAAACCTAATTTTTCTACATCAGCCAACTCGAGGAGGGCCGGTGCATCTGTGACAGCTGACTCAGCTATTAAGATTCATGATCCTCCATACCCTCAACGATTAATTGAAATTGGGCCAGCCTCAAAAATTGAATCTGAGTTCCTCGAGGAATTACATAATTTGTATGTGAGGATTCCACTATTACAATCTCTTAAGGAGGTACCTATCTATGCCAAAATAGTGAGATATCTGTGTGTCAAAAAGCCTAGAAGGAAACCGAAAGACCCTGCTACTATCCATGTTATGGGGAAAATTTTTGAACTTATGATTGATCAGCCTTTGTTGACTAAATATAATGACCCAGGGAATCCTATAGTGACTATCCATATCGATGACCAGCCCAAAATTAACACTCTAATTGATTTAGGGGCAACCATTAATGTAATGACCAAAGATATTTTTATCTCCCTAGGACTCGATGGACTCAAACCTACACCTATAGTTCCTGAATTAGCAGATAGGTCCCCTGTCAAGCCCGAGGGAATGATAGAAGATGTGGTGATCACTCTAGCTTCTTCGAATTACCCGGTTTATTTTCTCATTTTACAAAATAAATCCAACCTGGGGGGTCTCCTTTAATCTTGGGAAGACCATGGCTAGCCACTACAAATGCATATATCGGATGTAGATCCATATCTATGGTGATCTCAAATGGGCAGGCCACTAAGAGCCTGAATCTTTACCCCCTAGAAAAACTGCATATGGATTTGAATAGTCCCAAGAGGGACAAATTTGAACCTGAATCTGATTTCTCCCTACCTCTCCTCACACTTGGAAAAGCACAATAATTTAAGGATGAAACAGAGGATTACAATATTAATGGTTTTATTAGTAATTCACTCTGTGTTGCCTCTATTAAATATCTAGGGGAAGATGAGATAGATGACGTAAATATTGAATATTTGAAAAATACTCCACATACTGGCAGCAGTCCTATTGAAATTGAGCCAGGGAAATATTTGAACATTAATCCTAAATTGACTCTTGAACAGAACAGATTGCTGATACAATTGTTACAAAAATATAAAAAGGAATCTGCATGGGAGTATACTAATATGGAAGGAATCCATCCTGGCCTATGCACTCACAGCATCTACCTTAAATAGGGCTGCAAAATAGTTAAACAACCGTAACACCGAATGAATCCTACACTTAAGGAGATAGTGAAAGAATAATTACACAAACTCCTTAATGTTAATTTCATCTACCTCATTTCTGATAGTCAGTGGGTGTCTCCGCTTGTCATTGTTCCAAAAAAAAATGAAAAATGGAGAGTCTTTGTAGATGATAGAGGAATTAATAAGGCCACCCAAAAGGACTATTTCCCTTTACCATTAATTGACCAAGTCCTAGATACTCTCTCTTGGAAAAAAAAAAAATCATTCCTGGATGGGTTCAGTGGCTATTATCAGATACAGATTGCCCCGAAAAACCAATAAAAGACAACATTTACCTGCCCACGGGGCACCTTTGCATACAGGGTCCTTCCTTTTTCCCTCTGCAATGGGCCAACAACTTTTCAAAGGGAAATATTGGGTATACTTTCGGATCTCTTAAATGACTGCCTCAATTTTCTCATGGATGACTTTACACCCTACAGGGATGCCTTTGAAAAAGCATTTGTTAATTCGGAAAATTTACTGGAACATTGTGAAAAAACTAATGTTTCTTTGAGCACGAAGAAATGCCACATGATGATGACCGAGGGGATTGTGCTAGGACATTTCATTTCGGTAGACAGAATCAAGGTAGACCCTACAAAAATAAAGGTAATATCGAGAATCCCAAATCCTAGAACTCAAAAATAGGTATGTATTTTTTTGGGACATGTAGGGTACTACAAGAGATTTATAGAAAAAATTTCAAAGATTGCATCTCCTCTGTTTTCTTTGCTCATGAAAGATGCGGAATTTGTGAGGACAAGGAGTGTGAGAAAGCCTTTTTGAAGTTAAATAACTGTGTAACAACAACACCTGTTTTGTGAGGACCAAATTAGAGATTTCCATTCCATATCACTACGGATACATCTGACATAGATGTGGGTGTTGTTTTGGGGCAACTGGAGGAAAAGAAACCTTATGCCATTTACTACATCATCAATAATTTAACTCCAGCTAAACTCAACTATACAGTGACTGAGAAGGAATTCCTAGCAGCAGTGCATGCTATCAACAAATTTCAGCACTACATTACCAGGTATCAATTATTTTTACACACTGACTGTGCTACAATTTGATTTTTAATGAATAAACCGGTTACCCATGGTAGAGTTACATGATGGTTATTGTTGTTACTGGAATTGTATATCACTAATTTAGATAAACCTGAAAATATAACGTGGTTGCCGATTTTCTTTCTAGATTAGCTATAGGTGATGACTGCACTCCTATTGAGGATTATTTTCCAAATGAATATCTTTTTGCCATATCTACTGACTCACTATGGTATGTAGATATAGCCAATTATCTTTCTACAGGAAAATTCCCACACCATTTATCTTGCAAAGAAAAGAGGAAAATCATACAACAGAGTGCTACCTACTCTTGGATAGAGGGAAATCTCTATCACACTGTACCATACTTTCAGATTAGGCATTGTGTTAGAGAAGATGAGGTTTTTGATATCTTGAAATCTTATCATGAGGAACCCTATGGAGGGCACTTCGCTGACAAGAGGATGTGATATAAATTACTCTCAATAGAATACTAATAGCCAACAATATTCCAGGATGCTAAGAAGTTTGTGAAGGGATGTGATAGGTGCTAAAGGATGGGCCAGCCTCTGAAATTAGATGAGATGTCGTTACAGCCTGAGATAGTCATAGAGCCATTTGAGAAATGGGCCCTAGATTTTTTACGATTGATTAATCCTTCATCACATAAAATATCATACATATTGGTCTACACCGACTATGTAACAAAGTGGTTTGAAGCGAATGCACAAACTAGAGCTACAGAGCAGACTGTTTTAGACTTCCTATTCGAAAATATTTTTGTTCGCTTCAGGATACACAGGGAGATAGTGACGGATGGAGGGCACAAATTCACATATCATTTGATCTAGAAGCTGGTTGATAAGTATGGAATTCATCACAGGATCATTTCATCTTATCACCCACAAGAAAATGGTCAAGTGGAGAGCATCAATAAATTCATTGAGGGAATCTTAACAAAGACAGTAGCCAGCCACGAAGAAATTGCACTGAAAATCTCCTAGAGGTGTTGTGTGCTTACAAAACAACATGGAGGAATTCTAAAGGCTTCTCACCAAATGAATTAGTATATGGTAAGAATCCTTTATTCCCCATAGAGTTCAAAATAAATAAATTGAGAACAACATTGTAGGTCAATCTGGATTCAAGCACAGCTCAAAGACAAATATTGAAACAACTCAATGAGATGGAAGAGAAATAGCTGGTGGCCATTCAACAAACATAGATCATTCAACAGTAAAGAGCTATATTGCATGACAGGTTCATCAAGAAGAAGAAATTTCAGAAAGGAGATTTGGCTCTCTTGTATGATTCAAGATTCAAAGACTTCAAAGGAAAGCTTTGCGCCATATGGCTAGGTCCTTTCAAAGTAGACATGGTCTTTGACAATGGGACTATACAATTGGTTATCATTAATAGTGCCAAGACACTGTTACTGGTTAATGGGCACCATCCGAGGTTATATCATCAACCTTCTTCGACACAATCATTTGTTAACATTGTTGCAGACTCTGATATTTATGTTACAACAGTAAGGGAATGCTCCCCTGTGCAGCCTGCAATTTGAAATCCCAATAAGTGTAGTAGCTGAAAACAACTTTTGTGGCGGCTGTTACACCTGTTTAAAAAAAAAAAAAAAAAAACAAACAAACAATAATAATAATAATAATAATAATAATATGATTGTGAAAACCTCTTTTGGGGGCACAATAAGACAATTTGTAACTGTTGAAAACCACTTTTGTGGTGGCTGTTACACCCAGTTTTTTTTCCTTTTTCAAGACATCATCCTTCCTTCCTGATATATTTTACAAGATGATGTTACTTATTTGTTTCTTTTCTGTATCTATTTTTATTAATTATCATGTTTTCTGAAAAATAACACAAAGGTTGTCTTGGTTGTTACACATGTAACAACTAACAGCCATGAATAGCATTTATTATTTTTCCACATGCAACAATAATTACAACAGTCAAGCGTGATCACCAAGATCACTGGAATCATTTACGCTGTCAATTAAAACTCATCCTCCACCTCGTTTCAGGTATGCCAATTAAAAAGGTAACGTCATCATTTAATAATTTGGTGAATAATGGCAAGTTATGATATTCTCGTGACAGTGGTAGGCGACCGTCACCATTAAGGGGGGGGATGAATCTCATAATCATTGCAAGAAATCCTTTGTCCTGAAGTTGCCATTAACCCCCGAATGCATCAAATTAAATAGCATGATAGAAAATTATGATCAAATCTGGCCGGAAAAGGAATTTGTAATTAAAGCCCGTTACCTTCCATAATTAGACATTTATGTAGGAATGTGCGAAGTACAATTTGGTAATTTGAAAATCTTGTCACCTCCCATCACCATCGTTAGCTGAAGTCTTGTATCCTCATCTGAAACTCTTCATCCGGGATAAGCAGAGCAAGGTGCCGAGAGGAAACAAGAAGTGCGGAGATATTATGGTTGGTCGAGTTTAAGGATTGAGTCAGAGTAATAGCAATATGGGAGGAGCAGTAGTAAGGCATGAGCCGGACTCCATGGAAGCATTGTAGAACTGTCCAAAACCTTACCAGGTATTTAGGGAAGCTAGGTGGATTGAATATTTTTAAAAGTTGAAAGGCTCAGACGAGGTTATTGCAATCGAATTCACTTAGAATTTCAATAACCACGAGACCCAAGCCAGGGGCCTACAAATTGAAGTAATGGATTGAGTGATTGGCTGAGTGACTACTTTTCCAGTAGAAGGACGAAGATGGTTCACCAAGAAAATCAATGATACTTCTTTGAAGGAATATTTTCTTGAAGGAGAGGAAAGGCTGGAAAATAAGGGAAGAGGAGTTGACAGATTATCACTCCCCCATCCATGGGCAGATGTCGCACTAGGTTTAATCAAGTACAATAATTGCGAGGGAATATCCACAATCGTATTCAATTACCACTTCCCTCTACTAAATCATCTTCGGCACCAGTAGAAGATCAACCTCCCATTTTTCCTATTTGGAAACATTAAGCATATGGCAATGACGGTGAAGATAGCAACACATCCTAAAGCATGTGTGACCAATAATGGACTTATTAAATTGATCGTGTTGGATGCCCTAAGCTACCAGGGAAGGAGCTTGGAAGAATTTAAATAAAAAATTCCTAGGACAAGCCGGAGAAAATCAGCCGCGAATTCCGAAGGAAGTCAAGTAGAAGATGAAGTCCAAAGTCAGACCATCAGGGTCAGAATTGGAAAATAATGCACTTACGAGCCAATTGGGGACAGACGGCCAAAACAGAGGGTGAGAGTTAGCTTTCCAAAAAAACCATTTCTCACAACTGAAAAGTAGAAAGAAGCAGAAGGATTAGAAGAAGAAGAAAGAGAACCCTCGTCGTCAGGTAAGGACGACACTCATGTTCTACTTTTAGAACTTAAAATTTTAAGAAATGAAAATGAATAGTTGAAACAAATATTAGCTAAGGGGAAGAAAATTTTAGTATCTGTATGCAAAACATGTTCGGTTCTCAAAAGTCGACAGAAGGGTTTGTACTACCGTACGTAGGTACAACCATGACACAATAGGCAAAACAAAACTTCGGAGGTTGTTCCACAGAGCCTACTAAGGATCTGCTTTCTATTACACAAGAAACAACGAGTTAAAAGTATAGGCCTCTACAGTAATTGACAACAAGGTGATGCAAAAGAACCGTGAAGGCCAGCATTACGAAGAAGAACCGGTCGTGGGCTGAGAATCTAGCCTGCTACAAGAAAAAAGCACATTGGTGAGGGCGAAAATGGTCACCATAAGCTCATTGGTGAGGGTCAAAAGAGCCTTCGTCACCAAAAACTGAACGTCACCAAAGGTGGCGTCGCCGAAAGTATAGGTGTTGTGGTGACATTCAAGGTCCGTCACCAATAATAATTTATAGTGACGGATAGTGACCATCACCATTTCATATGAGCAATGGTGACGGACAATAGCCTCCGTCACCAAAAAATTGAACGTCACCAAAGGTGGCGTCGCCGAAAGTATAGGTGTTGTGGTGACATTCAAGGTTCGTCACCAATAATGATTTATAGTGACGGATAGTGACCGTCACCATTTCATATGAGCAATGGTGACGGACAATAGCCTCCGTCACCAAAAAATTGAACGTCACCAAAGGTGGCGTCACCGAAATTATGTGTTGTGGTGACATTCAAGGTCCGTCACGAATATTAATTACAATGACGGATAGTGACCGTCACCATTTCAGGCGAAAATGAAGGGGTTGATACATAAGAACCCACTAATGAATCTATTGTTACACAAGAACCAGAAGTAGAGGTGGAGCATACCCATCCAACAGAGGCTATTACACCCACTATTGATGTTGATGATGAATGCAGAAGAACGCCAAGTCCCACCACGGGATGGAGTGTTGATAAAATTTTGTTGATTTCTGAATTGCAGAAGTGGAAACAGGAAGAAATCTCCCTTCAGGAGGGGTTGATCTCATTAAAATAAAATCATAAGGAGATAAGTTCTTTACAAGAAAAATGGATGAAATAAGAGCTGAAGAAAGGTTGGGAAGAGTGTAAGCGGAAGGAAGCCGTAAAGAAGCAGAAGGAATAGTTCTTGTTATTACAGTAGCAGGTTCATGATCTAACAGTGGATAAGAAAAAACTCCATGAGCTTTCCCTCAATTTGTTGGGGTGTAGACGAAATTCCCCATATTACCCCATTTTCCTATGAGAACATTATTACCTATTTCAGTTAAAAGTCGTCTTGGAGAATAGACACTATTTGGGTTCTTCCAATCGCATACTTTTAGATGTCTTCATTGTAATATTCCAAATTTGGAATAGCACAACAAGCATGCTGAAATAACGCACTCCTGGGAGATTGGTGCACATAAATGAGTTTACAGCCATTGGATCCCTTAGATCAATAGATCTAGAGTCTAGATCAAAAAAGGGAGCAAAAGCAAATCAAACTAGGTGTGGTAAATAGATCTCCCACCACCTAGTCTAGCCAAAAATCACCCTACAAGAGGGGTTGCAACTATGCACAACAAACTGCTTCAGAAATAATGTAGTCTTGGATAGTATGAGAAGTAGGCGATCAAATATGATTAACTTATGATTATACAAAATAAAATCATAATTACAATGAAGCTCTTTCAATATACAGTATAATACAAGAGACAATAGAGTGAGAAATCTTCAGAAAAGAAGGCTACAACTGCAAAATGGCTTAATAGCATTATTTTGAGGAGCTGCAGTAGCTAAATATTGCAACTCAGATCTAGGACAGATCTATGGAAGAATCATTAGATCCATTTCAGATCTGGAAACTAGAGATAATTATTTATAAGATCCCCTAGGGGTTTTGACCAAATCATGCATTACAAAGAGTAGATCTGAGTTTTAAGTTGTAGATCTACAAAATGCTTCAAAAATTTCTGAAGATGACTTTACATTAAAATAGATCAGATCTAACTAGAACATTGATCAGCAAGCTAATCCATGGATCACCAAAGTGAAAGGCAAAGCCCAGCACTAGAGATCTATCATAAAAAATGGGGTCAAAACACCCTGCAAACCCTCTACTGAAAATAATGCAGTTCCTCAATGAAAACTGCACTGTAGCTTGAATAACAATAATAGCCTAGTGCCAATATACAAATTTGAAGCTCAAATAGTGGATGCACCCTTCCAGGAGGTTAAAAGACACACTCACTGAGAAGAGGCTCCAATACAAGCTAGATCTAAGTATATCTAGAATTGCACTTGTTGCAGCTTACAAAAGCAAGCAAACCCTCACTGGAACTGTGCTGCAGTTGGAAGTAGAGCTTGGCCCAAAGCCTGATAATGGATCAAATCATAAAATACTCCTCCAAGAGTCCTCAATGGAAGAGGTGAAATACTTTCATAGGAACTCCCATTGCTAAGTAGCACAATTCTCCACTAAACAACAGAGAATAGTATTTGTCTAAACAGACAAGATACTCAGAAATATAGAAAATAAACAACCTTCTCTTGCTGCCTTCCCCTTCCTTTTACAAGATGAGAGCCTTTGAAAACCCTAAACCACCTTGATGAGTTAGCTCCTTTCACATGAGGGGCCTCCTTCTAGAACTGCGTTGTCCCTTTATGAAGGACATTAAATCTAGACAGCGTTGTAGATTTGGTCAAGGTTGACCCAGTCTTACAACTCAAACCCCTTTCACACCTACAAGTGATTTATTTACATGGCCCTGATTTATCCTTTTTCACATGGGCATATATTTATTCAGTCTTTCTAGGAGTTTTACATGTCCTCCTTTATTCATTTATTCATGCAATAGAAAGTAAAACAAAAATGTATATTCCTCTTAGCTTAAGCTAAGTAGGAATATTACAGTCCTCCCCTCCAAAATGTTGCTTTTCCTCAAGCAACTAATAGGGTGAGAGCTGTAGTAATTCCCCTCCTCCATTGATGGCATCATCATGATCCAGTCCTCATCATAAACCAAGTGCTCATCAAGCCAATACATCATGAATTGTTCCTGCAAGGTCAACATAAGATGTGCATAATCCATTCCACCGAGAGTGAAGAATTCAACAGAAATAAACATAGCTGGAGGAATGCTCCATCTGAAACATGTAGCATGAGGTACAGGGAGAAGTTCTATTCCATGTGGTACATAAAAACTACCCAACCCCCCTCCATACAATCCCATAAATAGTACAACTATATCATCCATGTATGGAAGCAGGACTACATATATGCAAACAAAAATCTGAGCTTGAGGAGGTGGGTCAAAATCCCACATGTGATGCCAACGCAGTGCACCTCTTGCCTGCATTAGATCCAGGTGTGGCAAGTGGCATTCCCACCACACATTTTCTGCATGAGTCACCTTAACATGGCTAAAGATGTTAAATAAGTTTGGTGCCTTTGGAAAGCACCCATCATGAGAAGGAATCTCCCTTTGCACAATAAGGGAGTGGCCAAGTTCAACACTTCTATTGGCCCACCAAAATTCATGAGATCCACATGATCTCTCACTCCCTTTAGGAGTCATAGCCTACAAAAACATGGCAAATGAATATGATAATTCAGAAAATATAACTTGCTTGGCATGATCAGATCATTTACCATCATAGTCCTTCATACACATGGAGTTGTGCATGAGAATTTCCCTCCTCTCAAGCAAAGGAAGAGCTGGCTGAGATGACTCTTGCAAAGAGTCCATTGGCTGCCCCAATCCTCCATAGCTAATGAACTCTTGAAAGTGTTGATGTAATTCCTCTCTCATGCCTTCCCAATCAAAGGTCCTCATGATCAGGGTATAGATCTTCCTTGGATGCATATGGCTGAGGAAGAATTCTTCATGTGCCCCTTGTAGTATCTTCTGCTTGAGCTTGGAAGCTCTAGCCAAGAAGACCTTACCATGATAATAGATGACTCCCCCTTGTATTAAGTAGCCCTCTTCTTGATGCATGTCATCTAGTATCATACCTGTGTGGAGATCTTTGGAGTACTCTACAAGAAATTGAGATTTCCAATACAGATCCACAATGCTCAATAATGAAAGCGGTGTTGATACATCCATGGAATTGATTGTCATGTTGCTGATCTCCTTTTTGACATTTTTCATGCCAAATTTGTTTGTTGAAAGGCTGATCCTCCCATTCTTCTCCTCCCGCAGTGTAGATTCATAAAAGAGAGAGGGTGATAGTGATGCAGGAAGAAGACCCCCCTCATTCTTGAGCTGTCCCAAGCCCTCCAACATTGTAACTTGGTCTCTCATTTCTCCAATCCCTCCTAGATCTATATTTTGAGCAGCACTTTGTGAGGCCTCCCCTATAATATCTAAATCTAGTGGCATCCCAGGTGGCTTGCCACTAGATAGGAATGTCCCTTGCAGCATTCTCATGAACATGAGAGAAGGGACTGCGAGACCCCTGCTTCCACTACACAAATCTAGCTTTGTTGTTTGTCTGGAAGTACTAGGTGAGGGACAAGTGTGCATGCCTAGAATAATTTTTGGTTTCCCACTCTTAAAGTCCACCCACTCCACCTGCAAATCTTTCCAATCAGTGTTCACCTTCCCCAAAGTAATCAAATATTGGACACCCAGATTGATATTGGTGTCTGGTATGTCAACTACATAAAAGTGATCCACCAGAGTGTAGGATCCCATAGTGAGTGAGAGTAAGGGGAAATATTGCATGAATTTCATGGTTCTATCTCCTGGGACAAAAACAGAGAATCTCTCAAAATTATCAGTGGGGATTGCCCTCCTTTGCACAAGATGAGCATCACTAAAGTTGTGGATTTCCCCATTGTCAATCAGCACAGATACCCTTTGATTCATGACTGAACCTTGTACTCTTAGGGTCAAGTACTTAGGCACTCCTCTCAAAGATGAAAGAGTAGCACTTATTGGAGCAAAGGATCCATCCCCATCTCCGGATGGTGTTGGATCTTCCTCATCATTTTCAGTGTTGTGACCCCTCCTAGGTTCATCATCTCCATCTTCCTCCTCAAAATCTAAGAAGACTTTTATGTACTGTGATTTCCCAGTAGCACATCTGTGTCCCAGTGCCCATGAATCTTGGAAAGTGAAACACAGTTTCTTCTTTCTCAACTCCATCCTGAGATCAATATCAAGAGGCTTCTTGAATGAGCTCTCCTTGGAAGGAGCAGCTTTCTCTCCCTTTCCTTTAGAAAGGTAAGGGGCCTTTCTCTGGAAAGTTTCCTTTTCTTTTGGCAAGGCATCTTGAAGGTCTCTTGCCCTCTCAATGGCATCATGCAAGGTGATGGGTTTGGTATATTTAACCAACCCATGAAAAGGTTCCTCCAGGCCATCAATAAACATGTACACCCTCCTTGCTGCAAACAGATCAGGAACCATGACAGATAATCTCAGAAACTCAGAGATATAAGTTTTTGCATTCCCTGATTTCTTTAGCTTTGCAAGGTTTATGAACGGTACTTATGGATCCTTGTTTTCAAACCTCTCCACCAGTCTTTTAGTAAACTCAGCATAGGTAGTCACATCAATATGTCCTAATGTAGACAACCCATGGAACCACCAATTGTGTGTTTCACCTTCAAATTGCAGCGCTGCAGTCTTGATGGCTTCAATCTCACGGAATTTTTTCAACTGAAAGTGAATATCTAGTTTTTCTACCCATGCCTTGGCAGAAATGGAGGATGACCCATCAAACTTGGGAAAAAAGAATCTTCCCATAGAGTGGTGTTTATCTTGATTATGAAAGAACCCACCATCTCTATACCATTGCCTTGGTCTTCTTCTGTCCTTGAGGTGACAAAACTCTTGGAAACTCAAGTGGTCTTTGAATATTTGATTCTGAGATTCATATTCCACAAATTAGTCTTCAAGGGAAGCTTGATCTTGTGGTCCTTCATTCTCCACAGCTAAGAAGGTAGGCATGGTGGAGCGTTGTGGAGCTTGTGAGGCTTGTGGCTGGTTCACTGGTTGACCAGTCCAGTGGTGAGACATGTCAGAGATCTCCCCCAGATGAAATATCCAAGGATATTCCCTCATTCTGTCCATCCTCATCTCTTTGATCTCTTTGGCAAGATCTTGCATGGCCACCAAAAGAGTTCTTGAAAACTCTTCCCCTTCTTTATCACTTGCAGTCTCAGGGGCTTTACCCTTGTCTTGATCATCAGTAGTGTAATCAAAATTTTTGTGACTTATATACTGATACCTATTCTCCATCTCAGTAAGAGGTTCATCTTCTTCTGAATGCAACATGGTTGTGGTGCTCCAAGGAAAGCACAGGCTGTGCCAAGAAAGGAGACCTAATACCATTGTAATATTCCAAATCTGGAATAGCACAGCAAGCCTGCTGAAATAACGCACTCCTGGGAGATTGATGCATATAAATGAGTTTATAGCCCTTGGATCCCTTATATCAACAGATCTGGATTCTATATCCAAAAGGGGAGAAAAAATAAATCAAACTAGGTGTGGTAAACAGATCTCCCACCACCTAGTCTAGCTGAAAATCACTCTACAAGAGGGGCTACAACTATGGACAACAAACTGCTTCAGAAATAACGCAGTATTGGAAAATATGAGCAGGAGGCCATCAAATATGATTAACTTATGAGTATACAGCAGCAAATCAGAATTAAAATGAAGCTCTTTCAATATGCAGTAGAGTACAGGAGACAATAAAGCAAGAAATCTTCAGAAAAGAAGGCTACAACACATATATAAACTGCAAAATGGCTTAACAACGTTATTTTGAGGAGATGCAGTAGTTGAATATTAAAACTCAGATCTAGGACAAATCTGTGGACAAATCATCAGATCCATTTCATATCTGGAAACTAGAAAGACTTATTTACAAGATCCCCTTAGGGTTTTGACCAAATCATGCATTACCTAATATTCCAAATCTGGAATAGCACAGCAAGCCTGCTGAAATAACGCACTCCTGGGAGATTGATGCATATAAATGAGTTTATAGCCCTTGGATCCCTTATATCAACAGATCTGGATTCTATATCCAAAAGGGGAGAAAAAATAAATCAAACTAGGTGTGGTAAACAGATCTCCCACCACCTAGTCTAGCTGAAAATCACTCTACAAGAGGGGCTACAACTATGGACAACAAACTGCTTCAGAAATAACGCAGTATTGGAAAATATGAGCAGGAGGCCATCAAATATGATTAACTTATGAGTATACAGCAGCAAATCAGAATTAAAATGAAGCTCTTTCAATATGCAGTAGAGTACAGGAGACAATAAAGCAAGAAATCTTCAGAAAAGAAGGCTACAACACATATATAAACTGCAAAATGGCTTAACAACGTTATTTTGAGGAGATGCAGTAGTTGAATATTAAAACTCAGATCTAGGACAAATCTGTGGACAAATCATCAGATCCATTTCATATCTGGAAACTAGAAAGACTTATTTACAAGATCCCCTTAGGGTTTTGACCAAATCATGCATTACAAAGAGTAGATCTAAGTTTTAAGTTGTAGATCTGCAAAATGCTTCAGAAATTTATGAAGATGAATTTACATTAAAATATATCAGATCTAAACAAAACATGGATCAACAAGCTAATCCATGGATCACCAAAGTGAAATGCAAATCCCAGCACTAGAGATATCTCATCAAAAATGGTGTCAAAACACCCTGCAAACCCTCTACTGAAAATAACGCAGTTCCTCAATGAAAACTATGTTGTAGCTTGAATAACAGTAATGGGATGGTGCTAAGATACAAATTTGAAGCTCAAATAGTGGATGCACCCTTCCAGGAGGTTAAAAGACACACTCACTGAGAAGAGACTCCAATACAAGCTAGATCTAAACAGATCTAGAATTCCACTTGCTGCAGCTTACAAAAGCAAGAAAACCCTCATTAGATCTGCGCTGTAGTTGGAAGTAGATCTTGGCCCAAAGCCTGATAGTGTATCAAATCAGCAAATACTCCTTCTAGAGTCCTCAATGGAAGAGGTTAAGTCCTTTCATAGGAACTCCAAGTGCTAAGCAGCACAATTCTCCACTAAATAGAAGAGAATAGTATTTGTCTAAATAGACAAGATAATCATAAATATAGAAAATCAACAACCTTCTCTTGCTACCTTCCCCTTCCTTTTATAATATGAGAGCCTTTAAAAACCCTAAACCACCTTAATGAGTTAGCTCCTTTCACATGAGGGGCCTCCTTCTAGAACTGCATTGTCCCTTTATGAAGTACATTGAATCTAGACAGCGTTGTAGATTTTCTCAAGGTTGACCCAATCTCACAGCTCAAACCCCTTTTACACCTGCAAGAGATTTATTCACATGGCCCTGATTTATCCTTTTTCACATGGGCATAGATTTATTCAGTCTTTTCAGGAGTTTTACATGTCCTCCTTTATTCATTTATTCATGCTATAGAAAGTAAAACAAAAATTTATATTCCTCTTAGCTAAAGCTAAGTAGGAATATTACATTCGTGCTTCTGATTTTGATAAGCAAATCCTGTTGTGTGAGTTATTTTTGCATAACATCATTTGCGAGCATGCAAGTATGAAAATGGGGGTAAATATATTCTCCTACATGGGGTATTTGCAGTTACGAGCCTTTATTTCAATTATGAGGAATCATATTGAGTGGCATGTATCCAGAAAATCTATGGATGCCAATTAAGAGAAGATAGCATTAGGGATCCGGGCAGAACCAGGACAGGCCGCTGAATTAAGGTGGGAATTTAGAAGGATTATGAGCACTCATGGTAGAAGGGAACCTACTACTGCTTACAGAAGGAGGTTTGTGGACTTTTTCCTTAATAATTTTTCATTAAGGAAGAGTCGAGCCCTAACTAGGTATCTCAAGCATAGAGAAGCCAATAGTGTTGAGCTATTTGAAGGGGACCCATTTGCATTTCAAAAATTTGTGGTAGCTGTTACACATGCACTAGCATATGCCTAGAT
Organism: Pinus albicaulis; assembly: GCA_034641835.2. NCBI lineage: Eukaryota > Viridiplantae > Streptophyta > Pinopsida > Pinales > Pinaceae > Pinus > Pinus albicaulis. The sequence continues at coordinate 704,957,967 of CM076570.1, forward strand.
AATACAGAACCTTCGCACTTCCTGGCTCGGGCTAAGATTTAAATTTTCTTTGATTTGGCTACTAATAGAGGATTACCAGATTCATTATGAATTGAGAAATTATGAAGCAGAGTCTTGGGTACGAAAAATGATGGATACTCCAGGGTACAGTTCTCCAAATGAAGACACAGTCGGTGCTTATGACCTCACTGACCTGCACTGGACATATTCTTATGGGAGATTAGATTTTGCATGAGGAAATGCAAGTGCTTCAGCTGGGGGGAGATGTTGGGTGCCAGTTTTGTACTTATTTCCTACATTTGTTTCCCCCATTGTTACCTTGTGACTACAACCATTGGGACTATATTTACCTCTTTTCCTACTTTTTCTATCTTAAACAATGTTGTTTTACCTTATTTTCATTATCTTGTTGTTTCATCGATTATTATGATGTATCGTTTCCTTTTTTATGAATAACTGGGATAAATGTTGGAAGAAGTTCTCTGGTCTTTTCTTGTCCCTCCGGATGTTATGCTTAGCACAAAAGATGTAGAGCACGAGGCATAAAAATGGAGTGAAAGTGTGCTATTAGAGTGAGTTTTTACACCACAATGTTGTTACATCACGGTGTTGTTACAGACCTACTATATAAACTATTGTTACAATTGTACTGCTGACCGGACATTGTTAGTTCCGGATGCCGACCTATCCACAGTTGTTGTTACGCTACAATTGACATTTTCGATGGACATATGTAGAAGTTGTTAGAGTCGGTATATTCATCCCTCCGTCAGAGATCAAATTTCTCTGGTTGCATTTCATTTTAGGTGTCTCATTCAGTTTAGTCAACGGCATTACATTAGGAGCATGGATCATCTGACGGAAAGGTCTTGTCACTCATATCCCTCATGTCTTGTACCTTCTGGCCTAGTTCTATTCATCAAAATCATTTACAGTCATTTTTGGTCTCCTGGTTGGCAAACAGTCATTTTAGGGTTTTTAGTCTCATTAGGTCTAGGGTTTTATTAATCTGGTCTCAAAATGTCTAATAATGGCCAACAGGCACATGAGGAAGCTTCAAATAAGGTATCAGTGAAAAAAATTTCATCATCATAATGCTTGATAATGATTTCTCTTCAAAACTCTGTTTTGAAGAAAAATTGTCTATTTTATCCCTATGTAATAAATGCAATGTAATTTTTAAGTTTTTCAGTTGTAATAATGCTCCATTCCCAACCCTGGTCACCTTTGCCAAAATTCCATGCCATTCATTCCCTGCAAAACAGGCAAGAAGCTCATCATTCAGTCCACGAATCAAAAGCAAGCAAAACAGAGTTCATTTAAAAAGTGTCAAAGTTTTACAAACATTACAAAGTGGGTTTTTCAAATGAAAAATTAAAATATTTGGTATATATAAGATATTTCCAAATTCAAAACTCTATTTGTGTGCCAAGAGATAGAATTGAGCAAAGGAGAAATCGTGGAGGGCGAAACAAGTGATTTGGGGGCAGAGTGTTTAGAAGTTGCAGAGCGTGGCGCACTAGGCAGTTGTCATGACGCATCAGAGGTGCACGACGCATTGAGCCAGCTGACTGTGTGTAAATTTGAACCAACGCTGTGCATAGGAGGGGCGTGGTGCACTGGGTTGGCTGCGCGGCGCATTGGGCCAAAACACAAGAATTTTTCCACTCTTCTCAAACATCAAATTTACTCGGTTGCTCCTTGTTCGAAGTAAGTCAAAGCCACTCCTCTATTGCTCATAACTCATGATTGGTGTTTTTTGAGATTGATTATGAGAATTTAAATGCCAAAACTCAAACCCTCTTATCTTGTTGAGAATTTCTCCCTTAGGGTTTTGAAGTTGGAGTTTTAAAATTGGTTTTGGTGCCAAAATTTTCCATTCCTCACCTTGTTTATTCCTCCCTCTCACTGTTATCTTATCATTATAGTCCATCACCTATCCCCTTACATCCCTAAAGCCACTCATACCGATCTCATTCCCATTACTCCTATCCCATTTGCAAAATTTCCCCAAATCCCAAGTTTATCCCAAAAAATCAAGTGCCTGTCCCTTGTCCCTAAATTTATAAAATAAGAAGCTTTCAAAAGGAAAATATCACTTGATTAAACCCCATTATCCCCACTGCCCTATTCCTCCACAGTCCCTCCCATACTACCATACACTTGGCACTAAAACAAAAGCACCAAAAATCTCATTTTCATCTATCTAATTCAATATAGACCTTGCATCAACCTTGAACACCATGGAGACAGACACTGATACATCATATGACCGAGATAGTGATTCCACCACTGAGCTACATGCACCTATAAGGCCTCATAAAAGTGGTAGACATGTGAGCGAGGAGCCCACCTCATTGGCTGAATTGCAGGCTTGTCCACTTGCCATGGCATGTTTTCAACAGCAGTCATGTTTTCAATATTGTGAAATGATTGCTAGGGTCCGTTATCATCAGGAGTTGGCTCGTTTTTTTGTGTTGCATTTACATGATGGTCAGGTCACCCTTGCCGGTGTGACATTCACTTTAACACCGGAAACTATCTCTCAGGAAACCAGAATACCAAATATTGGAGAACAGTGGAACAAAAGACAGCAGGTGGATAGAGTGCATTATGAACCATATATCAGGCCTATCTTTGTGAAACAACTCGACAAAGTGTTTCCTTTTTGGTTCCTAAAGGATTCTTATGTGCCTCTGACGAAACTTATTATCAGATATTTCAGTTGTGAGGGCCGGTTTTCACGCCTCTATGCATATCATATTAGGTTATTGATGCATTTCACCAAGGTGAGGATGATGAACCTCCCTTATTTCATGTGCTGGAACATCGAGAGAATGACCACTCTTGTGCAAAGGAAAACTCCTGAGCAATAGTATAACCGTATTTATCACTATGCACTCATTAAAATCGTGGTTGTGCATCAGCTCGGCTTGTAGGGTATTTCATGGGAGGATTTCATTTCTAATGATTTCTTCACAGCTCCTCAGGTTCCTCCGGAGGTTGTTCGTGATGCAGTTGAACCTTCATATCAACATGGAGGTCAGGATACAGAGACTACCAGTGTGCCATTGTATGTCACTTATTAGAGAGGCACCAGAGGATTATTTGCAGCAGCTCGGCGAGTACTATCTCCACCTGAGGTGGAAGGGGTCTCGCTTCCATCATCAGCAGCACAGGTATAGATACAGGATAGAGGTAAGAGGCCCATGCAGGATGAGGGGCCTTTAGGGGGCCAAGATACAGGTTTCATACTCATTGATGAGGATTTTAGCTCTCCAAGCTCAAAGTTGAGAGAGACTATTCAGGAGCAGGAGGCTGAGATAGACACATTGACTGTCAAGTTGAAAATAGCCCAATGGATCATAAATTACCTGGAGCAGTGAAAAAAATAGTTGGAAGATCAGCAGAAAATCATGGAGTTGCAAAACATCCGTGAGAACCGACAAGATGCCCAAAGAAGCCAAACCGAGATGACATCCATTGAGCGAGAGATTGAGGCTGATAGAGAGACTTGGCTTGAGAGGGTCAATATTCATCTAGAGAAGCTGTTGGAGAAGGCCAAAAAGGAAAAGAACATGCTCAGGCATATGAAGAATCATTATTGGGCGAAAAATCATGTTTGCAAGGCGAGAATCAAGATCCTGAAGGCAAAGCTAAGGAGGGCGCTAAAGCATCGCAAAAGGCATGATAGGCTCCAAATTTTGGCCAAAGCTTCTTTGGCTCAACATAGTGCTTGATGGTGGACATCTAGCCCAAATTTCAAGAAATTTGGGAAACGTTTTGTCAATGTTGAATTTTTTTGCCTTTACACAAATGTTTCTGCCCGACGCGTCACGTCACTTGGCGCGCGCTTATAATTGGCAGCTCCTCTTGGGTAAAACTTGATATTTCTAGATTTTTCATCAAAATTTATGCATTCCTACCCATTACCTAACGATTTTGACAAGTTTTGGGTTGCCTGAAGGGTCAAAACACCCTAAAATTTACCTTTCTGTGACTTTTTGGACACACAGGAAGCAGTGTTAGGAGATTTGATTTTTGGAGGGGAAAATGGCAACCAAATTCCAAAATTCCACTTGGGTGGGAAATTATACAAGTATGGATTTCCAACGATCTATCCTACACTCAATTTGGACTCCGGGAAGGCCCTCAAAATCAGCCTCAAAGTGGAGCGACGCATAGAGATTTCAGGCGCGGCGCATTGGGAAGTTTGGCCTAGTTTTCACTCAGTAACTCAGTTTTTCGCCTAGTTTGGGCCAGTTTGACATTTTTATCTCCATATGTATAGCTCTTGATGTAACTTGATGTAATTTCATGACTTTGATGTAATTTTTGTACATTTTTACTCATATAAGTAGATTCATTCCCCAAAAAGTGAAATGTATCTGAATGAATCTGTTTCCTATCTTATAGAGGCAAGTTGTTCCACTGCCTATTTTTTAGTTCTTAGTTTAGATCTTATTGAAAAAGCTCCTAAAATAGTGAGCTCGACCCCTAGAGGCATGGGAATTAGTTAGGCTTGTCTATATCTTGTATTTTCTCAGTCATTTTCAGGGTTGGACACTTGGGATTTCTTAGAGCTTCATTGTACATTTCATCTCTGCATTTTGGAAAAGGAATAGACCAGGGTTTGCAGCACTCCTTGGGATCCATGTGGCTCTATGTTTTGATGTTGTGTTTTTCTCTGTGATTGTAAGTTTACTGATGTTTCATGTGTATCATTTCCCTTCTCCTTTCTTCTTAAGTTAAACAAACAAGTATTAAAGGTGGAATTCATTAGATTTGCAGTTCTCTGCCTTGAGTTTTGTTTAATTTTTTCATGTTTTCAACTGTCTGAAGAGGATTCCTGAAAGCCTCTTTCCCTCTTCAACTCCTCACCGGTCTTAGCTATCCATTTCATTCAATTCGAAGCATCAAAACAATTGCCTTCCTTGCCCCATTCAGCTCTCTGCAAGACTGATCATTTCCCGGACCCAAAATTTTCCTTTCCCTTTGATTCCAAAAAAATCCCAAAAACCAAATCAAACTCCTTTACATATATACCTAGCGTAAAAATCAGCCTTTATTTCAAGTCATCTCAAGCCTCACTAATTATTTTTGCTGAGATTGAGCCGGAGAGAGCCCTCTCCTGATCTGGTAGGGCTAGCTACAAGATTAAGTGTGGTTTTATGTTACCCTAGACTCTGCATTCCTTAAGCCTGAGGTAGATTTAGGCAATAACATAGTGGCGACTCCACTGGGGACTAAAATGGTTTGATTGTTAGTGTTATTTGTTTTATAAGCTACAGACGGAGCCTGAAGTTATGCCAGGTAGCCTTCGAAATGCTCTTGCTTTGCATTAGCAAAAGTAGATAAATGCTGCTTCAGTCAATATCTGGTCTAGTTTGTAAATGTAACATCTAACTTGTAAATTTCCCCAGTATATCATATCATTCTGGACTTTTGGGTGATGAGTCTAGAATTTGATAGGCTGAACAAGTTGGTTTTGTCCCTTTGATTTTTGAACATAATTCAACACACTGGCTTCCAGACGACATACCAGAGAAAATTCGGATCCCGATCCACCTCCTGTGTATGAAAATCCCAATCTTATTTCAAGAATCCTTCGTTGAGAAAGTCCTGTGATTCCTCTGTTTAAATCTCATTCATGTCCCACTATTTTTGAGTATCTTGTAGATCTCGAATTTGATGAAAATTTTGAGTTGTCGTTGTTTGAGACTAAGTCTGAAAGTGCTATTGATTCTACTGTCCTAATTCCAGAGTTCGTCAAATATCTTGAAATTGAACAGGCTAATATATCCATTGACAGTTACATCCTGAATATTCAGAATTCCATTGTGGCAACAAACATTCCCGAATTCATAGAGTCTGCATATGAAACTCTTGGGCCATCCACAATTACATCTGGTTCACAAGTTCCTACCAAGCCTCCTTTCATTCCCACCATTCCCGTGAAACCATCTCTTTCTGATCAACAATCTACAGTAGTATTTCCTCCATCCACACCACATACACCTCGTACATCAACTACTCCGACTCCTCCTATATCCCCAAGACCGGTTGTGAATCCGCCCAGAGTAATGACTGCCCGATTTGCACCTCTCGTGTTGCCTCAAAACTTAGATGACATGCCCGCAGATTATCAAAGAGAAATTCCATTGTTTGATGGAACTCTTCAAAGTGTCACTGCTCAGAAACATGTGGATAGGATGGCAGATTTCTTTGACCTTCATGAGATTGATGCGGAAAATGTGACAAGGAGATTGTTTGTACAAACCTTTGGAGGAGAATTCAGAAAGTGGTTCGGAGCCTTGCCACCTAGAAGTATTGCTAAATTGGCTAATCTTCAGAGACAATTATTGGATCGATGGGAAGTGCAGAAAGATCCTCTTTCAATCCTTTCCGAATATGACAATATCAAGAGAAATGTTGGTGAGTTTGTCCAAGACTATTGTATTAGATTCAATACCATTTAAAATGCAATTCCTGCTGATATAAAGCCACCTAGGGGATCAGCTTTGATTAATTTTCTGGATGGTTTCGATCCTGACATGGCTTATCAATTGAGAGAAATAATTCCGACCACTTTAGAGGATATGCAGAAAATTGCAGTTAGTGTTGAAGCTAATTTGAATGCCAAGAGAGCTAGAATGAGAGCTGAAAAGAAAGTAGCAATAAAGGAAGAGGTTTCCACATAAGATCAAGTGCTTCGGAAGATGGAAAAGAGGTTCGAAAGATTAAAACTTGATAAGCCTGAACCACAGATCAGAAATCCTAACTTCTGTGGCCAGCAACAACCACAATTTAGAATCAAGCAAAGAGAATAGCGAGTACAAGAACCAGCAGTATAGCAGCAAGTGAAGACACCTTTACAACAGAATTTTGTTGGTCTAGAATTAGATGATGAAGAGAATGTAATAGGAGAAGAGAATCACTTCTTTACACCTCATGATTTGCCAATTTATATCACTAAAGATGAGGAGTATTCTGAAAGCTCAGCTGTACAAAAAGACGAGGATTTCATCTTGGAAAATGAGACAGCTCTTGAAGAAGAGTCTGATGAGTATCAGAGGGGATATATGAATGCCTTGACCACCCAGCAGTGACAATATTCACTCAGAAACAGAGATGTCCCTATTAATCCAATTCAAAAGAGAAAGGAAGTTTCAGCAACAAAGAATGATTCACCTGTTGCGCAGAAGAAGGGAAAAGAGATAGCTGATCCCACTACTAGAAAATCCCCATCAGCAAATGAAATATCCAATTAGCCAATTGTATGAAAGGAGAAAACTGAAAAGAAGGATGTTCTAGCTAAAGAGGTAGAGAAAATTTCAGTTTTTAACTTAGAAAATGAAATTGCTAAGTTAAAAGTATCTATTCCTTTGATTGAGTTGATGAAGAACAACAGCTATAAGGGTCAAGTGTCAAAAATTTTGAATTTAGATCCATTGTATGATATGGTGAATGTGGAAGATGATCAACTTGAGTTGATTTTTGGTCCAGCATTGGATGGTGAGTCTCCAGATAGTGATGTGCCTCCTTTTTATATCAGCCTTAGATTGCATGAATATGTGTTACACAATGCTATGTTTGATTCCGGAGCCCCTCATAATCTCATGCCTAGGGAAATCATGGAGAAATTGGGATTGGATATCACTAGAAAGTATCATGATATTTATTCTTTCGATTCTAGCAGAGTAAGATGCATTGGGCTTATCAAAGATTTGGTGGTCAAGTGTCAAAAATTTTGAATTTAGATCCATTGTCTGATATGATGAATGTGGAAGATGATCAACCTGAGTTGATTTTTGGTCCAGAATTGGATGGTGAGTCTCCAGATAGTGATGTGCCTCCTTTTTATATCAGCCTTAGATTGCATGATTATGTGTTACACAATGCTATGTTTGATTCCGGAGCCTCTCATAATCTCATGCCTAGGGCAATCATGGAGAAATTGGGATTGGATATCACTAGAAAGTATCATGACCTGTATTCTTTCGATTCTAGTAGAGTAAGATGCATTGGGCTTATCAAAGATTTGGTGGTCAGTTTGGATCAGATTCCTACTAAAAATGTTTTGATGGATGTGGTTGTGGTGGATATTCCTCCTAGATTTGGCATGCTTCTTTCCAGATCTTGGGGAGTGAAACTAAAGGGAACATTGCAGCTTGATTTATCCTATGCTACTATTCCTGTGTTTGGTCAGATGAGGAAATTATATCAGCAGCAAAAGATGAAGTATATGATCACTAGCAAGGAGAAACCGGTAAATCATCCAATCAACTATGTACATACATATTTAGAGTCATTTGTTTTGTATTTAGATAGTTTCAATGATGTAAATAGCCAATTAGTTGAAGTAGAAGACTTTCCGGAAATCACCGAGAATTTCAGAGAGGTCTTAAAGAAAGAGAGAAAAAAACTTGAAAGTTCCGCTAAGCAATCAGCCTTCCGATAGCTGCAAAAAGTTGATGGAAAAGAAGCAGAAATAACAGAGCAAATAGAATTTCAGCACTTGGAAGAAGATGAAGATGGTTTATGGACCATGGATTTTGATGGTGCAATAAGGAGTGATGGTGCTGGAATTGGAATTTGGGTACGCAGCCCTTTTTCCGCCCCAAACAAGGTACCGAGTAATGTAAGGGTCTGTTCTTATAAATTGGCTTTTGATTGTTCAAATAATGAGGCTGAATGCGAAGCTTTAATTGCTGGTCTGAAAATTCTTAGAAAGTTAAATGCTAAGAGGATTGCAGTGTACGGTGAATCCGAGTTGGTTATCAAGCAAGTGAAAGGTGAATACCAAGCTAAGCATCCTCGAATGCGGGCTTACCGAAATGCAGTTCTTGATATCTTGAAATTGTTTTCAGACTATACTTTGACTTGTGTCCCTCGTATTCAGAATGGTATTGTAGATGCACTTGCAAAAGCAGCAAGAAATTTGAAAATTCCGATGAACTCAAGTAACAAATTTGAAATTCATGTGAAGCATCGTCCGACTGTCACGGACAATCAAAGGTATTGGCAAGTATTTCAAGATGACGAAGAGATTGACGAATTTCTGCAAAATGAAGGCAAATTCAAAGACACTTTTATTGACATGGAGCATGATGGTGGTGGGGCTGATGTGCAAGTAAATCAAATGGAAGTATTGCAACTGAAGGATAATGTCATTCCTAAAGGTCTAATACCTTTAGAGGAGCTTTTCGATCAAGATGACGTAGCTCGAAAACCAACCTTGCGGCCAACCGAAAAGGGAGTTGAAGATGTGAACATTGGATCAGCTGAAAATCCAAAAATGGTGAAATTGTCCAAAGCATTGCCACCACAGGTAAAAGCAAAGTATATCAGGTTGTTATCATCTTTTGCTGATGTATTTTCTTGGGACTATTCAGATTTGAAGACATATGATACAAACATAATTTAGCACACCATTCCGATCAAGCCAAATCAAAAGCCCTTCAGGCAGAAGTTGAGAAGAATAAATCCAAAGTTTCTGCCCTCAATTGAGAAGGAAGTGAATCGATTGTACAAGGCTAGTATCATTGTTCCTATAAGGTTTTCAAATTGGATTTCTAATTTGGTGCCTGTCCGCAAGAAAACATGTGAGATTCATTTGTGCATTGATTTTAGGAATCTGAATAAGGTTTATTTAAAAGATAATTATCCATTGCCAAAAATGGATCACATACTTCAACGAGTAGTTGGAGCATCTCGTATGTCGCTACTCGATGGTTTTTCTGGTTATAACCAAATTCTGGTCCATGAGGATGATAAAGACAAAACAGTGTTCACCACTCCGTGGCGAACTTTCCATTATGCTAAAATGCCTTTCGGTTTGAAGAATGCTGGTGCGACCTTTCAGCGAGCAATGGATATGGCATTTGCAAATGAGAAGGATTTTTTTTTAGTTGTGTATCTTGATGATTTGACAGTCTTTTCAAATTTAGATGAAGACCACCTTTACCATTTGAAGATTTTTTTCAGCGGTGTAGAAATTATGGTGTGTCACTCAATCCGAAGAAGAGTTTTTTTGCCATGGATGAGGGCAAACTTCTTGGTCATATTATCTCAAAAGATGGCATCCGCATTGACCTAGCTTGAGTAGAAGCTATTCAGAAAATTGATCTTCCCCGAAACAAAAAGGAGATCCAATCATTTAATGGTAAGATGAATTTCTTACGCCGTTTTGTGCCTAATCTAGTAGAACATCTAAGGGAGATTACAAACATGCTTAAGAAATATAGCGTAGTGAAGTGGACTAAGGAGGCTGTAAAGTATTTCAATTTAGTGAAGTTGGCTCTTTCTTCAACTCCGGTTTTGATCAGCCCGGATTATACTCGGGATTTTATTTTGTTTTCATTTGCCTCGGAGCATACTATGGCAGCAGTATTGATGCAGAAAAGAGATCAGCATGAAAAACCAATTGATTTTTTCAGCCGAACCATAAGAGATGCAGCCTTAAAGTATAACATTATTGAAAAGAAAGCTCTTGCTTTAGTGAAAGCATTGAATTACTTTCGAGTATATATTCTTCATTCTCATATTCTTTCTTATGTCCCTAATGTTGATGTCAAGGATGTTTTAGTGAAAACAGATTCGGAGGGGAGACGAGGCAAATGGATCGTTGCCTTGTTGGAGTATGATGTGGAGATAAAGCCTACAAAGCTTATCAAAGGACAAGGGCTGGATAAGCTAAGGGCTGAGTCAAATTTACATGCCTTGGACATTAATCCCATTGCTGCTATGTCCAAGGAAAACGATGAAAGTTTTCTAATTCAGGCATCATAAATCTTTGTTCGTTCTCCTTGGTATTCAGATATTGTATATGTGCTCCAAAATTTGTCACCACCGTCAAGCACAGCTAAAAACAAAAGTAGAACTATGAAATTGAAGGCTGCTAAGTTTTGTATTTTGAAAAATGCACTCTATTGGAAAGATCTCGGTGGTGTTTTGCTAAATTGTTTGGTGGAAGAAGAAGCAAAGAAGATTATGGAGGATTTTCATAAGGGAGATTGCGGAGGTCACCTTTTCTGGAAAACGACGACAAACAAAATTTTGAGAGCGGGATATTATTGGCCGACTCTTTTTGCTAATGTGTATAAGACTGTTAAAGGTTGTCATGAATGTTAGATTTTTGAAGGGAGGAGGAAATTGCGGCCTTTGCCGCTTAAGCCCATTGAAGTAAGTGCTCCTTTTCAGCAATGGGGTTTGGATTTCATTGGCGAAATCCATCTCGCTTCTTCAGCTCAGCATAAGTGGATCCTCACAGCGACAGATTATTTCACGAAATGGATTGAAGCAATTCCCACCAGGCAAGCCACAGATGCGGTAATAATTTCGTTTCTTGAGAATAATATCTTGTCTCGCTTTGTTTTCCCGAATAAGTTAATTACTGATAATGCAGCAGCTTTCAAATCAAACAGAATGGTTGAGTTTTGTAACAAGTATCACATCACTTTGGGACACTCAATCGCTTATCATCCAAAAGGCAACGGACTGGTCGAGTCTTCGAACAAATCTTTAGTCAACATTATTAAAAAGTTGCTGGAAATAAACAGGAAAAGTTGGCATAAGAAGTTGGTCAATGCACTTTGGGCAGACCGATTGAGTCAGAAAAAATCCATTGGTATGTCCCCCTTTGAGCTAGTATATGGATTTGACATGGTATTTCCTACCTCTCTCGCAGTTCCAGTGGTCAAAATTCTATAGGAAGCTGGTAGTGAAGATGATCATATGAAAAGGAGAATAAATCAAATGATCCATTTCCAGAAAACTAGAGAATAAGTTTTCCAAAACACGTTCAAGCTGCAAGAGAGAATTAAGAAAATATATGACAGAAAAGAAAAAGCAGACAAGTTTCAATTGGAAGAAGTGGTGCTGAAATGGGATGCAAGAAATGAGGAAAAGGGTAAGCATGGTAAGTTCGAAAATCTCTGGAAAGGACCCTTTAAAATAGCTCCATATCGGGGTCGGAATGCTTTTCTTCTGAAAGAGATGAACGGGGAAGATTGTCCAGGAGGGCCAGTCAATGGTCGGCTGCTCAAGCGGTATCATTTTTGAAATTTTTTCTGCTATCTTACATTCTCACTGTACATACCAGTTTATTTCAGTTTCATTGCAAGTGTGTGCTGTGATCTTGTCTTCAGTTTGGGGCCCAAGGTGAAGGCTATAACTCTAAAGATTGATTTCAGCTTCGGTTTGAGTTTGTCAAGTCAGGTCTTTCAGTCATTGTTGGTTTCAAAATTGAGTCGGTTTGAGTCATTTTTCAGTCAATAAAATTGAGTCAAGAGTCTTGTGTTGGTTTGTCGAAGTTATGGACTCCATAGCCCAATGGACGAAGGCACTGCCTACTCTCCTAGAATCTGTAGTTCTTGGCACCTCCAAGGAGCTACCATCCCCATTGGAGCCAATGTTAGAGTTGGTATCTTCATCCCTCTGTCAGAGATCAAATTTCTCTGGTTGCATTTCATTTTATGTGTCTCATTCAGTTCAGTGAGCTGAATTCCATTAGGAGCATGGATCATCTGACGGAAAGGTCTTGTCACTCATATCCCTCATGTCTTGTACCTTTTGGCCTGGTTCTGTTCATCAAAATCATTTACAGTCATTTTTGGTCTCCTGGTTGGCAAACAGTCATTTTAGGGTTTTTAGTCTCATTAGGTCTAGGGTTTTATTAATCTGGTCTCAAAATGTCTAATAATGGCCAGCAGGCACATGAGGAAGCTTCAAATAAGGTATCAGTGCAAAAAATTTCATCATCATAATGCTTGATAATGATTTCTCTTCAAAACTCTGTTTTGAAGAAAAATTGTCTATTTTATCCTTATGTAATAAATGCAACGTAATTTTTAAGTTTTTTAGTTGTAATAATGCTCCATTTGCATCCTTGGTCGCCTTTGCCAAAACTCCATGCCATTCATTTCCTGCAAAACAGGCAAGAAGCTCATCATTCAGTCGACGAATCAAAAACAAGCAAAACAGAGTTCATTTAAAAAGTGTCAAAATTTTACAAACATTACAAAGTGGGTTTTTCAAATGAAAAATTAAAATCTTTGGTATATATAAGATATTTCCAAATTCAAAACTCCATTTGTGTGCTAAGAGATAGCATTGAGGAAAGGAGGAATCGTGGAGGGTGAAACAAGTGATTTGGGGGAAGATTGTTTAGAAGTTGCAGAGCGCGACGCACTAGGCAGTTGTCGCGATGCATCAGAGGTGCGCGGCACATTGAGCCAGTTGACTGTGTGTAAATTTGAACCAGCGCGATGCATAGGAGGGGCGCGATGCACTGGGTTGGCTGCGCGGCACATTGGGCCGAAACACAAGAATTTATCCACTCTTCTCAAACATCAAATTTACTCGGTTGCTCCTTGTTCGAGGTAAGTCAAAGCCACTCCTCTATTTCTCATAACTCGTGCTTGGTGTTGTTTGAGATTGATTATGAGAATTTAAATTCCAAAACTCAAACCCTCTTATCTTGTTGAGAATTGCTCCCTTAGGGTTTTGAAGTTGGAGTTTTAAAATTGGTTTTGGTGCCAAACGTTTCCATTCCTCACCTTGTTTATTCCTCCCTCTCATTGTTATCTTATCATTACAGTCCATCCCCTGTCCACTTACATCCCTAAAGCCACTCATACCCATCTCATTCCCATTATCCCTATCCCATTTTCTAAATTTCCCCAAATCCCAAGTTTATCCCAAAAAATCAAGTGGTTGTCCCTTGTCCCTAAATTTATCAAATCAGAAGCTTTCAAAAGGAAAATATCACTTGATTACACCCCATTATCCCCACTGCCCTATTCCTCCACAATCCCTCCCATACTACCATACATTTGGCACTAAAACAAAAGCACCAAAAATCTCATTTTCATCTATCTAATTCAATATAGACCTTGCATCAGCCTTGAAAACCATGGAGACAGACACTGATACATCATATGACCAAGATAGTGATTCCACCACTGAGCTACATGCACCTAGAAGGCCTCATAAAAGTGGTAGACATGTGAGAGAGGAGCCCACCTCATTGGCTGAATTGCAGGATTGTCCACTTGCCATGGCATTTTTTCAACAGTAGTCATGTTTTCAATATTGTGAAATGATTGCTAGGGTCTGTTATCATCAGGAGTTGGCTCGTTTTTTTTGTGTTGCATGTACATGATGGTCAAGTCACCCTTGCCGGTGTGACATTCACTTTAACACTGGAAACTATCTCTCAGGCAACCGGAATACCAAATGTTGGAGAACAGTGGAACAAAACAAAACAGGTGGACAGAGTGCATTATGAACCATATATCAGGCCTAGCTTTGTGAAACAACTCAGCAGATTGTTTCCTTTCCAGTTCCTAAAGGATTCTTATGCGCCTCTAATGAAACTTATTATCAGATATTTCAGTTGTGAGGGTTCGTTTTCACGCCTCTATGCCTATAATATCAGGTTATTGATGCATTTCACCAGGGTGAGGATGATGAACTTCCCTTATTGCATGTGCCAGAACATCGAGAGAATGACCACTCTCATGCAAAGGAAAACTCCTGAGCAGCAGTACAACAATATTTATCACTATGCACTCATTAAAATCGTGGTTGTGCATCACCTCAGCTTGCAGGGTATCTCATGGGAGGATTTCATTTCTAATGATTTCTTCACAGCTCCTCAGGTTCCTCCGGAGGTTGTTCATGATGCAGGTGAACCTTCATATCAGCATGGAGGTCAGGAGACAGAGACTACCAGTGTGCCAGTGTATGTCACTTATAAGAGAGGCACCAGAGGATTATTTTCAGCAGCCCAGCGAGTACTATCTCCACCTGGGGTGGAAGGGGTCTCGCTTCCATCATCAGCAGCACAGGTACAGATACAGGATAGAGGTAAGAGGCCCATGCAGGATGAGGGGCCTTTAGGGCACCAAGATACAGGTTTCATACTCATTGATGAGGATTTGAGCTCTCCAAGCTCAAAGTTGAGAGAGACTATTCAGGAGCAGAAGGCGGAGATAGACACATTCAACGTCAAGTTTCAAAGAGCCCAATGGATCATAAATTACCTGGAGCAGTGAAACAAATATTCTGATGATCAGCAGACAATCATGGAGTTTCAAAACATCCGTGAGAACCGGCAAGCTGCCAAAAGAAGCCAAACCGAGATGACATCCATTGAGCGAGAGATTGAGGCTGATAGAGAGACTTGGCTTGAGAGGGTCAATATTCATTTGGAGAAGCTATTGGAGAAGGCCAAAAAGGAAAATAACATGATCAGGCACATGAAGAATCATTATTGGGCGAGGAATCATGTTTGCAATGCGAGAATCAAGATCTTGAAGACAAAGCTAAGGAGGGCACTAAAGCGTCGCAAAAGGCATGATAGGCTCCAAATTTTAGCCGAGGCTTCTTTGGCTCAACATAGTGCTTGATGGTGGACATTCAGCCCAAATTTCAAGAAATTTGGGAAACTTTTTGTCAATGTTGAATTTTTTGGCCTATACACAGATTTTTCTGCCCAACGCGTCGCGCCACTTGGCGCGCGCTTATAATTGGCAGCTCCTCTTGGGTAAAAATTGATATTTTTGGATTTTTCATCAAAATATATGCATTCCTACCCATTACCTAAGGATTTTGACAAGTTTTGGGTTGCTTAAAGGGTCAAAAACACCCTAAAATTGACCTTTCTGCCACTTTTTGGACACACAAAAAGCAGTGTTAGGAGATTTGATTTCTGGAGGAGAAAATGGAAACCAAATTTAGAAATTCCACTTGGGTTGGAAAGTAGACAGGCAGGGATTTCCAACAAGCTATCCTGCACTCAATTTGGACTCCATTAAGGCCCTCAAAATCAGCCTCAAAGTGCTTTCGCCTAGTTTGGGCCAGTTTGACTTTTTTATCTTCATATGTACAACTCTTGATGTAACTTGATGTAATTTCATGACTTTGATGTAATTTTGGCACATTTTTACTCATGTAAGTAGATTCATTCCCCAAAAAGTGAAATGTAACTGAATGAATCTGTTTCCTATCTTATAGAGGCAAGGTGTTCCACTGCCTATTTTTTAGTTCTTAGTTTAGATCTTATTGAAACAACTCCTAAACTAGTGAGCTCGACCCCTAGAGGCATGGGAATGAGTTAGGCTTGTCTATATCTTGTATTTTCTCAGTCATTTTCAAGGTTGGACACTTGGGATTGCTTAGAGCTTCATTGTACATTTCATCTCTGCATTTTGGCAAAGGAATAGACCAGGGTTTGCAGCACTCCTTGGGATCCATGTGGCTCTATGTTTTGATGGTGTGTTTTTCTCTGTGATTGTAAGTTTACTGATGTTTCATGTGTATCATTTCCCTTCTCCTTTCCTCTTAAGTTAAACAAACAAGTATTAAAGGTGGAATTCATTAGATTTGCAGTGCTCTGCCTTGAGTTTTGTTTAATTTTTCATGTTTTCAACTGTCTGAAGAGGATTCCTGAAAGCATCTTTCCCGCTTCAACTCCTCACCGGTCTAAGCTATCCATTTCATTCAATTCGAAGCATCAAAACAATTTCCTTCCTTGCCCCATTCAGCTCTCTGCAAGACTGATCATTTCTCGGACCCAAAATTTTCCTTTCCCTTTGATTCCAACAAAAACCCCCAAAACCAAATCAAAATCCTTTACATATATTCCTAGCCTAAAAATCAGCCTTTATTTCAAGTCATCTCAAGCCTCACTGATTATTTTTGCTGAGATTGACCCGGAGAGAGCCCTCTCCTGATCTGGTAGGGCTAGCTACTAGATTAAGCATCGTTTGATGTTACCCTAGACTCTGCCTTCCTTCAGCCTGAGGTAGATTTAGGCAGTAACAGAAGTCATTACATATTGTATTTTAGGATGAAAATTTTTAGGCAGTTTTGATTGTAATCCATACTCTTCGAGTCATACTTTTTATTAAGAAGTGGTTGTAACTATATGTATCTTTTTTTGACCAGCATGAGAATTGTAAGATTCCTTTGACTGATATGTTCCTTGTTTTTCTGAAAATGTAACCATTATATAACTCTCGACCCTTGAGTTCAAGGGGTTAGCGTAGAACAATACTACTTTTGGCTGTGTAATCTTGGTCACATTAATACAAATATATCATGTTGTTGTCGTTACATGCATTTCCTAGATTAGTTTCCATTTAAGTTTCTATCTCTTCCTACACCCTGCTACGGAGGAAGGGCCCTCCTCTTTGGCAGGGACTGCAGAGGTTAAGCTAGCTATACTATATTTCTTAATTTCTTTACATATTGGTAGAAGTACCATTTTTGTTGTTCTGGCTGTGAGTAGATCTGCTTCAATTTTGATATTATTATGTTGTTACACGGAAGTGGTTAGAGATACCATCTGGTGTAATTGTCTGTGGCACGCTAGGTACAATTAATTGAGGCATGATCACATTCCTGTAGATTCTTTTATTCATGCATGACTTATTTCTTTCAGCACTTGATTCATAAAAAATTTCTCTTTACTTGATTTTCTTTTGGTTTGATGTATTAGCACATACAGTGCAACTATCATTGAAATAAAAGACATCCTTGGATTGATAATTTATGTGTACCATCTTAGTCATTCAATAGTGAGTAATAGAGTCCAACACCATAGTCCTGAGACATAATGCACAAGATATGACTAAATTATGATGTGTTTCTTGGAGGGCGTGCTATAGGGTTTTTTGCCACAGATTTGAGAGTTCCACCTCCCCTAGCTCACATGGCCTTCACATGGGACTCTTAAAGATGCCTTGAACTCTGCTTAACAGATCAAATCATCTCGAGAAAATCCTACGATGGGAAAGGGTTCACTTCAACTAAACCTTAATCCCTTTCCTTACTCCAACTCATTTATCTTCGGTGAGGCATCGTGCCACTCTGTTGGCTTTTGCACTAGGCAGGAAGTTTTCATACTCTGTTCTTTCCTAAAATGGTGTGATTTGCATGATGGCCCAGGTGGAGGTCAGTGTGACCTTACTTTTGAATTGCAACCCCAATGACAACCTTTTAAGTTATGGGTGGATTTGTTACTAGCATTAGTTTATCCTTGTTTATTTCATGTCACGGCAGTATTGTCTTGATTTATTTTCATCTCTCAGGGTTTGATTTTAGTTATAATGCTCCAAAAATACTAGGTACCCGTGAAACCAGAATTCACCAGTAGTATTGTATTTTTGTTCTATATTATTTCACCCCTCTACATCTCTAGGTAAGAATTGTTTTGTTGCATAATTAGTTTTTGTTCTGAGTGTTGTATTTAAAGTATAATTTTATACTATGGGACTAATATATATTTCCTCTGGTTGTGTAGGGTTTCACCATGGTTTTGATGTTTACAATGCTCATGCAAGGGCTTACTTCATTTACGCCCAATTTAATCCACCTCCACTAGTCCAGTGTATGCTGATGGTTTAATTGCACCACAAGCGCATGAGCACAAACCATCCCAGAATGCTCATGACTCCTATTAGCCCATGAGTCCTCTATTCGAGCACACTCTTGATTCAAAATGTTGCAGGTGATCAAAGTTATGTTTACCTTATGCATTATATTTTCCTCATTTCGATTACTCTTACATCAATACTTGTTTTAGCTTATTATCTGTTCCCATGTGCTTTATTTACACAATAAACCAAAGAAGGAATGGTTATTATTAAACCCTTTTCCGGTAAAACCCTCATCACACATATGGTCAGGGTTATTTTTTTACCTTTGTTCCTTTAAAACTTGTTAGCAATAATATTCTCTACTCACTTCTTTTACAAGTATGGTGCCGCCCTCCAGTGACCACCTGAAATGTGAAATTACAGTGAACAATACACCTCGAGGATAATTTCATTTTGGATGGCACAAGTTGGTTATCTGTTTCCCACTTCCATGCGGGTTTTGTGGCTCAAGTTTTTCTTTGGGAAAATTCATTATTTCTGATGCTCCTGTTATGTGGATGAGTTCTGAATATTGTCCTTATATTTTTTCTTGGTTTGAATTCCTCGAGAGGAACTTAATTACATATGTAATTCTTGGTTGTGAACTTGATTGACATTTTTAATATTCAGGATAAGAACTCCTCTTTTCCTCTATTCCTATGGGATGTATTTTTTTAGTCCTTAATAGCTTTTTTTGATGGAATCAATGTAAAAATGATTAAAAAATATGTACAAGAAGTTCGTACTATAGAATTTTTCTTGTTAATGCGATGTAATTCAGGACTATAAATACGATGTTATAATTTTTTATATGGATTTTTTCATGCACATACATTTACACTTTCATTACTTTACATTGGTCTGGGAATGCTCCGTATATATATACAACGATCATGGAGTTGGTGGTATATATCATTCATAGCTTGTTATGGTCACCTGTTGTACGCCTCTATAACTAGCTTTACTTCAGTAGCTGCTGCAATTTGAGGTGTTTGAATCTGTTCATTGGTCGAATTAAATTATGAGATGTTTACTACTTATATCCTATCATATGTTTTTTTTGTACTACAAGTTACTATTTCGTAGTTTTTTTAAGGAGATATCTTCCAATTACTCTTTTTCCCTTTAACTCATTCTGTGTAATTCTATGTGAACAAATTTAGAAAGAAAAATATTCCTATCATGGGATCTATTAACTACATCACTGCACTTGAACCCGAATTATGTGGTAGCACACTTCTTAGGTGGGGTTTAGTGTCGTAGTTAACATTTACTAGGTCTAAGCACTAGCCCATTTTCCTAATCCACCAGTGGGTTACTAGGGTACGATTATGGTCAGCTATTATCAAACTCGACATCCCTACGACCCTTTATTTGGTTATATTAACTCATGAATGAGTGATAGTCTTACCATAATAGTATTGTGGTAAATCAATACTCAAATTTCCCCACTTAGTTCGTGAACCTAACCATACACTTTTATACATTCATATGCATATTATCATTGTTGTTATAGAAGAACAAATGACACTAAATCCATTTGAACATTATAAAAGCACAATTAAATTCAAACACAACGAAAACCATAAATTTTATGCTTGTTTGGCCTCCTAGCATCTTCAAATATAAAGGAAGTAATTACATGTTAGGCTATGCTCGATTATAAATAAAATAACCCGTATTTTCCAACTTCCCTCCAGATCTATGAAAATATCACTTAGACTTTGACCTCGCCCTATCAATGTCTAGAATAAGAATAGGTCTACAACCTATAAATTAATCATCCATCATTTTTCGGTGAATCCTTTTCTAGAACTTTTTTTACAAAGAAATATTAATGAATGAAGATTTTATTAACCTAATCTACATAGTGATTGAACTGAATCTCAAACATAGTAGTTGCCTTCATGCAACCAGTAACACATTCACATTGTTCATTACTGTGACCATTAATAATATACCGTATGCAAGTAACATAACTAGGCTTGTACCAGAAATCAAGTGAAATAATCGTACTAACTTGAAAAGAATGTCTTTCCTCCCAACCAAGAACATTATCTTCCCAGTTCTCCCCCGAGTTGAAACCTATTCTCCCAGAACCAACAACCCCTTTCTGTCCTTGTGAAGGATTTTTTATTCCTACTTTCCTCAACAGACTTTCCTTAACAACTTCCCGTTTTTTGGGGGGATGTTAATCCCCATAACCTAGGATTTTTGAAAAAAGTATAGTTTTTCCTTTTAAAGCCCTATTTTATCTCCCACGATGCTTTTCGTACCCATTCCCAGTTGTTTCCCCCACATTGGGTGATTTATTAGATACCTTTCTCCAAATCTAAAAATCATCTAAATTCACTCCTAGGGCTTGTTAGGAGAATTTTGGGGAAAATATTGAATTCCATCCTAACCACTCTGATAGGAATTATGATCTCATTATTCAGATTCTTTTCCAAATTAATACTGAATATTTCTTAATATTATTCAAAATATTCATTACATCATCATAATTTTGTTATACAACAAATATATTAATTTGTATTTTTAAAATTAGTTCAACAACTAAAAGCATATATTCATGATACTAGGGTATTACAAAATTGAACAAGGTGACAATTAAATGAAGGTATTCGTTTCCAAGAAATGATGACTTGTTTGATTAGTTGAATGGAGCAGAAATATTCTCGAAGATTGATCTAATATTAGGATACCATCAAGTATGCAACAAATAAGAGGATATCTACAAGACTGCTTTCCAGACTAGGTATGGCCATTATAAGTTTGTTGTAGTTCATTCTGGTTAGACTAGTGCTCCAACCACTTTTATCTTCTTTCTTAATACTGTGTTTCGTCATTATCTAGACAAGTTTTTGATTGTCTTCATTGATGATATATTGATATATTACAAGAAGGAGGAAGAACATGTTGAACACTTAGCAGTAATACTAATATTGTTAACAGAGCATCAACTATATGCCCAGCTTAGTAAATTGTTTTACTTTCAAAAAAAGGTTCATTACTTGGGGCATGTTGTTTCGAAGGAAGTAATAACATTGGATCTGTAAAATATCAGAGATATCATGGAATGGGAAGCTCCTACAAATATGGACAAGGTTAGATCGTTCATGGGGTTAGAAGGTTACTACATGAGGTTCATTAGGAAATTATCACAGATTTCATATCCTATTACATCATTGTAGAGGGAAGGAAAGAAATTTGAATGGATAGAGGAAAGTATCGCTAGTTTTGAGCAGTTGAAGCAATTTCTTACCAACACTCTAGTTCAAAAGAAATCAGATCCTGATAGAGAATTTGTGGTATGTACAGATTCTTGCAAGAGAGGACTTGGTGGAGTTTTGATGCAGTAAGGATAGGTAGTACGCTATGAATCAAGGAAACTGAATGAGCACGAGTAGAACTATGTGACACATGATCTAGAGTTGGCAGTAAGCATCCATGCATTGAATATGTGGAGACAATATACCCTTAGGAAGAGGTTTATTTTGATGAGTGATCATAGTGAGATGAGATATTTGTTTGACCAACCTAATTTGAAATTAGCAAAATCTAGTTGGTTCATTACGATTAGTGAGTTTGACTTCAGAATCAAATATATTAAGGGTAAGGAGAACAGGGTTGCAAATGCTCTTAGCAGAAGAGTATAGGTAAATCACTTAGTAGTTGCGATTTCATATGGAACATATTTACAAGATTTTATCTTGTAGGTAGGAATGCAGGATGAAATCTACCAGCATCTCAAGCACCGGTTACAACAACAGGGTACAGGTGAATAGGATGTGGATTATCATCTCATGGTATATGGCTTGGTCATATTTAAGGACAGGATCTATGTTTCAAATGACAATGAGCTCAATAAGGTTATCTTCTGGGAAAGTCATGTCAAGCCATATTAAGGTCACCTAAGATATTAGAAGAGAGTGACTACAGTTAAGAAGTTCTACCATTGGACGACTTTGATGAACTAGGTGGTAGCATTTTTTGTGATATGTTTGGATTTTCAACAGGTAAAAGTAGAGTGTAAGCATCTAAGTGCCTTATTGTAGTTGATTCCAATTCCAAAGTGGGAATGGGAGGTCATATCGATGGAATTCACTACAGGTTTGTTGAGGATGTCTAGACAACTTGATTCTATCATGGTTGTGGTTGAAAGGTTGACAAAGGTAGCTCACTTCATTCCAGTGAAGTATACTCATTCAACTAGTGAGGTAGCTTAGGTCATCAAATATATAGTGCAGTTGCATCGCATTACGAAGAATATTGCATCTGATAGAGACACCAAGTTCACTTCCACATTATGGAAAGAGTTATTTTGCATGTTTGGGTACATAGTCGACCCTCAATACATATTATCATCCACAGACAGATGGACAGACAGAGAGGGTCAACAATATTCTAGAGGACATGTTGAGAATGTATGTTATCCATCAGCAACAGAGGTGGGAAATTATTTAGTACTAGTTTAGTTCTCTTACAACGATGGGTATCAATAATATTTGAAGATGGGTCCTTTTGAGGCACTTTATAAGAAGATTTGTAATACTCCCATCAGTTGGAGTGATGTAGTGAATAGGGTATTGGTAGGACCGGATATGTTGGTAAAAATGGAACAGGAAATGCAAGTTATCAAGAAGAGTCTAAATGAAACACAATATATACATAAGAGTTACACATATCGGCACATGATGTTTAAGGAGTTTCAAGTTGGGGAACAACTGTATTTTTGCATCAATCCAAAGAGGACCTCCTTCAGGATTGGATCATGTGCCAAACTAGCACCTCGATATTGTGGACCTTTCAATATCCTTGATAGGATTGTACCAATAGCCTATCAAATTGAACTACCTATAACAGTGAAAGGCCATGATGTTTTCCATGTGTCATTGATTAAGAAGTATGTGAACAATGTTTATCATGTGATTGACTAGTTTTTATTACAAGTGGAACTCGAATGATAATTCCAGCCAGAACCTCAATGCATTTTGTAGAGAAATATGTTTATGGTCCAGAATCGAGAAAGTTAAAGTGTAGTGGAAACACTTTGGAACCAATGAAACTACATGGGAGATGGTTGATTAGATGTGGGCTTTGTATCCTTCTCTATTTACTAGTTAAGCGGATGTGCTTTGATATATGTTTTGATGTTATGTTTTTGTTATTTATATATGTATATGCATATGTATTTCAATATTGTATCGAGTTGTGTTATAAAGTTCCAATAAGTAGTAGGGTGTTCATGATATGTTGGTTATGCCTTGAGTAGTATGACATGGTGCAAATGTTTCATCAAGCTATGTTATAAAGCTCCATGGGTAGCATGTTTTTTTTATTGTTTATAAGTGTTATTGAACACCGAGGATGGTGTTCCCCTAAGGGGGAGGCTTCGGTAATAGCAACAGTTAAAAATAAATGTAATAAACTTAATAAAAATAAGACAAGGTCATGGGTCACATATTCCAAGATGAATGTTGGAAAAAACATAGTGATGGGGATCACTCATGATTAATGAATGGCTATGGAAATTGGAAAAGGAAATGGAAAAGGAAAAGTGCCATTTATTAGCATTTTATTTATGAAATAATGGAAACTAGGAGAAAAGTAAGGTGAAAGGTCACATAATTCCATGAGGAGGCAATTGAAGGAAAATTAAGGAAAAATGAATAAAATAGAGGCCTCAATACTAAAAAGGCTTCTGAGGATCAATTCATAGATTTTTGTAAGTTTTATCTTGGATCCCTCTCTCTCTCTTGCACACATAGAGTTTCTTGGAGCATTCTTGGAGCATAATGGAAGGCAAAGGAAAGTAGGAAAAGTGCAAGGGGATAGTGGGATCAAAAACTACAGTTGGATTGCTTCGCAGGTACCAAGCTTCATGTATGATTTAATTGCTATTTTTGGCATGCATGGTGTATGCATGTGGTTATTTGGTTATGATCTATCATTGGCATGGGGGATTGTCTGGATTGACAATGGTTTTTCCTAGCCTTTTCATTTCTTGGATAGCCTTAGTGTTGTGGGTTTTCCTTTTTTGTTGTTTTCTGATTGGTGTTCATGATCCTTATGGTTGTGGGTTGAGTTATTAGTTCCTGGGTCCTTGGTTGAAAAAAACGCTCTGGAAGCCCTATAATAGCTTGGGTTAAGTTACTAGTCCTTGAGGAATTGGTTGGATAAATGATCTAGAGCCCTTGGTGGCTTGAGTTAATAGTCTTGCGGCCTTGGTTGGACAAATGGTCTAGAGCCCTACAAAATTTGTGGATTGAGTTACTAGTCTGATAGTTGGGTTGGAACAAATACTCTAGAGCCCTAGACAACTTGGGTAGAGACTAATATAGTTGATCCTAGTGATGTCTGACTATGAGGTGAAATCATTAGTTGAGGGTTGAGATGGTTTGGCCTCTAGAAGCCTTGGTTTGGTTTTTTTTTAGTGTACTCCATGATATCCCACATTCATGTTTGGAATACGGCATGGGGGTGACTAGCTGAAAGAGATATTTGGTTCAGCCCAATCTATGTCCGGGTGTTATGTGGAATTCCTTGCCATGGTTGGCATTCTCATATGTTAATAAGAGCTATTTCTTCTATGATGATTCATGTATAATTTTTGACATTATGTTGGTGATATTATGGTTGGGTTTCCTTGTTTTATATCCAGTTATTTTCTGGTTACATGTTGTCCATATGATGTGTATCTTCTATGGCTCTTGTCATGGATTGTTTAGCTATTAATCGGTTAATGAATGTATGGACTAATAAGTGGTGTCACAGCTATGTGGAGAGGGAATAGGGCCTTCTCAGTGATTATTTGGTGAGATTATTGAATTAATGAAAAAATATTCATTTATAACCTACAAATACTATGTACACAAAGTGTTTGTATAAACGAGTAATTTGGACCTCCAACTTCCTGGGGTCATAACTTTGGCATATGATCTCTGTTTGACTATCATAATACCTAGTTTTAAAGATATCTGCAAGGAGATGAAAAACAATAATTATATTGTTTTAATACTTTTTAGGTCTCTTAGTTTTCCTTGAAAATGTCGTTTAGGCCCTCAAAACAACTTCAGAAGTTTATAATCCGAAAACTGCCAAAAATAGAAACTTGTATTAAATGTAAGGAAAAAAACCTTAAATGAAATAGGTTTGGGTTGAATTACGCTGATAGAAGTGTGATCATGTGTCGTTCATTGTTTGTAATCAGTTTTGGACATGTGGACCCCATTTTCCATAACTGCATCTCGGAAATCAGGTTTTGCACTGTAACTCTCATCTCATGTTTACCCTGTGGAGGTTGTGGATATGGAAAAATGTGGTAGGGGTGGTTATAGAGAGGTATCAGAGCTTCAATAATCAACACTTGGACTAGATGGGTGGAAATTTTTTTCATGCATGTGTGCCAACTGTATATGTGCTTGATATGTATGCATGGTGTTGGTCATTGTTGCAGTTGTGTCATCATGTATAGGTTGATGATATTGATGTTCGTATGTTTGGTATGTTGATTTAATTATGTGTGTGTGTGTGTGTGTTTTTATGTGTTATGCTAATCTGGATTGATTGGTGGAGATGAGATAACCTCCCCTGAAATTCACTAAGGTACTTGTGATTTTTTTTATATCTGGTTATCTCACATGGTATGTTTGCAAGAAGTATAGGATCAAGGATGACAAGCAAGATGGTGGACTAAATTTCATGTGATTCTCCCTACAAATTAGATGAGAAACATGGTGATGACTACTCCCCTCACATAGTAGACACATTGAAAACTTTGAAAGTTGAGATAAGAAATTGTAAGGCAGAAAATGACAGAATAATTCAGTCATAAGAGAGACTTGCTGGGGCATAGTAGAAACAAAAAGAGGTCAATGTTATTATCCTTCAGATTTTGTAAGAATTGCAGAGATAAGAAAGTGTTAGGATCATTCATGTATAGGAGGAAAGGAAAAATGGGGCATATGGAAGTGGGTCTTAATTAAGATACAGGTTTGACAGAGAGGATACAATCATAGATGGTAGGTTCATGGATACATTTCATGAGAGGGATAATGACCATGGATTTCCATCTAGTTCGGGTTCATAGATACAAAATCATCATCATCATCCCCATCCATATAGGAGGAGTGAGAATTAGTATTTTCCAGAAGATTTTAATAAAGAAAAGCAACCTACCTTTAATGGAGAAAGGAAGAAGTCACATGATGCATAAGCTTGGTTACTTGGGATGAATAATGTTAAACACCATGTTGAAGCACACACATGGTTTATGAGAAGAATGCACACACACACAAGAGACTCAACACACAATGAAAGATAAGCGTGAGGCTTTCTTATTTTCCATCATGCAAAGATGTACATTTATAGTACAATGGTGTGACTCTTGGTTTCACATTCCAAGGTCACTTGGACTCCATTGTGACTTTTCATATTCCACACCTACCCATGGAGGATTAGGTGTTCCAACATCCCCCCTTAATCCGAAGGGGTATGTGTGAGTCCAAGAAAAGAGTTGTAATACAAATCAAGAAAGTATACATGACAACACTTGGCTGAATCAACTCTCTGAAATGTTGGAAAAAAGAGGTGGTTTTAGGATGACTACAAACACTGGAACGCAAAACTTGTTGCAGTTCCCGGAACTCTTCCAAAACTGGCAAGAAGCTAAAAACTTCTGCTAGAGGAATTGTCCCTCATAAAAAAGGGAGACCTTCGACCTAAAAGAAGGGAGGTCTACTACCTGTGGTGGTTTTAGGTTGTCCACCAACCAAAGATGATGGTTTTAGGTTATCCAACAACCGAAAATGATGGTTTTAGGTTATCCACCAACCAAAGATGATGGTTTTAGGTTATCCACCAACCGAAAATGATGGTTTTAGGTTATCCACCAACCGAAGGAATGCTCATGGGCATCCGTGTCTCTGGCTACATCTCTGACTTTGGAATGACGAATTGTGGCTCAGGCTCGCTTGAACTGCTGACTACAACTCTGAACATGGAATGAGAGATTGTGGCTCAGGCTCGCTTGATCTGTCGTCGAAGCTTGTACATGACCACCATTTTCCCCCCTGTCAGGGACAAGGTGAGATGATGGCAAAAACTCAACTGCAAGTTTGCTCAATATCCGTGAACAAGTTCTAACATGTGTCGTAAACATCTTCTTGGCCGTTGATGCCCATTGCCAAAAAGCAATCCATCCAAGATGAATCTTGGTTCTTGCAGGAGGCTTGTGTCTGAAGCATCTGTCTGAAGAATGAGTGTGCCGACCACAGTGCTTGCATGGATGAAGATCAAAATAGTGATCTTTCATATGACCAACTCGATCACAGTGTTGGCATGTCACAATCTGGTGTTGTTGTGGAACAGGATCTGGAACAGCTGCAGGTGAACTGTCATATAGGAATCCGACACTCTGAAATATGATGGGCTTGGTGTAGTCCGGAATATGAAAGGACACATCCTTGTCATATCCAAGACCAGTTCGGTGCTTGTTGTGGACAAGCTCTTCCCAAGGTCTGATGATGGGCTTGAGAAGTGCAGGTTGAACTGCTGCATCTGCATGTACATCTGCTGAATGTGAATCATCTTTGTCTTCTTTCTTCTGATGAGAGTCCTTCACAATGTTCTGAACAGAAACAGGTTCAGAATGGTGACTCTTTTGCTGAAGTTCTTCTTGTTGGAGCTGAGATTCCAACTGCAAAAACTCAATCTTCACATGTGCATCTAGCAAACAACTCTGAATATTACAAAGAGCATCCCTGCTCATTTTTATCACATCATCAACATTTGAATGAATGAGGTCATTCAACAACACTAATACCTCATTGATTTTGGCCATTTTCAACAACTTAGGCTCAAAAAATAAAGGGTGTCGGCTTCAACCGAAAATGCACCCGTTTACAATGTGATTCAACAACAAATACAAATGACTCAAGGGATTCTCAGAGTACAAAGTGTGCTCCTCAAATGATGGAGGGAAATCAACAATCCAGCGACTCAAATACTCTGATTCCAACTATGAATGAAGAGGAAAATACAATGTCAATATCTCTGCAAAATATGTGGAGCTAAAAACACTATGCAAGAGGCCTTTGAGGCAGCTAAAATTTTCTTCAAAGCGTTGTTTTCAATGATGGAAAAATTGTCTTCAAATGTCAAATTATTCAAAAAAATCACCCTTCAAATCAATGCCACAAATCATAAAATGGAAAACTGCAATTGTCTCTATATATTCAGTCAATCTGTTCCTCACATGCCATTTCTTCTTGTACTGCTGTTCATTTCTCTTTCCTCTCTCTCTCTGCTGTTTTTTGTTTTGTTTTTGTTTTTTTTTTTTTTTAATTAATTAAAAAAATAAAAAATTATTTGGGATTAATTAAAAAAGAGGGAATTTTAAATAGGGAAAGGGACACCTTCCTTCTTCTTCTTCTCTCTTTTTTTATTTTTATTTTTTATATTAATAAAAAATTAAAGTGAAAAAGTGAGAATGAATTTAAAAAAGAGAGTGGATTAACTTTAAAAGGGAGGGAACGAATTAAAAAGGAGGGGGAATTAATGGGGGAGGGGGGCTGTAAAAATGTGTTAAAAATATAAAGAACGAAATTTGAAAGAGGGGAGGACGAAAGTGAAAAGAGGAGGTGATATTTTAAAAAGTTCTAAAAATAAAAAAGTGCTGGAATTTAAAAAATGGATGGAATTAAAAAAAGGAATGGGAGGGAATTAAATTTAAAAGGGAATGGAAATATTAAAATGGCAGAGGTGAGTGGGAGGGACGACTATGCCGTATGGGGAGCGTGTTAAGAGATGGGATGACAGAGTGTATGCAGCCAGGGAAGCGGTGAGAAGGCATATGGTGGATGTGGGAGGAGTTGAAACGGTAAGTGTTTGAGAGGGCTGGTGAGGGAGCGCAGGAGTGGAGAGGGTCAGCGTATGAAAGCTGTAAGGAGGGCCGGCAGGAATGTAGGGAGCGTTGAAAATGGGAGGAGCGTTTTGTATAATGAGAGAAGACTGTTAAGTGCAGAGCGATGTGAGGAGTGTTGCAGAGTCGATGAGCGGAGGGGCAGGTGGGTCGAACGTGTGGGAAGGAGCCGTCGTTGGGAGGCGTGTGGAGTATAAGGTAATGGGATGGAGCCTTGAACACAGAGGAGAGCGGCCAAGTTGAAAGAGGGGGCCGAGAACCTTGTAGGTGTGTTGGGTGGCCACGTTGGAGAGTGATGAAGAGGAGGCATTTGAAATGAGACGGGTCGGCTGTGAGGAATGGGGAGATTCAACAGGGAGTAGTGGCGTGGGATTGGAGTGTGCGGTGTGAGGTGAGCCGTGGGAATATGAGGTGAGGTGAGATGTAGATCTGAAATATGAGGTCGGGCAGGTCTGGAGTGTAGATCTGGAGTGATAAGGTGGTTTAAATGTGTGATAGCAGGTTCGGAGGGCCGCGTAGGAGGGAAGAAAGTGTGTGAGCGCTGTCGCAGAGAGGGAAGGCCGAAAGGCCAGGATGCATAGAAATTTTTTTTTTTATTTTTTTTATTTTTTCAAACAGTAGAGTAGAGCAGGAACAGAAAAGATTTAGAATATAGCAGAATTTTAGGCAATAAAATATCTCAGCAGCAGAAAAATGCAGAATTTTTCAATAGCCCAATAGCAGAAGAACCCAGAATGCTCAGAATTTTTCCAATGAAAACTCAGAAATATTTCCAGTGAAAACCCATAAACTTGTTTAGAAACCCAATATAAATCGTATCCAGCAGCTCTTCAAAATGCATAATTTAAAATGCAGAGATTGCAGGAAGAAATAAACCTTCAGATGTGCAGTGCTGCTTGCTGCTCTTCTTCAAAACAAATGCTGAATGCTGCCAATTTCTGAATGCAGCTCCTTCTCCAAAACAATTCTGAATGACGGCAAAAACATGCTGCAAAAAGTCTCTAAATGCTGCAAAAATGTCAAGAATTTTGCAGATATGCGCAGGCCATAAACACAAATGGCTCACTCAATTTGGAGTAGGGCCAGCAATCGCCTGCTCTGATACCATGTTAAACACCATGTTGAAGCACACACATGGTGTATGAGAAGAATGCACACACACACAAGAGACTCAACACACAATGAAAGATAAGCGTGAGGCTTTCTTATTTTCCATTATACAAAGATGTACATTTATAGTACAATGGTGTGACTCTTGGTTTCAAATTCCAAGGTCACTTGGACTCCATTGTGACTTTTCATATTCCACACCTACCCATGGAGGATTAGGTGTTCCAACAAATAAGTTCTTCAGATTGCATGAGTACTCAGAGAATATGATAGCCATGATAGTTACTTTAAATTTTAAAAACAAAGAAGACATTAGTGTGAATATGTAAATAATGTCGAAGGTATTCAGGAAAAGGAGTTGTCTTGGAGTGAGTTCGAGAGACTTTTCAGGAAGAACTATCTATCTGAGAGATACTATGATGATAGGTAAAAGGAGTTATATGAGATTAATATGGATTCTATGACAGATGAGGACTATATTATCAGGTTCATAGAGTTTTTAAGTTATGTTCCTTATCCTAAAGAGGAGAAAGCAAAGATTCAAAGAATCATTAGTGGGTTATCAGTATCATTCAAGGAGAGGATCAAATTTGATGAGCCAAGATTGTTTGAGGAATCCATAAAAAATTTGAAGAATTACTATGAGCAATCAAAGCGTAGGTATGATACTAAGTAAGATTTTAAACTTAATGAAAAGAATAAGGGAAAGTGGGATAAGAAGCGGGGAAAATTACCAGACATAGGTAACAAAGAGAATGTAGTGTTGCATCAAAATTTCAATAGAGCTGACAGAGGAGTAAAGAATACCAGAGGTATGGTTACATAATTAGAAAGAAGGTGAAATGGCACAAGCTACAAGAGAAGAGAGAAGAACAGGTGAATATGCAATCAATAGATGAGTTGAGGAAGCTTGAGCAGATAATGGATGTTAAATTGAGGATGGAGAAGCTCAAAGGAGTGGAGCTATAGCAAAATTAATTTTCTAGAGAAGAACAAGTTTCTTTTGAACTTGGAGATTGAGCAACGATGTTTGAATCATCAGCTGAGGCAACTGAGCCTTATGATTTTGAATTAATAATTTGTGTATGTTTTTAGTTGATGTCAAAGAAGATGAAGAAGAGAAACAAAATTTGAGTTTTGAGACAGTTAGATCGCATGAGGAATCTCATACACAATTGGAAGAAAATATTGTTTTTCAACATGCTAAAGTTGAAAACAGAGCAAGTTTAGCTCACGATGATGACCAAAAGCAAGAAGAAAAAGAAAAATATACCAAGTACTCAAATGCTATGCTTGAGGAAGTTGATATGAATACCATTGAATATTTTCTAAGTCATGTAGAAGACTTGGAACAAAAAAAGGATTTGATGACAAAATTATCAAATAAGACTATTGGATCTTGTGGTTTTAAACTGAAAGTTTCTATGTTATTATAGGTTTTGCAGGTGATAGACAGTCACCAGAAGTTGTCCTAAAGATGAAGGAAAAAAAGAAATGTACAAAAAACATTTCAAAGACAGAAGATCAGAATTGTATTCTCATGGAGGATGAGGTTATGTTATCTTATGAAGATGGCCAAGGGAAAACACACGAAAAATTTGTTAGTAAATGGGAGAATGAATTGGAGTTACTCAAGAATTGGTTTAAAGCACTAATAGAGAAGAAGGAACCTGATGAAGATTGCAAAGAATCTACAACAAAGGAAGAAAATGTTGACAAAGTCAAAGAAGATTTCATGCATTGTAAGATTGTTGGGGTATGTGACGGTGCTAATTCTTTCATGGAAAACCAGAGAATAAGACATTCTAATGTCTTATATGTATTTGAAGGATGTGGAGAAGAAAAATAAGGAAAAAATAGTTTTGAAACTCATACACAAGAGAAAGGACAACAACAACAAAGTAATCTGGATAGAGAAATAGAAAATTTGATGAAGCTTGTGAGGAAGAAACATAAGGAAAGGAGTTGCATAAAGAGAAGACAAAAAATTAACTGTATGAAAGGCTGGACTATGACAAATATTGAAGGAAAATTCAATGGAGTGTTAGAAACAAAGATATGGAAACTAGGAGAAGAAAGGAAAGACAACATAATACATGGAAAATAGTCGAAAGAAGCAAAGAGATCACTAAAGAATAAAGTATGGGATCCAGGAGGACAATTATTGGAAACACATGATCTTGAGATCATGATTCTTTTTTTTTTTTTAATTTGGGAGCCTGATGCAGGAGCATTAGCTCTTGAGCCAAATTTTAATTTGTTTGATAAATCCTAAGGTTTTGACATTAGCCCAAGGAGGGGTCAGGTTGAAAATATTGTAATATTCTCTTGTAAAGTGTTTAAATTCCTAGAAAACATAGGTATGGGATATTATAGTTGACTTTTGTAAACATATCCATAGAAAAAAAGGATATTAGAGAGGATAATTTTTTTTTTATTCTTAAGAGATTAGATTAGTCATAAATTAGAGATAGGAAGGATTTATTTTAATAGATTTTTTTTCAAAGTCATAGGAGTTGAATGTGAGAAGTGAATAAGATCTATTGTAATTGTAAATTCAATTGTAAGCTCGAAGGAAGGCAGAGACCAATTAAAATGATGAAATTCAAGTCAGAGAGGAGAGGCCATTCTAAATGAAGAAAATAGGCCAAGCGATAGAGTAGAGGTAGAGAGTCCGATAATAGATAGGGTTATTTAGAAGAGAGAAGGCCATGTAGAAGGTGTATCAGGCCAAGGCCGGATTGTAAGAAAGCTTTATTTGTATCTGTACAATTTATTGATTAATGAAGAAGTTGAAATCATTATGACTGCGTTTTTGTTTCTTTTGCGTGTTTAGTGATCCAAATAGAACAAATATTATTTCTGTGTGAAATAATTCTCTGTGAATGAATTTTAAATATGTGAATAAGTATTTTTGAGTGAAAAGGACATACAGTGGAAGAAATGAGTCGAATCATGAGTGATTCCAGTTGTGGATAAATTGGCTATGAGAGAGGCTAATTGGAGAGAATGAGTGTAAATAAAACTATTGTGCAGGTCGAAGGTGAATAAATCACAAATTCTGGATTGAAATAGTGTGATAAGGCGTACAGTGAGTGTGAAATGTGTAGATCTGAGTGAATAACATAAGTTAAAGCTCAAGAAGGAGTAGCATGGAGGAGATGGAGTTGCAGAGCAATGGCAGTCGAAGAAACAAAAAATAAATTAAGGCATAAAACCCTTAGAAGATTTCCAAAGGAAGACATCAGAGGCAAGGATCAAGGCAAAGATCAACGGTATAGATCTCATCGCAAGTTAAGTTGGGAATATACCAAAGTGCGATAATTTTAAGATCTCCGCGTTGCAATAAATATCGCACATTTCATGCAATAAGATATTGCGACAATCAAAGGAATTGAAGATTGGCGAAGTGCGATAGGGAGAAACTTGCGAAGTGTCGATGTGAAATATGTTATAATCGCCAATGTGTGAAATGTAATATTTGTCGATTTGCGAAATTGGCATGACTGTGATATTGTGCTAAATTCTAGGAAATGCGAAGCAGTGTATGTGATAAGGGTTAAATGTGATATGGTTCGGTGATACCATATGTGATTTCACAAGTAATGAAAAGAAGGTGGCCACAATATAAAGGTAAAGCTTATTGTTGGTGATTTGAGTTTTAAAAACCGAGAACCACTTTTTAAAGGAGCTTCCACATATGCATAAACAATGTTAATGTTTAATATATAAAGTGGGTTTTGTTGGTGTTGAAAGGATTTTGTATTAAACTCACAGAGTTATTTGGGAAAACCCATATTACTTTGGGTGAATATGGAGAAGCATGAATCCATAAGGTTATGTGGGTAACATAGTGGGTTTAAATTCTGCAAACCCTGCATCATTTGGTATCAGAGCACAAGAATTGTGAAATTGCAGTTTATACTGCATCGATTTGCTCAAAGAGCATGAGATTTATGAAGATGCAGTTTTTCCTGTTGTAATATTCCCAATTAGCCATGAGCTAGTTGGAATATTAATTTTTGTTTTTTATTTATTGTTTGATGAATACGAGGATATGGAGATCCATAAATCTCCTTAATATGAATAAAATCAATGCCAATGTGAAAGGAGGACATCTTGGCAGCTTAATTGAGCACCCTTATGTGTGAAAAGGGACTGGAACACATACACTGGTTCAAATTTTACCAAATCAACAACATTGTCATGGAGGAGTGGCATTCATTATGGGACAAAGTTGTTTTATTTGGAGATTCTTTGCATGGAAGTAGTGTCTTAAATGAGTGGGGCCTAGGGTTAGGAGGCTCATCACTTATGTAAGGAAGAGGATTACAGCCATATTGAGATTATGTTTATGTATTTGATATTTCTGAATATATGGTATATCTAGACATATAGCTTTATTAAGTTGTTTAGCTAAGATTGTAGTGTTATTTAGCACAGGGTGTTCCCGAGGGGGAATCCCACCTCTATCCTTGAGAAGCATCAAAGGAAGCATATTGCACTATCATTTCACAATCATGCATAGGAAAAAACTTCAGTATTGTGGTGCAACAGAGTTTATGTTGAGAGACGTGCTGAGTTGTAGGTTGCAGCAGTGGAGAGTTGATTTGGGTGATTTCTGAGCTAGATCTCATTGGAGGAAGGTTCCTTTCTCTTGGGAGGCTAGTAAAGAAGGCCCTGGAGCATCATTGATACATTTGGCACCATGCCATAGTGTTTTTTATCCTCTATGACGTAGTATTAGGCTGGATCTGTGTTATTTTAGGGAGGAGTTGCAGGGGTATTTGCAGTAGGTGATTTGGGGAGTGGTTTCTATAGTGAAGGGGTCAACCTTTCATCTCGAGGATCCATTGGAGGAGAGCATACTTATTATCATATAAGATTCAGCCATAACTCTTTGATTATTTTTTTGCAGCATACTCTCATCCCTAGGGCTACAACTCATATTGTGTTATTGGGTGTTTTTCCCAGAGACCCTCTTGCTTTCTTTTCTAGAGGTTGTTTACTATCTTGATCTTCATTGTACATTATCTTTGAGGCATATATCAGCCCTTTATCTTTTGTGTACTCATTTTCTGTAGCTTTTCTTCTATTACTGCGTTGTAGTAGTGTATCTGACATTTTGATATAGTAGGAACACCTCATTCTTGAGGGTTTTCTTTATTGGAGGCTTGTTGTATCTTGTTATATACTTTGTGGCCCATTATATTATACATGTTTTCTGTTGATTTGATGAATAAAGAAGCTCCATATTGGTCTCTCACTTTAATGCATTGATCTACACTTCTATTTCCATGTTTTTGTTTTATATTCATGCTTTTCCCATTTGGGAATATTACACCTGTGTCATCAAATATTCACATGTGGGATTTTCTTCATAAATACACATTCCCTTATCTGATTTGAGTGATCTTTAGGTCATTTTTTGTCCTCTCGAAAAGAGTAATTAAATGAAATAATTATCTCCATCAAGTGAGTATTCCAAAGTGAAATTTTACCATTGTTGTATTATTTTACACATCCAATATATAGTGTGGTTCCATGGCGTTTCGAAGAAGATAGTATCCAATAGAGATGCCAAGTTCACTTCCAGCTTCTGGAAAGAGTTATTTGTAGGTTTGGGTACATAGGTGGCCCTCATTACAAATCATCATCTGCAGATAGATGGATAGATAGAGAGGGTCAACGTGATTCTATAGGACATGTTGATAATGTATGTTATGCATTATCAACAGAAGTGGGAAGAGTATTTACCACTAGTTGAGTTTTATTACAAGAATGGGTATCAAGAATCTTTGCAAATGAATCCTTTAGAGGCACTTTATGGGCATATTTGTAATACTCCCATTAGTTGGAGTGATCCAATGAA
The DNA here is from genome assembly GCA_034641835.2 of Pinus albicaulis. Taxonomy (NCBI): domain Eukaryota; kingdom Viridiplantae; phylum Streptophyta; class Pinopsida; order Pinales; family Pinaceae; genus Pinus; species Pinus albicaulis. The sequence goes on from CM076570.1 coordinate 704,994,298, forward strand.
TAGGGTATTGATAGGACCAAACATGTTGGTGGAAACGAAACATGAAATTCAAGTTATCAAGAAGAATCTAAAGGAAACATAGGATAGATAGAAGAGATATATCGATCATCACGTGATGTTTAAGGAGTTTCGGGTTGGGGACAAGGTCTAATTTCACATCAAGACAAAGAGGATATCCTTGAGGATTGGATCATGTTCCAAGCTGACACCTCGGTATTGCGTGCCTTTCAAGATCCTTGAGAGGATTGGACCATTAGCGTATCCACTTGCACTACTTCCGACAATGAAATTCCATGATGTTTTCAATGTGTCATTGATTAAGAAGTATTTGAAACACGTTGATCATGTGATTGAATAGTTTGTATTGCAGGTCGAACCCGAAGGATAATTCCACCCGAAACCTCAGCACATTTTTTAATGAAATATGCTCATTTTCAAGAATCAAGCAATCGAGCAAGATAAAGTGTAGTGAAATAACTTTGGGCTCCATGAAGTGACATGAGAGATGATTGATCAGATGCAAGATATGTATCCTTCTTTATTCGCTAGTTGAGAGGATGTTCTTTGATATATGTTTTGATGTTATGTTTTGTTATGACTATATGTAAATGCATATATATGTAAACATTGCATCAAGCTATGTTATAAAGTTCAAATGAATGATAGGGTGTTCATGATAACTTGGTTATGCCCTGAGTAGTATGAAATGATGTAAATGTTGCATAGAGCTATATTATAAAGCTCCATGGGAAGCATGTGTTTTTTTGGTTTATAAGTGTCATTGAACACCTAGGATGGTGTTACCACATATGCGATGGTTATGTAACAACCTCGGTTAAAAATCCATGTAATAAAGTTAATAAAGGAAAAAAATAATACCAAGGTCACGTGAAATATATTCCAAGCTAAATGTTAGTGATGGGGATTACTTGTGATTAATGAATGGCTATGGAAATTGGAAAAGGAAAATGAAAAGGAAAAGTGACATTTATTGGCATTTTATTTATGAAATAATGGAAAATAGGAGAAAAGGAAGGTGAAAGGTCTTAGAATTGCATGAGGAAATTCAAAGAAAAATAAGGAAAAATGAAGAAAATAAAGGCCTCAATGATAAAAAGGCTTATGAGGATCAATTCATAGCTTTTTTTCATTTTTAGCTTAGATATCTATCTCTATTATCTCTATTTCTCTCTCACTCACTCTTGCACACTTAGAGTTTCTTGGAGCACATTGGAAGGAAAAGGAAAGAAGGAAAGTGTAAGGGGATAATGGGATCAATAACTACAACTGGATTTTTTTGTAGCAGGGAAATTTTTTAAGAATGGATATCTATTTGAGAGTTTAGAAACCTTGGTGAACCTTAGTAATCTCTAATAGAAAATTCGTTAAATGTTTGATGATATTTTTGTAAAAATATCTAAATTTATGATTTTATTATATTATTCTATATAAGATATTTAAAATTTTTAAGGTAAAATAATTTCATAGTATAAAACTTGAGCGAATTATATTTATAAAAAAATGGAAATTGACGAATATTTTTTTAGGAAAAAGTATGAAAAATTAGCCCTCCTGTGAATATTATCCCCTAAATTTTTCCCTACTTTGCAGGTATCGAGTTGCATGTATGATTCACTTGCTAGTTCTAGCATGCATTGGGTATGCATGTGGTTATTTTGTTATGATCTATCATTGGCATGGAGGATTTCCTGGATTGACAATGGTTTGTTCTAGCCTTTTCATTTCCAGACCTTGGTGTTGTGGGTTTTCTTTTTTTGTTTTGTTTTTTGATTGGTGCTCATATAACAATGTTACCGATGAAATAGGTAACCACACTGTTACCTACCTTTTTTTGGTAGCATAAAAAGCACCCGATTTTGAAAAGTGGTGATGCAGAATCACCTTTGTTTTTTGGAGCATATTTTTGACACTCTAATATTTTTATTTATGAAGTATGAATATTTTTTTTTAAATGTTAGTGATTTTCATGCTAATTTTGAAACGTATTGATGCAGCATCAATTTTTTTTTTAGAGCGGTGATTTTCATGATAATTTTGAAACGTATTGATCCCACATCAACCTTTTTTTTTAGAGTGGTGATTTTCATGTTGGTAATAAAACACAAAACTTAGATAAAAATATATATAAACAATAAAACCATTAAAAATGTAAAACAGACCAATTTACAAAATAAATGAAACAAAAAATAAATAAATAAAAAAAACAAAATTATTAGAAATTATATCAAAAGAAATGTATAACCTGAAAAAAACACATAATTTAAAATAAAAAAAAAAATTAACTAAAAAATTTAAAAAAACATCAAAAAAATATTTTTTCAAGTTATTAAAAAAAAACCATATAATTAAAAAAAAATTAAAATAGAAAATTTAAAAATAATTTAAATTACAAAATTAAAATTTAGATTAAAAAAATAAAATACAAAAAAGAAAAAATTAAATTTAAAAATTTAAATTAAAAAAATAATAATAAGAAGAAGAAAAAATACAAATTTTAAAATTAACACAAAAAACAAATTAAAAAAAAAAACAAAATTTAAAATTGAAAAAAAAATTAAAAATAAAAGAATTAAAAAAAAAATTTATCATTAAAAAACAAAAAAAAAATGAAAAAAACCACGTCCAAATAATTAAAAAACAAATATCCATAAATTTACTGTTTTTTTTTAAATGAAACAATTTATAAATTTTAAAAATGAAAAACTAAATAAACTAAAAGATTAAAAAAAATTAAATTAAATTAAAATTTAATAAATTTAATAAATAAATTTTAAATTTTAAAAAATAATTAATCTAAAATATTAAATTTAAAAACAAAAAATGTGATAAATTAAATTAAAAATTAAAATTTGAATTAAAAATAATAATTAAATTTTTTTAATTTAAAAAATTAATTAAAAAATATTAAAAAACAAAAAAATAAAAAATAAAAAAGAATTTTTTTGACTGTAGCACCGCCAATCGTGTCACGTTCGGTGTGGGAGCATGTAGAATGACCGAAGGGCTGAAGAGGTCGACAAATTTCATTAATGTTAACCGCTCATCGCTTAACACTGTGGTGGAGGGTCCCGGAATCGACCCTCTTGCCGCGGGAGGAGGCTGATTCCGAGAGACCGCGCCCGGCCGATTCTGGGGCATCGCTCGTGGCGAGTCCCCGAAATCGCTTCTTCCCGCCGGGAGGGCGATTCCCGACCGAAGCCCCTCCCATCGCGGGACCGCCGATTCCCGGAATCGGCCTCCCATCGCGGGAGGCCGATTCCTGGAATCGCCTTTAGGCCGATTTTGGGAATCGCCCTCCTGCCGCGGCCGATTCCGAGAATTGGCCTCCCGCGTCGCGGGAGGGCGATTCCCGGAATCGGCCTCCTACCCAGCGATCGGCCTCCATCGCCACCTAGGTGGGAGGCCGATTGGCGACGCCACCACGATCAAAAAATTCTTTTTTATTTTTTAATTTTTTTTAATTTTTAATATTTTTTTTTTAATTTGATTTTTTTTTTAATTTTTTAATTTTTAAATTCAAAAAATTATTATTATTATTATTATTATTTTTAAATTTAGTTTTTACATTTGAAATGTAATTTGTTTTAATTTTTTTTGTTTTGTTTATTTATTTATTTATTTTTAATTTTATTCATTTTTTTGTTTTTAATTTTTTTTTTTTTCTAAATTTTGTATTTTTTTTTATTTAATTGATTTTTTTAAAAAAAATTTCATATTATTTTTTTATTATTAAATTTTATGTTTAGTTTTTTCATTTAATTTTTTAAAATTCAGTAAATTTTGTATTTTTTTTTAATTATTTGAATTTAATATATTTTTTAGATTTTTTATTTTATTATTATTATTTTTTTAATTACATATAATTTTTATATATTTTTTATTTCAATTAAAATTGTGTATTTAAAATCAAATTTGTTTTTTTTAATTAAACTTAATATTTTCAAATTAATTTGTTTTTTATTTTATTTTTTATTTAATATATTTTTTTAAATTTTTAAATTTTAATTGATTTTTAAAATTTTTTAACTTTTTATTTTAACAAAGTTTTTTTTTTTTCCCTTATATTTAAAATTTATTTTTTATTTCAAAATTTATTTGTTTATATATATATATATATATATATATATATATATATATATATATATATATATATTATTTTTTTTATAATTCTAAATTTAATTATTTTAAAATCTATTTGTTTTTTAAATATATATATTTTTTAAATTTAATATTTTATTGTATTTTATTTTTCATTTTTTTATTTTTAATTAATTTTTCATTTTTTTACTTTTAATTTCAATAATTTTTTTTTTAGTAGTTTTAAATTTATTAAAATTTAATATATTTCTTTAAATTTTTTTTTTTTTTTAATTTAATAAACATTTTCTTTTTCTTTTTTAAATTTAATTTCTATATTTTATTTTTTATAATTTATTTCTTTTTTTTACTTATTTTTCTTTTTAATTTAATATTTTTATTTTTTATCTTTTTCTTAAATTTTAGGTCTTTTTTAATGTTTGAATTAAAATTTTTATTTTGTTTTTTTTTTAATTTTTTATTCCTATATATTTTTAAATTTTAAGCTTTAAAATGTTTTTATTTTTTAAATTTATTTTTTTCTTAAATTTTAAGTTTTTTTAATGTTTGAATTTTAAAAATTAAAAAATGTTATTTCTATTTTTTAAAATGTCAAAAATATGACACTTTTTTTTTTTTTTTGGTTATTCCAGCATCAACTGGTTTTGTTTAGGAGTTTTTTCAACTTTTTCTTAAGAAAAAATAATTTTGTTTTTTGTATAATTTTAAAAATGTTGAAATTTGGATCTAAAAAAAACCATGCGTTTTGAACATATATAATTTTTTTGTTTTTGTATGCTGTTTTTTGAGTCTTTTTGGGCTAGAGTTCCGGTTTTGAGGTCAGGTTACCTATTTCATCGGTAACAGTGTTATATTGCTTATGGTTGTGTGTTGTGCTATTATTTGTTGGATCCTTACATGGAGAAAGGCTTTGGAAGCCTTGGAGCAACTTGGGTTGAGTTACTAGTCCTGGAAACCTTGGTTGGAAAAACGCTCTATAGCCCTTGGTGGGTTGAGTTACTAGTCCTAGAGCCTTGGCTGGACAAATAATTTGGATCCTTGTGGCATCTATGCATTGTGTTACTAGTCCTATATCCAAGTTGGAACAAACACTCTAGAGCCCTGGACAACTTGGGTAGAGACGGATCTAGTTGATTCTAGTGATGTCCGATTGTGAGGTGGAATCACTGGTTAAGGGTTGAGGTGGTTTGGCCTATGCAATACGTAGTTCGGTTTTTTTTGGGTGGATTACATGATATCCCACATTCACGGTTGGAATATGGTGCGGGAGTGATCATATGAAAGAGATATTTGGTTCAGCCCAATCTATGGTTAGGTGCTACGTGGAAGTCCCTGACTTCGTTGGTATTCTCATATTTTAATAAGAGTGATTATTATATGATGATTAATGTGTAATTATTTTAATTATGTTGGTGATATTATGGTTGGGTTTCCATGGTTGACATGTTGGTTATTTTCTGGTGATATGTTGTTCATATGATGTGTACCTTTTATGGTTCTTGTTATGAATTGTTTACTTATTGATCGGTTAAAGAATGTATGGACTAATAATTAGTGTTACAGCTACGTGGAGAGGGAATAAGGTCTTATCATTGATTTTGTGGTGATATTATTGAATTAATGAACATATATTTATTGATAACCTATACGTACTATGTACATAATGTGTTTGTATAAATGATTAATTTGGACCTCCAAGTTCCTAAGGTCATAACTTTGGAATATGATCTTCATTTAACTATCATAATAACCCGTTTCAAAGATCTCCACAAGTATCCAAAAATAAATTGGTAAATTGGTCTCACACTTTTATGGTCTCTTTGTTTTCCTTGAAAAAATTGTTTAGGCCCTCAAAACAACCTCAGAACTTTAGAACCCGAAAAACTGCCAAAAATAGAACTTTGTATTAAATTTAAGGAAACAAACATGAAATGAAATAGGGTTGGGTTGAATGAGGTAGATAACAGTGTTATCATGTGTCATTGGTTGTTTTTAGTCAGTTCTAGACATGTGTAACCCATTTTCCATAAGTACATCCTGTAAATCGAATCTCGCGCAGTAACTACCATCTCATGTTTACCATGGTGAGCTTGTGGATTTGGCTTAATTTGGGAGGGGTGGTTACAAAATATCGAAACTTATTTTTCATGATAGAAATTTTTAAGTAATATTTTTTTAGGCAATCATAGATTTGATCATGGAATTCAAAACAATCCTTTTGAAAACCCCAAAACTATTGAGAGAAAAAGCTTTCAATTAGTGCATTGGAATCATAAATAGAATATTATGAGGAGAATTTGATGTGATCTTATTCAGAAGCCTTGTCAAGAATGTGAGTACCTAACATAATCAGTATCAAAGTTTTAATTACCTCAATTGCTTGACGAATATTTAAATAGTGAAATGATGAATAAAAAAAATCAATGGGTCCAATAAGATCAATCAATGTAAAACAACTATGATCAGATATACTAATAGTAAAATGGTAATTTGAACGAAAGGTTTTAGAGGAAGTTTTATGATGATATTGGTGGCTTGACATACAATATTATTCTTTCTCGATCAGTTCCCTTTGTATCTAATTTGATACCAGACCAGTAATATGAAATATTGGGGAATTAAAAACAATTGTTGTCCTTGTAAATATGGGAAGCCAATTAGAATAACATGTTGAAATTTTTTTAGAAGTATATGTCAAATTGAATCTAGTATCCATATCAGCATGGGGGTTTTTATCTACTAAATAATTCAAGCATTGAATGTCACTTAAAAGGATTTATTAGGATGAAAAAAAAATGATTCACTCCAAAGTATAGGTAAGAAAGATAAGGATTTGATTACTTGCGAAAGAGTTCGACAGGGAAAGATATTTCGGGAAATGATGATATTTGTCTCCATAATCAAAATTTGTGAAATATATGCATTCTAATTGTGGGTTTAATTCAAGGGATTTGCATGAATAAGAGTTAACCTAAAAGGAATATTCTATCCAATTATAAACTCTATCTTGAGGATTAAGAGAGTTAATATGAAAATTCTGAAAATCTTTCAAGAGTGAGCTTACATCGAGTGAAAAAATGTTGACAAAATAATTATTAGAGAAAATTGTAATTTAACCTAGTCCAAATATCTCATTAAGATTTCGAGATCCTGAAATAGCCATCAAATGAAGTTGGAGTGCCTCAATTTCCTGACAAACACTTGAACTTTCAAATATTGAACGACTTAACTTTGAAGGTATGGTCATATCATCACTTGTGTGAAGAAAATTGTTACCAATTGTTTCCACAACATCATTATTCATTACATGGCAGCTATTAGATTCAACAATATCATCAGTTTTCTCAACATCACCAAATATATTACCCAACTTGTAAAGAAGGTGTTGAATGATTTACACACTATATTGTTCATCATGGAAAACATTATAAACATTTGTGTAGTAAAAAATTAATTCATCGGAATGAAAATTACAAGGACATGTTATAACAGTTTATTCACCATGCGCATTTCACACCGGGGCTGGTGAGTTGAGGAATAAATTCATGTGAGAAACTCTTCTGTGATCAAATCACATTCGAGATAAAATATTTGAAAATCAAATTATTCTTGAGAAAACAAGAAATCATTCAATGTACTTGGGCACTCATCGCCATGTGTATCAGTGAATTCATTTTTTTCAGGGTGATGATTGAACAAGGCTTCATTTTGGTTAAGGAGTTCAATCCCACTTAACTGATCACTGAGATGTTGAGATTCTTGATTAAAAAATAATGTAGAAACATCACCTTGACATAGAGGAATTTGAAAAAGAGAAATGAGATTAAAAGTGTCTTCGTCCTCTTTCACCTCTACCTGTGAAATGTGACCACTTTGTACTTGATTACCATGCGAACCAACAAATTGAGAATCACAGTTATCTCAAGAAATTAGTGGTGAATAGGATTTATTAAGAAAATCAAGGTACAAAGAGCCATGAGATGTAGATGATAGAGGATAACATGTATCCCTTGAAGAAATAATTTTTTTAATCAAAAGAGATTCATGACTAGGATTATACATGTTAATGTCATCTGAAGAAATAAAGGGATACTCTTCACCATAGGCTCCATGGACTTATTAGAACATTCAAATTTTTTCCGAATAATATATTCCATGGGAAGGATATGAAAGTGGGATAAGTGGATCAACAATTTGTTTTTCAAGTTTTCCAACTTCATCATTGCTATGACGGACCACTTTGTTTAGTAATGACAAAGGAGGAGGATAAGGAAAAAAAGGGAGAATATGTTCCTCCTTTGAAATTTTTAGTGACCCGAAACCAAGAGAAGTTGGAAGGATTGTAAAATATTTATATTAATATGGTTCCAAAGAAATATCAACTAAAAATTGAAAATTTTCATTCATAAAATCCCAATAAACATCTTCCTCAGAAAAACCATACCAAAGGTGAAAAACGTTATTAGAAAAATACTCTAACGATTCACTATATTTCAATCTAAGTTGATTTATCCTCTTATACACACTTCAATAATAATACCTGTCAAAGGATTGATGAAGCTCCTTAAATATTTATTCAAATGAATGAATTAAATCATATGGTAAGGTATGAAACCACAACTTAAGTTGACCTTCAAGCATGAGGGTGAATAGTTTACAAGCAACATATTCACAATTTCTTTCATGAGATTCACAAAACTTGAGAAACATATATATATGCTCATCCATAGATATTTCACCCTCGCTATAAATATTTAATTGAGACAGTTTGTAAAAAAGTTCTACATGGAGTGAAATTTTAAGATCCTATCTATTAGAAAAACATCTCGGGAGTATGATTTGGGAATGATCCATTTCAAGATAAGAGATTAAAAACAGCCTCAATGGACACAAATTGTTATTTTTCCCACCCTCTAGCGCAAACTATTGACGGTGTTGGAAGTTCGCTAACAAAGGGGTCTCCTTAGTATGAAGTCCAAATTATACCTCACAATGTTTCGAGTATGAACCCCAAATGGATAATAAGGTTGGTTTCTATAATCTTACAAATTTTCCTTAGTTGTAATTATGAACATAAGATATTATACAAACAATATTTGAAACCAAGAAGTAATTTGACAGTTTCAAGCATACAATTATAATGCATATACGAGGCTTCCACAACGAGGAAAATAAAGAGTGAGCCTATAGAATAAAACTAATGGTACTATCCTAAAAGAGACACACAAGAGCATGGAAGGAATCACTATTTAACCTACAAAGTAGTTCACAAGACAAAAAAGATCATAAAAGAAAGTAACAATGCACATTCAATAGAATGCATACCAAATCCATTGAAATAGTTCATTTTCATTAATATGTGTTAACACAAACATACACCACAAACAATGAAGAAATAGCATCACAATCATTCACGACATATGCATGAAAGTGTGTCGGCTCTGAAAACTTCATATATTAAGTGAAATTCAAAAGATACACAATTAAAATGTTTCCACACTAGCCCCAACAGTGGAACATTAAGTCACTACTTCCTCCTCCAATGAAATATCTTCTCTCCTATTTTAGACTAGAGAATCCAAGGTGAGAATTTCAAAATCCCCAAGCCGCTTATCTTGAGCTATGAGGGTGTATTTATAAAAAATGAGGTGAAAATTCACCTCCCATGTGACTCTTGACCTCCCTCATAACCCTAGACCTCCTACACTGACTTTTCAAATTTCTATGTGAACTTTAAACTTCTAATGACTCTATAAATGCCTTGTGACTTTTCACATTCCCTATGAAACCCTTAGTCTTCCACACATTTTATGTTTTCTCATTTTTTAATACAATAATTACATTATACAAATGATTTGGCGAGATACACTGACACATATGACTTTGTGAGGACACTTCAATATGCCATGACTTGGCATTGATGACATGGAACTTCATTTTGATGTGTCTAGGCCAAGCCTTTCTCCTGGCTACAATCCTTGTATATTCTTCATGATCGATATTTTCTTGTTATTTATATTTACCTTCTAAAGGATATTTTACCTTCTAAAGGATCTATATGAATGTCGAAACCATCCATGTCAATGTTAGTTTCCATATCTTTCTCTCAATCTAAGATTCCTTTAGGTTATTCATGATGTCCTTTCTGGTGCTTCTTCTTTGCAAGTTCCTCCTTGTAGCCTCTCCTTGTATTTCTCCTTGATCATAATTGTGTCATGTCAGGATAAAAATACCTGCAAATGGAATTCAGCCATAACATGACAACATCAGTCCCAAAATCTCATATTATAATGTCATTTATGAAACATGTTTACCAAGCTAGGAGAGGGTGTATGAATGAGAAGGAGGCTTAGGGATTTCACAGTGCATAGTTACATGAGGTTTTGATTAAGGTCTAGCCAATGTGACTCTGAAATTTGTAGTAGATGAGAGACTGGAAGAAAAGCTGCGTAGTTGAGGGATTCATTGATGTAGTGAGAAAGGATTGCTCTCTGTAATTGTGCAACATAAAATTCTGGAGGAAATGAGGTAGGTGATTGCGTAGTTTCAAAATTCAAGGGTTGAGATATCGCTAGCTATTGATTGAAACTTCACAACGCATAGTTGAAGACTGACTCAGAGAAATATTGTGCAGTTTTTAGGGGCAAGCGGAAGATATTGAGTATTGTGATTGGGAAGTGTATCGTACTTGGAGGCAAAGAATATGAAATGCACTGTTCCAAGAGGAAAGGTTTCTTCAATGTGACTTAAAATTGCGCAATGTGCAGTTCCATGAGAGAGTTAGCAAGTTGAAAAGTTAGTGCATGAAAAAAAGAGAGAACAGGACATGCAAACAAGTCCCAAAACAATGATTTCCCACTCAAATAACATGAACACAAGCCAAGATAATGCACATTACTCTAAATCCACATGCATACCTTGAAAGGATAGCAAAGCGGCACTTATTTAGAACTACGACAGCTGAAACTTATCTTTGTTACACTTAGAATATAAATTAGGAGATAAGTGTCAACTACAACTAGAAAGTGTGCTAAGTTGTGGGAGAGTGTCTAGTACATATTCTTATGATAGACATGATCTACTAATGTATAAGAGTGTGCTAGAACTACCTCTAGTAATGTGACACAATGCAACACATGTAGGAGTGAAAATAATCAAAAGCGACGCTTTGACTGTGATAAAAGGTCAAAAGAACACTTGTAAAATCTAAAGGAAGTGGAAGTGACACATTCCAAAGTGAAGAAAAAGAAAAAGTGACACTTGTGAAATTGAAAGAAATAAAAAGTGGTTGTCGTGAAAGTGAAAATGACACTTGTGAAAGTGACAGTTGAGAAAATTCACCTGAATGATGATATAATTGCCATTAAGAGTGAGAGAGACTGTTAATCGGAATTGCGCACTAATTATCCATTGGGATTGTACATAATATATCTCTAGGAGTTATGCAATAACGGTCACTAGAGACTACACAATAATTTTCTTTTTGGACCATGCAGTCATCATCGAGAAGAGATTATGCAATCATTGTCCTTAGGCACTACAGAGTCACCATCATCAGTATTTTCACAATGACTGACATCAAGTATTACGTAGTGCTTGACTTTCTAATGTGCAAATTGTATGTTAGGATTAGTAGAAAGGATGCGGTTATGAAATTCATCAAAGGCTAAGAATTTGAAGAAAGTGGTTTCTATAGTTAAAATCTCAGAAGAGACTTGAATAGTTAAAAAAACATCAACTGATCATCAAGAAACTATCATTAACTTGTAATGATATATCGTTAGATCACAAGTAGGATCTGAAATTCAAGTGTAGGAAACATTTTGGAGAGTGCTTGTCACAATGACAATAAGCCTCCATTAGCTACTCACCCTTCCGGTCCCAGGAAACCCCCATTATCAGCAGTCTACCTATGCAAAAACTTTCTTGCACAGGCTAATAATTAGATTCCTCCATCAAAGTTCCACTCGAGCATGCTATACTGTAATGTGCAAGGAGTCTTATGTCAAAGTGACACTCTTTCATGCTCCATTGCACTGCTTATGGAGTCTTATAGTTAGGGTACCGTTTATGAAATTGATCCCATGAGGTAAAAAAAGTATCATACAGATGACATGTCCCCACAATAGTCTTCTTCTTATGCTCCATGCTCCATTTTTTCACCTATTTCACAACATCAAATTTTAATGATATATACTCAAAAATTTCAAATCATATATTTTAACTGCCTAGATTTCCTTCATTCGGAAGCTTGATCTCATAGGCGTGACACTGTCAATCATTTTGTTGGGCTCTCTTATAGGTGGTGTTATTATATCATGGTAGCTTATATCTCATACCCCATTCCATCGCTCGTTCAACAATGTGATATTTCAATTAGCTAAACATCCATCGGTACTCATACATACATTATTTTTATTGCAAAGATCCATAACATCCTAAAGTGATATTGGAATTATTGCAGATATAACAACTTTATCAAGTTCCACTACATTAAAATGAAATTACCATAACATCATATGGGTGCATCATATTCATTTTAAGGGATTCATAATGTAATTAAATTTTATTTTAACAACCCAATGAATTAAAAATGAGAAATGTGTATCTTGAGTTCATGAGTGATTTAGTTCTCAATTTCATTTTGCATGCATTACCTAGGATGGTGTTCCCACATGGGGGATGGTTCTATAACATACCCAGTTAAAAATCCATGTAATAAAGTTAATAAAGGAAAAAAATAAGACCAAGGTCATGCGGCATGTATTCCAAGCTGAATGTTTGGAAAAAACATAGTGATGGGGATTACTTGTGATTAATGAATGGCTATGGAAATTGGAAAAGGGAAAGGAAAAGTGACATTTATTGGCATTTTATTTATGAAATAATGGAAAATAGGAGAAAAGGAAGGTTAAAGGTCCAAGAATTGCATGACAAAATTCAAGTAAAATTAAGGAAAAATTAATAAAATAGAGGCCTCAATGATAAAAAGGCTTATGAGGATCATTTCGTAGATTTTTGTTAGTTTTAGCTTAGATCTCTATCTCTATTGTCTATATTTCTCTCTCACTCACTCTTGCACACTTAGAGTTTCTTGGAGCATTCTTGGAGCACATTGGAAGGAAAAGGAAAGAAGGAAAGTGCAAGGGGATAGTGGGATCAACAAATACACCTAGTTTTTTCTTGTAGCAAGGAAATTTTTTAAAGAATGGATATCTATTTGAGATTTTAGAAACCTTGGTGAATCTTAGTAATCTCTAATAGAAAAATCGTAAAATGTTTGAAGATATTTTTGTAAAAATATATAAATTTATGATTGTATTATATTTTTCTATATAATGTCTTAACAATTTTGAAGGTAAATTAATCTCATACTATAAAACTTGGGATAATTATATTTATAAACAAATAGAAATCGGAAAATATTTTTTTAGGAAAAAGTATAAAAAATTAGCCCACGTGTGAATATTATCCCCTAAAATTTTTCCTACTTTGCATGTACCAAGTTGCATGTATTATTCACTTTTTATTTTTGGCATGCATTGGGTATGCATGTGGTTATTTGGTTATGATCTGTCATTGGCATGGAGGATTTCCTGGATTGAAAATGGTTTTTTCTAGCCTTGCCATTTCAAGGATGACCTTGGTGTTGTGGGTTTTCCTTTTTTTGGTTTTCTGATTGGTTCTCATATTTCTTATGGTTGTGGGTTGAGCTATTATTCCTTATATATTTACTTAGAAAAAATCTCTGAAAGCCCTGGAATAGCTTGGGTTGAGTTACTATTCTTGGAAGCCTTGGTTGTAAAAACACTCTAGAGCCCTTGGTGGGTTGAGTTACTAATCCTAGAGCCTTGGTTGGACAAACAATCTGGAGCTATGTGGCATCTATGCATTTTGTTACTAGTCCTAGATCCAAGTTGAAACAAACACTCTGGAGCCTTAGGAAACTTGGGTAGAGACCGATCTGGTTGATGCTAGTGATGTCCGACTATGAGGTGGAATCACTGGTTGAGGGTTGAGGTGGTTTGGCCTCTCGAAGACCTGGTTTGGTTTTGTTTTGGTGTATTACATGAGATCCCATATTCTCGGTTGAAATATGGTGCGAGGGTGATTAGATGAAAGAGATATTTGGTTCAGCCCAATCTATGGTTGGGTGCTACGTGGAAGTCCCTAACTTGGTTAACATTCTCATATTTTAATAAGAGTTATTATTATATGATGATTAATGTGTAATTATTGCAATTATGTTGGTGATATTATGGTCGGGTTTCCCTGGTTGACATGCTAGTTATTTTATGGTTATATGTTGTATTAAATTTAAGGAAACGAACATGAAATGAAATAGGTTTGGGTTGAATTAGGTTGATAATAGTGTTATCATGTGTCATTGGTTTTTTTTAGTCAGTTATAGACATGTGGAACCCATTTTCCATAAGTGCATCCTGTAAATCGGATATCGCGTAGTAACTATCATCTCATCTTTACCATGGAGAGCTTGTGGATTTGGGTAAATGTGGGAGGGGTGGTTACAAAATATGGAAAATTATTATTTATAATAAACCTTTTAAAGTAAAAAATTTTCAAGCAATCATATATTTTATCATGGAATTCTAAACAATCCTTTTTAAAACCCCAAAACTCATGAGAGAAAAAGCTTTCAATTAGTGCATTGGAATCATAGAGAGAATCGTATGAGGGGAATTTGATCTGATCTTATTCAGAAGCCTTGTCAAGAATATGAGGACCTAACATAATAATTAACAAAGGTTGAAGTGCCTCAATTGCTTGACAAATATTTAAATAGTTAAATGATGAATCAAAAAAATCAATGGTTCCAATAAGACCAATCAACATAAAAAAATATCATGAGATATACTATTAGAAAAATGATAATTTGAACGAAATTTTCCAGAGGTAGTGCTATGATGATATTGGTGGCCTAAAATAAAATATTATTATTTCTCGACCAGTTCCCTTTGTATCCAATTCCATACCAGACCGGTAATATGAAAACTTGGGGAATTAAAAATAATTGTTGTCCTTGTAAATATGGGAAGCCAATTAGAATAACATGTTGAAAAAATCTTAGAAGGATATGTCAAATTGAATATAGTATCCATATTAGCATGGGGGTTTTGATCTACTAAATGATTCAAGCATTGAATGTTACTTAAAAGGATTAATTAGGATGGAAGAAAAATGATTAGCTCCAAAGTATAGGTAAGAAAGATAAGGATTTTATTACTTGCGAAAGAGCTCGACAGGGATGTATATTTCGGGAAATGATGATATTTTTCTCCATAATCAAAATTTGTGAAATATATGCTTTCTAATCGTTGGTTTAATACAAGGGATTTACATGAATAAAAATTAACTTGAAAGGAATATTCTATCCAATTAGAAACTCTAACTTGAGGATTAAGAGAGTTAACATGAAAATTCTGGAAATATTTTAAGAATGAGCTTACATCAAGTGAAAAAATGCTAAGAAAACAATTATTAGATAAAATTATCATCTAACCTAGTCCAAATATCTCATTAATATTACGAGATCCTGAAATAGCCATCAAATAAAGTTGAAGTGTCTCGATTTCATGACAAATACCTAAACTTTCAAATGTTAATGATTGAAATTTGAAGGTATGGTCATATAATCACTTCTGTGAAGAAAATTGTTACCATTTTTTTCAACAAAATCATTATTCATTAGATGGCATCTATTAGATTCAAAAATATCATCGGTTTTTTCAACATCACCAAACATATTACCCAACTTGTAAGTAAGGTGTTGAATGATTTCCACATTATCTTATTCATCATGGGAAACATTATAACCTTTTGTGTACTTCAAAATTAATTCATCAGAATGAAAATTAGAAGGACATGTTATAACAGTTGAGGAATAAATTTCTGTGAGAAACCCTTCTATGATCAAATCATATTCCAGATCAAATATTTTTAAATCAAATTATTCTTGTGAAAATAAGCGGTCATTCAATGTACTTGGGCACTCATTTCCATGTGTATTAGTGAAGTCAATTTTTTTAGGGTGATGATTGCCCAAGGCTTCATTTTGGTTAAGGAGTTCAATCCCACTTAACTTATCACTGAGATGTTGATATTCTTGATTAAGAAAGAATGTAGAAACATCACCTTGAGATAGAGTAATTTGAAAAAGAGAAACGAGATTAAAAGTGTCTTCATCCTTTTCCTCCTCTACCTCTGAAACGTGATCACTTTGTAGTTGATTACCACATCAACCAACCAATTCAGAATCAAAGTTATCTCGAGAAATTACTTGTGAATAAGATTGACTAATAAAATTAAGGTATAAAGAGCCATGAGATGTAGATGATAGAGGATAACATGTATCCCTTAAAGAAATAATATTTTCAATCAAAACTGATTCATGACTAGGATTATACATGTTAATGTCATCTAAAGAAATAAAGGGATCGATCTTCACCGCAATCCATGGACTTATTAGAAAATTCAAATTTTTTCTGAATAATATATTGTCCATGGGAAGGATATGAAAGTGGGATACGTGGATCAGCAATTTGGTTTTAAAGTTTTCCAACTTCATCATTGATATGAGGGACCACCTTGTTTAGTAATGACAAAGGAGGAGGAGAAGCAACAAAAGGGAGACTATGTTCCTCCTTTGAAATCAGTGACCCGAAAGCAAGATAATTTGGAAGGATTGTAAAATATTTATATTAGGATGGTTCCAAAGAAATATGAACTAAAAATTGAAATCTTTCATTCATAAAATCCCAATATAAATCTTCATTAGAAAAACCATAGCAAAGGTGAAAATCTTTGTTATAAAAATACTCTAAGGATTCACTAGATTTCATTCTAAGTTGATTTATCCTCTTATACACACTTCAATAATAATACCTGTCAAAGGCTTGATGAATCTCGTTAAAGAGTTGTGCAAATGAATGAATTAATGCATATGGTAAGGTATGACACCACAACTTAAGTTGACCTTCAAGCATGAGGCTGAATAGTTTACAAGCAACATATTCACAATTGATTTCATGAGATTCACAAAACTTGAGAAACATATATGTATGCTCATCTATGGATATTTGACCCTCGCTATCAAACTTTAAGTGAGACAGTTTGTAAAAACATTCTACATGGAGTTACATGGAGTGAAAGTTTAAGATTTGATATATTAAACATCTTGGGACTATGATTGGGGAATCATTCATTTCAAGATAAGAGATTAAAAACAGACTCAATGTGCACAAATTGTTATTTTTCCCTCCCTCTAGCGCCAACTGTTGATGGTGTTGGAATTTCGCTAACAAGGGGGTCTCCCTGGTATGAAGTCCTAATTCTACCTCACATCGTTTCGAGTGTGGGCCCTAAATGGATAATAAGATTGGTTTCTATAATCTTACGAATTTTCCTTAGTTGTAGTTATGAATATAAGATATTACACAAAGAATATTTTAAACCAAAAATTAATTTGACACTGTGAAGCATACAATTAGAATGCATATCCGGGGCTTCCACAACGGGGAAAAGAAAGAGTGAGCCTCTAGAATAAAACTAATCGTACTATCCTAAAAGAGACACACAAGAGCATGGAAGGAATCACTATTTATGCTGCAAAGTAGTTCAAAAAATAGCAAAGATCAGAAAAGAAAGTAACAATGCACATTTAATAGAATGCATACCAAATCCATTGAAATAGTTCATTTTCATTAATATGTGCTAACAGAAACATACACCACAAACAATGAAATAATAGCATAAAAATCATTCATGACATATACATGAAAGTGTGTCGGCTCTGAAAAATTCATATATTAAGTGAAATTCCAAAGATACACAATTACAATGTTGCCATACTAGCCCCAATAGGGGAAATTAATTCACTACATTCTCCTCCAATGAAATATCTTCTCTCCTATTCTATACTAGAGAAGCCAAGGTGAAAATTTCAAAAGTCCCAAGCCACTTATCTTGAGCTATGAGGGTTTATTTATAACAAATGAGGTGAATATTCACCTCCCATATGACTCTTGACCTCCCTCATAACCCTAGACCTCCTACATTGACTTTTCAAATTCCTATGTGAACTTTGAACTTCTAATGACTCTAGAAATGTCTTGTGACTTTTTACATTCCCTATGAAACCCTTGGTCTTCCACACATTTTATGTTTTCTCATTTTTAAATACAATAATTACATTATACAAATGATGTATCGAGATACACTGACACATATGGATTTTTTAGGACACTTTGATATGCCATGACTTGGTATTGATGACATGGAACTTCATTGTGATGTGTCTAGGCCAAGCCTTTCTCCTAGCTACCATCCTTTTATATTCTTCATGATGGATATTTTCTTGTTATTTATATTTACCTTCTAAAGGATCTAGATGAATTTCAAAACCTTCCGTGTCAGCGTTAATTTCCATATCATTCTCTCAATCCAAGATTCCTTCAGGTTATTCATGATGTCCTTTCTAGTGCTTCTTCTTTTCAAGTTCCTCCTTGTAGCCTCTCCTTGGCTTTCTCCTTGATCAACATCATGTCATGTCAAGATAACCTGCAAATGGAATTTACCCATGACATGAAAACATCAGTACCAAAATCGCATATTCTAATGTGTCCTTTATGAAACATGTTGACCAAGTTAGGAGAGAGTGTAGGAATGAGAAGGAGAATTAGAGATTGCGCAATTCACATTTACATGAGGTTTTGATTAAGGTATAGTAAATGTGACTCTGAATTATGCAGTAGCTGAGAGACTGGAGGTAGAGTTGTGCATTTGAGGGAGTCATTGATGTAGTGAGGAAGGATTTCTCACTGTAATTGTGCAATGTAAAATTCTGGAGGAAATGAGGTAGGTGATTGCGCAGTCTCACAAGTCAAGGGTTGAGATATGCTTGGATATCGATTAAAACCGAACAACACCCAGTGGAAGACTGACTGAGAGAAATATTGTGCAGTTTTTAGGGGCAAGAGGAAGATATTGAGTATTTTTATTGGGAAGTGCATCATCCTTGGAGGAAAATACTATGAAATGCACAATTCCAAGAGGAAATGATACTTCAATGTGACTTAATATTGTGCAATGTGTAGTTCGATGAGAGAGTTAGCAAGTTGAAAAGTTAGTGAATGAAAACAAGATACAACAAGACATGAAAACAAGTCCCGAAACAATGTTTTTTCACCCAGATAACATGAACACAAGCCAAGATAATGCACATTACTCTAAATCCACATGCATACCTTGAAAGGATGGAAAAGAGAAACTTATTTATAACTATGACAGCTAAAACATAGCTTTGTTACACTTAGAATATAAATTACGACATAAGTGTCAGCTACAACTAGAAAGTGCGCTAAGCTATGGGAGAGTGTCTAGTACATATTCTTACTATATACATGATCTACTAATGTAGAAGAGTGTGCTAGAACTACCTCTAGTGATGTGAGACAATGCAACACATGCATGAGTGAAAATAATAAAAAAAGACACTCTTACTGTTAGAAAATGTGAAAAGGACACTTGCAAAAACTAAAGGAAGTGGAAGTGACACATTCAAAATTGAAGAAAAAGAAAAATTTACACTTGTTAAATTGAAAGCAAGCAAAACTGGCGGTCGTGAAAGTGAAAATGACGCTTGTGAAAGTGAAGGTGCGAAAAAGTGATAGTTGAGAAAATTCACCCGAATGATGATGTAATTGCAATTAAGAGTGAGAGAGACTATCAATCGGAATTGCGCACTAATTATCCATTGGGATTGTACATAATATATCTCTAGGAGCTACGCAATAACTGTCACTAGAGACTAGACAAGAATTGTCTTTTTGGACTGTGCAGTCATCATCGAGAAGAGATTATGAAATCATTGTCCTTAGGCACTACGGATTCACCGTCATCAAGATTTTCACAATGACTATCATCAAGTATTATGTAGTGCTTGACTTTCTAATGTGAAAATTGTATGTTAGGATTAGTACAAAGGATGCAGTTATGAATTTCCTCAAAGGCTAAGAATTTGAAGAAAGTGGTTTCTATAGTTAAAATCTCAGAAGAGACTTGAATAGTTAAAAAAACATCAACTGATCATCAAGCAACTATCATTAACTTGGAATGATATATCATTACATCACAAGTAGGATCTGAAATTCAAGTGTAGGAAACATTTCGGAGGGTGCTTTTCACAACGACAATAAGCCTCCATTAGCTACTCACCCTTCCGGTCCCAGGAAACCCCCATTATCAGTAGTCTACCAATGCAAAGAATTTCTTGCACAAGCTAATAGTTAGAGTCCTCCATCCAAGTTCCACTCGAGCACGCTATACTGTAATGTGCAAGGAGTCTTATGTCAAAGTGACAGTCCTTCATGCTCCATTGCACTGCTTATGGAATCTTATAGTTGGGGTACCATTTATGAATTGATCCCATGACGTAAAAAAATTATCATACGGATGACATGTCCCCACAATAGTCTTCTTCTTGTGCTCCATGCTCCTTTTTTTCACCTATTTCACAACATCAAATTTCCATGAGATATACTAAAAAATTTCAAATCATATGTTTTAACTACCCAACTTTCCTTCATTCATAAGCTTGATCTCATAGGCATCATACTTTTAGTCATTTTGTTGTGCTCTCTTATATGTTGTGTTATTATATCATGGTAGCTTATATCTCACACCCCATTCCATCACTCATCCTGCACTATGATATGTCAATCAGCTAAACATCCATTGGTACTCATACATACATTATTTTTATTGCAAAGATCCATAACATCCTAAAGTGATATTGGAATTATTGAAGATATTACAACTTTTTCAAGTTCCAATACATTAAAATGAAATTACCATAGCGTAGTATGGGTGCATCAAATTCATTTTAAGGGATTCATAGTGTAATTAAATTTTATTTTAAAAACCAAATGAATTAGAAATGATAAATGTGTATCTTGATTTCATGACTGATTTAGTTCTCAATTTCATTTTTCATGCATTACCAAATAATTTCTATCTTTCATACCAATGGCTACCTTTTTGAACCATACCCTTTCCGCAGAATCCATAAAATACATGCATTGATATTGAAACACCATATATCAAGTTTAGTTGAAAGAAATTCTTACCAAATTCCTTCCCTTTACATTTTTACCCTTTCCTGTTGCTTTATTTACCTGGTTGTCATTGAAAGCATTCTTATTTGAATACTTTTCAAGAAATACAATTTTATTTTAACATAACTATTGTTGCAATATTCAACGGTCCCTAAAATTATCTCATCTTCACATATTAGTCACAACTCTATCAATTCAGGTGTTTACTTGTTTCAACGAAACTTCACAAAGGAATCCACATTAGGTATTTGTTGACGGGGAAAAATGTACCTCTAACAATATGAAATTTACAAATTCTAACATTTTCCTTTTCCATACACCTATTCATACGCTATTATTTGTCAAGTTCAATTTCAGCATATATTGTTTCAAAATGTTCACATGAACAAGTTCATAAGCCCAAGCATGTCATACACATACTACTGGTGGTAGTTAACAACAAAATATCATTCTTTCACACTTGCCCGATGCATGTTCCATGTGACATGAAATCCATTAAATAACTTTTTTGTGGTGCGTAAACCATGACATGTAAAAAATTTTATTTACATACTATTTATATAGTCATAATATTTCAAAAATTAAATTACTTACCTTCATACTATGATGGTTCTTAACAAACGACCTTTCAAATGAAATGGAATCATTATGCCATTTTCTTATTTTTCTCATTTTTATCATATTCATAAAATATAAAAAATACATATCATCTAAGCACAATTTTAGTTAAGGGAAACCCTTTCTTATGTAATTTTTAAAATTGTAATATTATTGTCTAGCATGTCCATGTTGGCCCAATCAGACCTTCTTGAATAATTCTTTATCCTCTTATTCCATCTAATGTAGTTTATCGCAAGCACAAAATTTGAGCATAGCATTGAACTTGTATTTGGGTTTCATTTAGAAATTCTCCATGAACTTATTTCCTCTCACACACCCAACGAATCAAACCAATACCAAACCACAAAGGGAACAAAGAGAAAAATTAAAAATAAGGAAAAAAAACATTAATACACAAGAGACAATAGAAAGCATTACCATCCCCAAAGTAAACAAAACAGAACGATGTAGCCAACAATAAACAAATGATTTCAAAACATTTCAATTCGCAACACATCAACCATTCCATATTTACTTCAACAAGAATACTTAGTGCACTAGCAAATGCACCAAAACTTTAATTAGAGTCATTCTCAAGGTCTATATAAATATTTAAAGCTCCAAAATCATTTTTAAAGTTGAAGAGAAGTTTTTAGCATTTAAGAGAGCTCATGGAACCCATTCCTCATCTCTCTTTGGCATTATTGGCTGTTGGTTCACGTGTCTGGAGTTTACATGAACTATTATTCTTTGTTGTCTATTAGGGCACTCACCGATCTAGTGTTTTCCTCTACATCACTAACATGTCAATTGTTTTCTCTTCTTTCCAAACTTATGAGGTTTCTCTCTGATGTTTTCATTATGACACTCTTTTATATATCTAGTGATTGATGAATGTTGTAACATTCCTTGCATGTAGGATAGGTTTTGTAGTAGCATTGTGTTTAGATTTTCCTTTTCTTCTTATTTTCTAATTAGTCTTCCATTCTATTCTTTGCAACTCTTAAATTTAGTTCTCAAGCTCTTGAGGGTATCCATTCCATTAGGGAAACCTTACTCTTCTTTATGAGGATGAATTTGGTCCATACCGTATAGTATCTTATTGTTGTCCATTCCTATATTTCTTGTTGCACTTGTGTCTTCTTATGTGTTTCCACACACATAGTTTTTATGTGCATCAAGCATAAACATATTAAATTTTGACCTTTTCATGTCAACACTAATCATGTTGATATCATGTTCTTCACACATCTAAAGCCATGTTAGTGCATAAATGAAAATACATGTAAGCATTATATCAGGAATAGTATCCAACTCAACTAAGAATATTAGCATATGCATTAATCAATTTTTTTTATTAAATTTTCACGTGATCCTCTTCAGCTCTAATGTTGTACCTAACCTCTCATAATATCACTCTATTTTAGACCTTCTAACTTTCTATTTCAAGGCCCATCCAGTCCAAGTGTTGAGTTTGGGCTCTTATACCACTTTGCCACATACTGAGTTCTCTTAATGACTTACAAAGGTCACTGGGTACGAAAAATTTTATTTTTATTTTTACTGACCTCACAATCAGCGCTAATATCACTTTCTGACATACCCAACCCTCTCAATGACTTACAAAGGTCACTGGGTACGAAAAATTTTATTTTTATTTTTACTGACCTCACAATCAGCGCTAATATCACTTTCTGACATACCCAACCCTCTCAATGACTTACAAAGGTCACGGGGTACCCAAAATTTTATTTTTCTTTTTAATAGCCTCACAATAAGCTATGATACCACTCTGTAACACTCCCTCATACCCCCTTTCTTCGTTTCAAGATGTGGGAGGCGTTAGTTATTGAATTAACACAACCTCCAAGGTCTATTATGAAGATGGGGTCATAAAAATACTATTTTCTCAAAGTTTTTAGAATTGATTTTCAATACCACCATCGTTTCGAGCTATTCAAGACCTTTATAATGATACAATATTCATCTCAACCCAACTCTAGAATTGGGAGTTATGCCCATTGGAAGACTTACCAATAATGGATAGCCATATTAGCATGAGTTTCCACATGGCTCCTACATGTATCGCATGGCACTGCCACATCAGTCATGACATATTGTTTAGAAGGTCATTTCTATGAGCAGTGAGTGGTCCCATTGGTTGATGGTTGTAACAAACAAATTGTCCCATAACAATGGCCACCATCACTCCATCGTCACCACCTAGTCCATGTTACATTACATATGTGTTACGATGATGAGTGGTGGGCGGTATGAAACAATTGTAGCTCAGCAAGGGACGCACGTGGCATGCACATGTAATCCAAATGACTCTTCAATGTTAGCAAAGGCATATCCATGTCATCTAGTCCCCCTACATGGAACCTACATGATCCCTACCAAGTCCCTCTAGTGATTTCCATGTCCATCTTAGCACGGGGCCCACCATGCCCAAACCTTCAATGTTTTGCAAGGATTTCATGTTACATCTTGCTCCAAATTCCTAAAAACTAGTGTTTTTTTTTAGGGAGGTTCCTCAAAATTCAACAACCAAAGGTTGTTTTACTAGGGGGTATGACCAGTTTAGTAAAAAGGGCGAGGGGCATCGCAATAGATTATGGCTATCCATGTACTTGGGAATAAACCTGGATAGTTTTATCTGCGCCTCCCCCCACCATTGAGTAATAATGTACTATAGACTAGGGGGCCCATGATTTTATTAGTCCATATATGTAGCCCATTTTCATGATCAGATCATTCAAAAGGATCTCTTGTTAACAGGGATCACTTCAACATGAGGCTGAGTATATTTGGTTAATATACCTTATGATTTCATCAAATGGTCGGTAATTTCTCGTATTTGTCTCTATTTTCTTCCTTCAGAATATCAGGATATTAAACGCGTCAAGAGGACTTGAGCAGACCGACATGTCAACTAACATGTCGGATGATGGATATTTTCCTATCAACTAGCATGACCACTCCATCACCATAAGTCTAATTATATAATTCCACATCATCATTTATTTACTACGTGGCATCCATGTGGCACCCACATGTGGTCCTTATTACACTTCAATGTCAACTTCATATGGGACCAGGATGTTATACTACTACCATGTGGCATTCATGTGGAACTTCCATGTCATCACTACACCATTCCATGTCACCTCAGGTTCCTATGTGGCACTAATATGGCTATTGCCATGACGTCTTGGGTGTGGATCCCATAGGGTCGTCATCCTTTTGTTTTGTATGATATTCCCTATTACATGAACTTTGGTCCAATTCCAAACTCTAGTAAGGTCTGCGCCCATGTCATGTGGCTCTAAAGTGATACCACCCTTAACGTATAAAATTAAAGGCTAGGGAGAGGATAGTGGGTAGTGGTAGGGTTTCGTAATGGAACAATGTCTAGATGCATGTCATGTCTCGAGGGTTTATCACCACCTGTGGTTTTTGGTATCAAACAAGATGAGAGAAAAGGGAAATGAGCGGTGAGGTGGTAACATAGTTCTTGTGCTCCAAGTTCCACTCAAGACCCATTCGGTAGACCTTTGTTTAGTTGTTAACCAATGTTGGTCATCATGGTATTGACCACCATTGGTCACCTAACACATAATTACTATGAACTATGGTCAATGGATGATGTTTGGTGGCATAATATGGTTATGTTGGGGGATGGTTCCACTTGTTCCTACTTTATGTCAGTTGGAGCTTGGATACCTAGATGTGAGTAAACCATCAAGAAGGATATCCAAAAAAGATGTTATCCTAGCCTATATGTGGTGTTGAACTTCGTTGACCTCTCTACTCCCTCTATCACTGGATCATTGTATTTATGCAGTGTTATAGAAAAGGGACGTAAGGTGAAATAAAAAATATTTCAAATGCATATGCCCAAACTCTAAATTATTGTAGGTAGAGGACTAATTCCTAAAATTGACTCTCAAAAACATTGTGCCATGTCCAGAATAAGATAAAGGGGCACCAATAGGGCTTAATTACTCCAAATTCATAATAGAGAAAGGAAAGTCTACATGTTCGATTTCGCTAACTTCAACATTGTTCAAGGTGAAATAAGTATGGTTATCTAAATTTAATACCTATTGAAAATTAGCTAATTTATTTAATGATATAAGATGCCATTAATGATCCTCAAGGAGAGCTAGATGTTTGCATGATTACAATGGAGTTACAAACCATCTATTGTGGTGGTATTCTGAGTTCAATTTCAAGGTGTTAAACTAATTACTACTCTCAATCAGAGTAAAAGCATAAGCATGCACAAATCACATCTATGTCCCTTTCATGAACTAAGTAGCATCAACATTATGGAGATGTTTATGTAAGTCTTAGTATATAAAACAACTTGAAAATCTTGAATATGGCACTAGATTTAACAATGCAAAGAATTCCACAAAATTGGAGACATGTAAGTCGGTTTTCAACCACATATATAATAATGACTTCAAGCATTTTTTCTTAAATATATAAGAAATCATAAAATTCATGAAATTAGCAACATTCATATGGTTGAAGTAGTTCAATATAACCATATACATATATAGATATATATATATACATATATATATATATATATATATATATATATATATATATATATATATATATATATATATATATATATATACATATATATATATACATACATATATATACATACATATATATACATACATATATATACATACATATATATACATACATATATATACATATATATATATATATATATATATATATGAGACAACTCGTGAACCATGAATATGTAATGAGTTAAAAATTCCTTCATCAATTAAATAGAACCATACGTCAACCATCCACATAACAAGCATGGTCATCATCTACAATTCAAATATGCATAAACCATTATACTTATCTATGTGACTTAAATTAGATAGAAACTGAAGGATGGACTTAAACTCTCCATCCAACCGTAGGCTAGCTACAGTGCAATATTTCTTTCATATAACCACCCCTGAGCCAGATGGAAAGTTTGAAGGGGTGATATTTCAATGAATCACACCAAAGGTTGGTTATACACTCTAAAGGTGGGGTCCATTATTCAAGTGACTTATCTACTACCATATGGTAGGTAGTAAGCACCACAACGACTCCCTCACTCCTCTAAGCTAAATGAAAGGGCCTCAACCCAAGGTGCATCTTAGTTCAGTATATTATTTTGGCTCCACGATCCATTTCTCTTTCTCTATAAAAATTTTTACCAACTCACCCTATACTCTTTGGGGATCGTTCTAATTCTCCATAGGCTACCTCAGAGAATTTTTCCGCTCAAATTGCATAAAAAAATATTCTTCTTCTCTCCCAAAATTCTCGACGCTTCCTTTTGCCTTAGCTAATTCTCTCCTTGTGTTCCTCGAAGATGTCCCCTTCTCCTCCATCTTGTTGCATAATTAATAAAATGTGGGCATTTTCCCTCATCTAGTGACATCTTTTCCATGTGTTCAGTGGTGCCTTAATCTATCATGCAACCTCCACTCTCTTTGATGGTGAGTATGAATTCCTCACTTCTCCATTCTCCCACTTCTCTGCTCTCACTCTTCAATGTTTTTTTAAGAAAATCAAGCTATTCAAGTATGGGCCTTCTCATGCCATGAAATAGGCACGCAACAAGAACACAACAGATGTAACCATAAGCAAGCAACAAGAACACAACATACAACCTAATAAGAATGCAACAGTAAACCCCCTCAAGATGTTAGATCGACGTGTCCTCCATTTAGGCCAACCGCCAATTAAATTTACAATTAATTTATTTTATGCTTACACATAATGTCTCAGCCAACCATGGCTAGTGTTACATAGTCACAACTTTAACATTACAACAAGAGGGTTAAAGGGAGGGATGTTACACCCTTTATGGGTATGTAAGTGTAAACGAGAAAAAAATCTTAGAATAATGGTAATGATAATTCAATACCATGTAATCAAGACGTGAAGTCTCAATAGTCACCATGAGAGGCCATAAAGAGGATGGAAGCAAACAAAGGGGATTTGTATAATTAATAATTTCTAATCTATTATTGGTTTTTCCAAAGGATCATGGGATCTCTCATTGTGAAGCTTTCCATAAGGAAATATCTAGTGGGAAAGTGTAGAAATAACTTCCATATTTACGAATATAATGTATTTCTACCCTAACTATGTTATTCAAGGTAAGATAATTCTATCACCAAAGTACTTTTGACGTCTAAGCTAGAAGTTTATAATCTAAATAACATGACCATACCTAACAAGAAACCCATCAAGGAAGAAACATGAGGAAGAATGTAGATAGCGTAGAGATGAAGAGGCATCTACAAGAAGCACCCATGCACAAGAAGGAGAATGAATAATCAAAGTAAGAAGCACTATTGTGTTCCTGAAGCATCAACAATCAAGAAGAAAACTTCAAAGAGATATACATTTGAGGAAAGGAAAAATTCCTATGTGGCCAAGGGTATATTTTAGATTCAATGCTTGAAAAACTTTAATAGAAAACAAAATTTCAGTTATTACCTCCAAACTTACACTTATCTTTGATGATGGATTTTATTAGAATAGTTCTTTTCATCTTAAAGGTTGTCTCACTTCTCAACAATACCCTTCTAAACATTAGAATCTCTTCTATCTCTTATTATATCCCAATGACATCTTCTTCAATTGTAACCTTCATTACTTATGCAACATAGCCTTATAAGAAGATCAATTATAATATTCCTTTCCTAGATCTAACGTACCTTCATTCTTTGTTGACATTATAAGATCTTTTGAAATTTTGTCTATAGAACTTGTAGTGGCCTTTTGCCACCATTGGTGTACTTCTACCATTAAATAAAATTTCACCATATTTGTTTTATCTTAAATGGAAAATTTAAGTCTTTTCATATTCTTTAACATTACTTCTTCACATTTCCCAATTTTTACTTGGTCTTATATAAAACCATGACAACTTGTTCATATAATTTTCACCAACAACTTTTTTTAAGCAAATTAAATGAAAAAATAGTATATAAAATACCAAAGTATTATTTTATTTCTCTTATCTCATTTGGATTGAATTAATATGTATAATAGTTTTTAAGTTTGTGAGATATTAAAGAATACTCTTACCTTACTAGATATTGATAAAAATAATGTAAAGATCTTTTGTTTAGTATTTTTAAGAAAAATAATCAATATTTTTAATAAATATCTTCTAATTTGATAAGTCATAAGGTGTAGTATGTCTATTTTTTTTTAAAAAGAAAATTTTAAGAAAAATCTAGTAGATCTATGATCTAAGTGACACTGTCACTATACTCTTAAGCCTAAAGCAACTCTTCACAAACCAACCTAGAAAGATAAATAGAATTGGGCATGTATTAGTTGGCAAATAAGTTCCATTAAAAAGTGGAACATTTAACCTAGCCACATAAATTATATGTGTTAGTAAACTTTAATAATCAGATCATTGTGTAGAAAAATATTCTTATCCCATAAACAAAAAAATCTCATACACCAATTTAAAACATAACCTTTATTTTTTTGTATTAATATCATTAATAAATAATCCTTTCTTCTATTTCTTCAATACCGCTAAACGAAAACCCAAGCTAATTATTTTACAGATCCGATCCCTTTGTGGCCTCACCGTGGCCACAAGTCTACACATTGTGACGCAAACCATGAGACAATAACAACAGACACAGCCAACCGCAGCTGACTTGAAATAAAAGGAAAAATTCAAATAATAAAAGTAAACATTCCTTCAAAGAGAATTAGGTTAGCAACTTTTTTTGAAAATTGTTTCAAGCATACGAAGAAGCCAAACTAAAGTGAGATCCTGCATCACGTCTGCGTACGAAGAAGAAAAGCTAAAGTGAAATCATGCATTACGTCTGCGCTTCAGTTTTCTATTATACTTTAATGGAATTTTTAGTCGGTGTATGCCTGCCGGAGTTCGCAAAGAAGCTAGTTTTCGTACAAGGTCGGGACTCCTGGTTGTGCGATGTGGTTGTGCGATATATATATATATATACAGGTGGGGCACAGGGGCCAGAGAATAGCATATCTGAGACAGAAGAGACACCATATAAACACAAAAAACTAAAAATTAAAAAACATTCAATTTCAATACATTTTCGGTGCAATGGCGACGGAGGGAGAGAAGGGGAAGTGATGCTGTTAGGTCCGACTCTGAGTCCCTTCGTGGTGCGGGTTCGCTTAGCACTGGCTCTTAAACGTATCGATTTCGAGTTCGTCGAAGAGAAACTGAAAACTAAGAGCGAGCTGCTGCTGAAATCAAACCCTGTTCACAAGAAAATTCCAGTGCTTATCCACAATGGAAAGCCTGTTTGTGAATCCATGGTTATTGTCCAATACATCGAGGAGGCATGGGAAAATAAGGCACCCAATCTTATGCCCAAAGATCCATATGACCGAGCCATTGCTCGATTATGGGTTGCGTTTATAGATGATAAGGTAACTTAATTCATTCATTAGTAATCACCTGCATTCATTTCTCATCCTTATTTAGCATTTGTGTCTTCGAAAGTTACAGTTATGGTTTTTTATGTTTGGTAAGCAATATGTTCATAATTGTTATGTGTGCCCTCAGCTCGTTCCATGTATTCGAGGGGTTTTCACTGGCCATGGCGAGCAGCAACAGAAACCAGCGGAAGATTCCGTAACAAACTTTATTTTGATAGAGGAAGCTCTCTGAACTAACCACTGCTTCTCAGGAAAAGGGTATTTTGGAGGGGATGGGATCGGCTTGATTAACATCGCATTGGGTGGTTTATCCACATGGATCCAAGCCATCGAGAAGGCTACCGATATCCTTTTAATAGATCCAAGGAAAATGCCGTTGTTGACCTCATGGATAGACAGGTTTTGTAAATCCGATGGAGTGAAAGAAGTGATGCCCGATCCGGTCAAGCACGCGAAATATATATCCGCTCGGAGAGCCAGTTTTCTATAACAACCCACTGGTAATTAGGGCAACCCTTGTCTTCCTTATAAACTGAGGTCAGACAGATGGATAAATTATATTTAACATAATTCGTAATTCGTAGTCCTTGTTTTTTATTAATCTAGTGAGATTCAGCTCTTCAAGTCTTGAACTATAGCTGTTTTATGTTAATTAGTCTGCATAATGTTATGGTGAATCTCTCCGGTACTATAGCGAGTATTCCTCTGTTCACTATGCGTTGACTTATTCTGAAAAAGCTTTTGGTGAATCTCTCCTACACTGTAACTAGCATTACCCTGTTCAATGTGCGTTGATTAAGATTGCAATCCAAACTGGATTGAAACGGAACCGTTCATTTCGAATGTAATAGAAATAAGAATGAAATGGAATCGTTGATTTCAAATGTAATATAAAGCAGGATGAACTGCAATTACTTTTTTTTCGGAAAGTTCCTTTACACGTTGCACAAAGGGTTGCATAAAAGCCCAAAATTTATGAGAGTAATTTTATAGGGGACTTTCTTACATTGTGAAAACTAAAGGACAATAAGCACCATTTTGAGTTACCCGATTCCCGTAAAATACCATTTTTGAGAGATTTGGTAAAATGTTGCCTTCAAGTTAATTAATCATATGATTTTGTAAATATATAAAATGCGAAAGGCGAGAGCAATAGCACAAAAACAACATTTTCATATTGCCCGCATTTTATTGTTTCTAACCTGTAGGTTTAAGAATTTAAACTAGAAACAAGGTTTTACATAGATAAAATTACATGAACGGAGAGACCGAAATACATTTTTCTACAAGTAGAACATAGACCGAACAGAGAGAGACATTATTGTGCTTGAAGCTATGCTTGCGTTGTCATTATGTCGGGTGCTGAGTATGAGTTAGAGAGGGAACATCCTCTCTTGTAGCTTATGAAGGCTGAGTAGTAAATAAAATTTGCTTGAGATTGTCATCCATGCCATTCAACTTGTTCTTTAAGTTGTCCATTCTGTGTAGGAGTTCCTATATGCAAATAAGGAGCTCTTGTTGGGTGTCACCCTAATCGGTAAGAACCTGGCCCATGAGTGCCTTGATATCCTAGTACAGGTTGATATTCTTCATGTATGTAGAGGTCCTTGTCCAGGTGGAGTTTCTAGTATCGGGAATCGAGTCTCAAGTTTCTCACTCCACTTGATTATCTAACACGAATCTTCTAGCCTATCGAACCAGCCCTTTGATGTCAACAATAACTCACTGCACAACCTCTGGAATGAGAGATTGATAATTGTCCATATTAGCTCTGATGTAATCCTAAGCATGAGAGGCATTCAAGGAGGGAGGGGTAGGACATGGAAGCTAATTCAATATGCCCCTACATCATGTCGTCGAGATGGTGGTGCAACATTGAATCATGAATGAGTGAGCGATAAGGGAGGCAAAGAGTCGATTAACTAGAGGGACAAGCAGATGGAGGGTAAAAATAGACTAGAGAGAGGTTGACCTTTCCAACTGAAATAAGGGGTAGAGAATTAAAATTCTGAGGAGGTTGAGCTGAGGAAACCTGCAACAAAAACAAAGCCAAGAAGGGGGATAGAGAGGTGGGATTCAATGTTCCAAACTAGAGCAAGATGAGAGGCCATCAAAAAAATCCAATCGAGAAAAGAGTTGTAGGAGGAGTGAAGGAGAAGATTGAAGTTGATCGATAGAGATTCTTGTAGAGGAGAGGCAGAGATGATAACTAAAATTTGAGATCCTAAGGGGCTGATGGCAAGCTTGAACGCTAGGGATTGCATGGCACTCATAGTCTGGAGCCAGCAGCTGAGCATTGCACGACCCCAACAGTAAACACCATGTTTTAGAGGCTTCAAGAATTGGCTATATTTTTCGCTAAATGATCCAACAATCTATTCTCCACTTCTTAAAAATATGGTGGAGTACTTGAATGTGCAGATCCATGAATGTGTGCTTGATTGGAAGAGTGTGAGATCTACAAATCGATAGGTAGCCCGCCACATTTTGCACGAATTCCTCTGAGACGATCAATGTCATTTTTTGTTGAGAATTGGGATGGTGGTGGCAAATATGCCTTTCAATATACCACGTGTGGACAACCTTCCTCCCTCTTGTATGATTATTGCATATCATGCTCAGTCAGGCATATTATTGTTGCACACCCACCTTTGTGAACTCTACCTTGTTGAACAATGTCTTGACATTTATACTTCCATCATGTAGTAGAGATTTGCTCCCATTGAGACTCTAAAATCTCTTAAGTGAAGTTGAGCCCCTCTTTAGCAAGCATGTCTGGAAAGTTGTTTCCTTTTCTTAGTATGTGTTGGAGGATGAGTGTATTGAAGTTTAAGAGTTTTCCTCTTCTACTCTATAGGCTATCCAAAAGTCTCTGGCTCTCACTAACTTTAGCCAGAGTGGAGCCACTTTGGATTCTTTTGAACATGTTAACAATGATTTTAGAATCACCTTTGATAACGAGCATTTCTATGCCTATTCTCTTTGTGATATTTGTTCCATTTTATACTACATAGAGTTCTACAATGTTGTTGGAGTCATGGCCAGTGGTACATGTGTAC
The DNA here is from genome assembly GCA_034641835.2 of Pinus albicaulis. Classification (NCBI taxonomy): domain Eukaryota; kingdom Viridiplantae; phylum Streptophyta; class Pinopsida; order Pinales; family Pinaceae; genus Pinus; species Pinus albicaulis. Next base: position 705,027,704 of record CM076570.1, read on the forward strand.
GTGTGTTGAATGTTGTCATTTTCATTTTTTAACACTCTACCATAAATGGAAGGTCTAGGATTGCCCTTGAATGCACCATTAAAATTGAATTTTATGAAATGCTTTGGAGGAGGCAACCAATGGTTTGGAATGGTTTAGGCACAATGAGTGAGGATATTGTGATTTGTTAGCTTTGATTGATGTTGATCTAGGAAATAAATTATGGAGGCTTTTGAAGGGTCACATTCCCAATCTTGAGTATGCCATGGGGAGATGAGAATGGTTTCTTTGACTTCCAATATTTTTTCTAGACCATGTTCGAAGTTCTTGAGGTGTCTTTGAATATCCTCTCACTATGCTATATCTATATTTCCCAAACTATAAACCCTAGGAAGAGTTGTGAGACCCTGTTGATTATTGGATTCTTGAAGGGCATAGAGCATCAATCTTTTGAGAGTTTTCATTAAGTTTTTTTTGTAATTTGAGTTTTCTTGAAGATGATTGTTGTTTAGTCGCATATTTCACATGCGAACATACAATATTTCAATAGACATTCCATTTTTTCAATATTGGAGTAGCAAAGTGAGCATTGTTTAAGGCCATGAAATCCCCTTTTTTTGGAGTCAGCCCCAAGTTAGAGTTTTATTGTGGGAAAGCATTCTAAGAAAGAGTGATATTTTGTGCCAATTCTACAACATCCAAAGTTGTCTCCATGAGTTCTCCCCCACCTTAGTAGTTGATCCCATGAGAATGTTGTAGGCCTCTTTGATATTGTGTTTTCCTTTGTGGTTTTGTCGCCATCTTAGAATGTCATTCCAATTTTGATTCTTGATTTTTTTGTATTCCAAAAACTAGTGCAGAGCTTCATAGGACTCATAGATGATATCAGAGTCCTCTATGATTTTTTTATCCCATATCCTCCATTGGGGTTGATGATCGGCCTCTAAATTAGACATAAAATAAGGCCCATCGAACCTTCCTTATGAACATAAAAGATATATTAAATCTCTCCTTATACACTTAATAATGTTTTCTTATGCTTTAATATGTTCTTAGGAAGGTTTAACGGTAATTGCATATTTATGCCTAATATTGATTATTTTTGTAGAATATTGTGAGAATATTGGGCAGATTATGTGGATTTGGAGAAGGAGATAATTCAGGGACTTGCTCCCTACCATTGGAAGATCAAAATTGAAGAATAAATGAGCACAATGTCAGGAAATTATGGAGAAATCTTGGAGAGATTCAAGAGGTTTGTCCACCCTCCTTGACTATCAGAGGGAGCCAAGAAAACTGAGGACGAAGTGCACTCAATATATGGTTTACTTGGAGTCAAAATGGACTCAATCCATATTTTCTATGGAGTTATTGGTAGCTGCCCTGTAGAATAAATAGAGCAGAGCTAGATCTAGGAAGGGATTCGATTTCATTCAGAACTTTTGCTACAAGCTATTAAGCTTTTATTATTATACCCAGTGATTAAAATTTCAGAAATGTAACGAGGTTATTCTCTTCCTGAAATGAGTAGACATAATCCATTTCAATGATCTAGTTCCAGAGAGTTGGGCTCATGGGTTAGGAACTTAGGTCCCAACCCATGTGCCTCAACTTCTCTATTGTTTTCATTCTTTTCTTTCTGTAATTTAGCTAGTTTTATTTATGATATTTTCATTGTTGTTATAGTTTGTTGTTGTAGATTTAATCTTCTTATCTTCACTGTAGAATAGTTGATGAACTCCAAAAAACTGTGAGGCGACCTTTCCCTCTTATCTTTGTCGATAGAGCTTGAAGAGGGTAGACCTTCCTGTAGACCAAAAATTCTTTCTGTTTATGATTCGCTACTTCTCAGATTAGAGTAGAGTGAAATAACAGTTTTAGTCTTTATTCCACTATGTTATCACGCATTTTTTCTATTTTCCGTGCATGAATCTACAGGTTTGTTTGCAGGAATCAGTATTAAAGTTCTGGAGAAGTTGACCCTCGCCTTCCTGCTTCATTTTACATCTCTATTTTCACGCTTCCAAATGCCTTTGTTATGCTTTATTCCCTCCCTCTTTTATTGCAACTGTCGCCCTTTTATTCACAACACACTTGAAAAAACATTAAAAGTTTGACCTCTGCCCTTGCTCCTAAGAACCCCCTCTCAGCGTACTTTGCTCATCGCAAATCACAAATCTCTTGCGTTCTCTGTTTATGCTCTCCCATTCGAAGCCCCAATTGTGATATTTCCTTTTGCCTCACCTTTGTTGCTTATCAGTAAAAAAGAACTTCATAAACATTAGAACCTGGTCATTTTTCCTTCAAATAATTACCACAATTGCAAATCGCATTTCTCATTTGTTTCCCGTAATAATTAGTGCTTCTGTCTGCCGATTGTGATATTCTTTCTGTACTCCGCCACGTCACCCGTCATATATCACATTTCAGATTTCACTCCCGAACAACACTTCTGCTACTCTCATGCTTTGCGGTCTTGCGATTGTGATATCGCATATCGCATCTCACACTTTTGTCACCCATCGCAATCACAAATCCTGTCCCATCGCATTTTGAATTTCTCTCCCACTCCCAAACAAGACTTCTGCCACTCCTCCAGGTTTCCGATATTGCATATCAAATATCACACTTCCGTCCTCCGATTGCAATTCCACCATCGCACTTTTCAAAGCCTCCCTCTCCAAATAATTTTTGTGATATCATAAGGTTTAATGAAGTCTAAACCCCTCTTTACACCTCTAAGCCTTGTCACATGGGTTAATACTTCCATTAGCATCTTTAGCCCTTTTTCCTCCAAACTGCAAGCAACATTTTTTCAAGTTTAGTTAGATCATGAATAGTTGTATGGTTAGAAGAATGGTAGCATCGTATATAGATCATAGGATAAGTAGAGTGCGTTTAGCCATTTGGCCAATTAAGTGTGGTTAGAATTAGTCTCCTTTAGTGTCATTTCATTGCAAAAATTTAATTTAGTTTCCTTTCTGCAATTTAGTTTAGTTTCACTGAAGTGTGACAGACTTCACCGAGAAATCCTAGAAGTAGCACCCTTTCGTAGAGAAGAAGAGAATGACCCGAGTAGAATGCATATGTTGTGTATATAACACTGTCACCTCCAAGTTTATATGAACCCTGATTTCATAAAGTAAATTAGGGCAACAACCCCTAGGAGTTGTAGCACTCTCGGTGCAATATCAGGGCTCACCAGTTGCCATGTGGTGTTGTTATAGTAGTCTCTTACCAAAATTTTGTTCTATCATTTAAGTTCAATATTGAGAGAAATTATCTCTATATTTCTTTATAGTCTGGGCCATTGTCGGAATCCTCCCAAAATAATTCTAGTTTTCCACTTTGTATTTCCCAAAATATATGGTTCTGTATTATATGTTTGTTTCTCCAAGCTTGATTCTAGAGGTGTTACCCTTTTATTTCTGTATGTATCTTGATGATTTAATTATCATTAATATCATAAACATGTTTAGTTTTCCATGTACTACTCCATAGTTCATCTTGGTTTTTGATCCACCTTTACTAGTTCTTAGCCTCTATTGCATTATAAATGATTTCTCGGTCCTAAAGGCCTAGTCCACCCATTGATTTTTCTTTACATATTTTTTCCCAAATGGCCAAAGGCCATTTTTCTCCTACTTGGCTCCTCTTCATAGAAAATTTCTTTTAATGGATCAGATTTGTTAAGCACATTTTTGGGAGTGGCTACGGTTGTGATGTGATATAGGGGAAGAGCTTGAAGAATAAATTTCAGGAGGATGGTTCTACTTGTGAGATTTAGGGGTTTGGAGGTGTAGCAAGACAATTTATTTTCCATATTTGAGAGCAAGTATTCATAGACCTTGATGTAAAGAGGGTTTTGTACAAGAGGGATTCCTAAATATTTAGCCAAAAGGGAGCTCCATTGGAAACAAAAGAATATGGAAATGTTGAAATGGAGAAGTGTAGGGGTGTTGAAGAAAAATATCAGAGATTTGATCATATTTTTGTCAACTCCTGAGGCATTAGTGAAGTTAACGAGAATTTATTTGTAAGTTGAGGCTTATTTGGTGATTGGTTGACCCATGAGAAGGTTATTATCAATGAATTGCTGGTGAAAGGATGGAAAATAGTTGGAACTATTATATATTTCTTTTAGGGATCCAATGGATATGGAATGCTTTATGTGTCTTCCTAGGCCTTCATCCATGATTAGGGATGATTATGGTGAAAGGGGATATCCCTAATGAATGCCTCTCAATGGGAAGTAGGTGGGTGAGGGGGGTCCATCTACAAGGATGGAGAATAAGAATTTGGAAATGATGCTTCTTATATGGGAGACCCAGGGGTCTTGGAAACTAAAGGATTTTAGCATGTGAGATATATAATACCAGCTGATCTTGTGAAAATCCTTTGACATGTCGAACTTGATAATCATGCAAGGATATTTTTTGTTAAAGAGCGATTGGATTTATTCTTAGGAAATGATTATGTTGTCTAGGATTTGTCTTTCTTCAATGTATCCATATTGATCATGGAAGATGATAAGGAAGAGAAGATGCTTTGGTCGATTTTATATGAATATAGAGATAATTTTGTAGATGACGCTATAGAGGGATAAAGTCTACGAGGGATTATGATTGGGTATGCTTGGGGATAACAGTTAAAAAGATGGAATTAAGGGTCATGGGGACACTTTGATTTTTTTGGAGTCTTCTACTAACTAATAATTCTATTATGAATCCACTAGGGCCTGGGTCTTTGTTCCTAGACATGCTCATAATTATATCTTCCAAATTTGTTGTTGTTATTTCCCTCATCAATATTATACTCTTTTACCGATTTACTATATTAGGATTGTGCACTATAAGTTTTTTGATAGCTAGAGTTCGGTCATTAATGGGTTCTCCCATGAGACTCTGGAAGCGATGGTGAATCACTTCTGTAATATTTTCATGTCCTTCTAATCTGTAAAGATGGAATTTTTTGAGATAAATGATTCAATTTCTATGCCTATGCTGAGTCATAGACCTGTGGAATAATTTGGTGTTCCTTTCTCCTTTTTTGAGCCATTGGATTTATTTGAGTAATTGGATCTTTTTCGCGGGTTTAACTTGCCTTGTTTTGACTAGGTATTCCCCCATATCCTTGATTAAATGTTGGGTGAATTTTCTACCCCCTTGTTTCACTCATTTCCATTTTTTCGAGTGGTCCTTGTTTATGTTTCCTTTAATTCCTAAGGAAGTAGAATGAGCGGGTTTAGAACTATTCCGTGAGTGTTGCCTTCATGCTTTCTTCTATTGGTTGAAGTATGATTTCATGATCAGTTGGAATTTATCCTCAATTTGGTATTTAGTCTTTCATTCTTGGGTGATTCGGAGGAGATATATATTTCTTAATTTGGGGTCTTTTGGGTTTTCAAAGCTCATATTTATATTGTTCATATTAAAACATAGATACATCATCCTCTAAAATTTTATGTGTTGGATGCATGTGGTGGCTCTTATGTATTTCTACTTCTTGGGCTAGCCGCTAATGAATGCTTTGATTTTCTTTTATCAAATGGTCTTTCTCCCAGGATTGTGGTGTTTATTTTTATGTATTTAAGGTTTATAATTAGTTCATAGTTTCTTCTTTGGAAGAGGAGGGGTCGATGCTTTCTTTCTTTGTAGCTTTTCTGCTATTTGATACTTTCACTACAAGAAAAAAGCACATTGGTGAGGGGAGAAAATGGTCACCATAAGCTCATTGGTGAGGGTCAAAAGAGCCTTCATCACCAAAAACTAAACGTCAGCAAAGGTGGCACCGCCGAAAGTATAGGTGTTGTGGTGACATTCAAGGTCCATCACCAATAATGATTTATAGTGATGGATAGTGACCGTCACCATTTCATATAAGCAATGGTGATAGACAATAGTCTCCGTCACCAAAAGACTGAATGTCACGAAATGTGGCGTCACCGAAAGTATGTGTTGTGGTGACATTCAAGGTCCATCATGAATATTGATTATAATGACGGATAGTGACTTTCGCCATTTCATATGAACAACAACGATTTTTTGTGATGGACCTTTCATGGCCGTCACTATTGGTGCATAAATATGGCAACGTTCATTGACCATCACCATAAACTCATTGGTGACATCAAGGTCCATCACGAATGATGACTATAATGACAAAAAGTGACCCTCACCATTTCATATCAACAACAACGATTTATGGTGACGGACCTTTAATGGTCGTCACTATTGAAGCATATATATGGTGGCGTTTGTTGACCATCACCATTTCATATTTTGGTGAGGGTCGAAAAATGTCACCATAAGCTCATTGGTGATGGTCAAAAGAGAATCCGTCACCAAAAACTGATCTGCGTCATTCCCTATGAATATCAGGGCACGATGGAATCAAACCACCAACCTCCTGCTTGTAAAGCAGGTGCTCTTCCATTGAGCTAGCACCCTTTAAAGAATTAGACTTTAAAATAGCAATTTCCCCTAAAGGTGTAGAGATACACCAAAGGAATAAGAACTAGGAAAACTGAAAGAATTCAGTGTCCTTGCTCCTATTTTTATTCTACAACACTCTACAAGGTATGATCTTGATCTATGATGTATTTGTACCAAGTGGTTCTAATTTAATAATAAATGTTATATTTAGATAAAATAAATGAATAACTGAGAGGGCTTATGGGATAATTTTTAATCCTTACACAAAAATCTCTTAATATTCAAGTCTATGGAACAACTCGTTCAAATTTCAAACTGAATTAGATTTTAAATGGAAAGCCTAAAACCAGCTAAGTAGTTTACAAGTTAGCATTTTGGATATAACTTCTGTTCAATTTATATGACAAGTTATGCCATAACCTTGAAACTATTTTCATAGCTAAAAGACTTTCTTAAGTCAACAATGACAAAGAAATATAGTCATGGCGAGAAAAAATCTCTTTTTTTTTCTAATGAGGGTGCATGTAACTTGATAAAGGTTGTATGAGAGTATCAAACCATAAAATGTTTCACTAAAACATGGAAATTACAAAGTCTTGTTAAGCAATATAAGTTTAGTTGAATATATGAAAAGCATCGAGCTAAATGATATAATTAAACTAAAAGTAACTGTAAAAAAAATGAAACTGCCATCATATACCATCTGGTTTGGTTAGTTCTTTAGAAAGAGAAAGTGCAATTGCATGATCCAACTCCTCATCTTGATTCTGTAATGGACCATCCCGAACAAAAATGACCACATACAACAGTCAACGTTATCGTATTGGTAAGAATTTTGATATAATCTATCAAAACATGTTCTATGTAGGAGAATAATTGGAAAGCACAACTAGAAATTTGAATCACAGCATAAAAATATAAAAGAACATGCAACAGGAAAGGAACAACTCCACAGTTTGAGAAATATAAACAATCCATGAACCTGTTCTTATATATTGATATAGATAACGATATAGAAATCAAGATTTATGAAATTCAAGTATCACACAACAAATATGCACAAGTATGCCTATAATAACAACTCACTCCTTCCTCTATTTATATGAGAGGTAAAGGGGCTTTACAATAACAAGTGGACCTAGTCCACTACAAGAAAAATTGAAAGACACATTTAAGTCCACCCCTGTGAAGCACTCTACTCTACATGACATGTGTCAGCATAAAAGGTGACAATGATTAACAAGCAAGCCCTCCATGACATGAGCACTACTCCCCAAGGCCCAACAATCCTCCAAAGGTCCTAAGCTCCAATGCATCTCCTAGGTCATGTGTCTCCTTAAGGACAATGCGTATCCAAGGAAATGTGTCACTTTAAGGACTCCCACACCTACATTTCCACTCCCTCAACCCAAGATTTCACATGTCAAGGGATTTTGTGTGCTCATGTTGATTTTGGGATGTTTTTGTCATGGTGAAATACCCAACTCTACTCCAAGAACACAAACTCCCTTCATGCATCAACAAAATGAAGTCACCAAGCTCCATATTAATCCAACACTTCGAGGAATAATGTCTTTCAAACATCCAAACAAGGTCTAGCAGCAAATGGTAAACCACCTCCAATGTCCAAGTCCATTAATGTAAAATTCATGCTATTATTGTTTCAAGAATATTTATATTTTATCCAACATGATGACCCACTATGTACACTATTTGTAGGGAATCTTCTGGATTTTTCTGCTTCAACGTGTTGATCCACTATGTGCATTGGTCAATAACTCCATTTAGTCAAGGAACTCTTCTAAATTTCTTTCCAAGTTTCATTTCTCTTTCCTATCATCAAGCAAATTGGAGCAACTAGAAATAATTCCATTAACTGTCGTCCATCCAGTTGTTTCCTAAACAAGTGCCTATTGCTTAAAGAAAGTAAGAAACCATCATGAAACATGACTATAGCCACATAGTTTCAGTAGTTATAATCTGACAATGTTATTGAAAACACTATTAGATTTGTTTCATAAAGGAGCACCTAGTCCCAAACAACATAAATTGTTTGTGGAGAATGGCTTGTTTCACTATCGTTGAGCTTGACTGTAAACACTGACAGGTTTTTGAGCCAATAAAGTCCTGGGAGAAAACCAGTGATGGTTTCTCTCTAAAACATATGCAGATAAAGATACAAGATTCGAGTGGAGGACTTAAGTAGTTTCATGACTACTGTTCGACTTCTAACTGTTTGGTTTTTTGGTCTGCTTTATTTTTTATATTTCAGATCTAGTGCCAAAATTTTTGGATTTCAAATTTTAGTTATAATATCATAATTCTGGGTTGGCTCGCATCATTGGTATTAGAACCTCAATTAATAGCATATTCAAATCATATTTTTTGCTATAGTTCAAATTAGTTACTTATGTTCACCAATCTATTTATCTTTCAAGGAATCCTTGTAAGGAAAATAGAGCGAAGCACAACTCAGATATATTGTCACCGAGAGAGAGATATTAGCACTACTCTTACATCCCTGACCCAAGCTTCAAAGGAATATGCACAAGTGCATGATCGACTATAATAACAAATCACTCCTTCCTCTTTTTATATGAGAGGTAATGGGGCTTTAGTGGACCTAGTCCACTAGAAGCAAACTTGCAAGACACAAGTAGGTCCACCCATGTGAAGCACTATAATTTATGTTACATGTGTTAGCATCAAAGGTGACAGTGATTAACAAGCAAGCCCTCCATGGCATGATCACTACTCCCCAAGGTCCAACAATCCTCCAAAGTTCCTAAGCTCCAATGCATCTCCTAGGTTAGGTGTCTCCTTAAGGAAAATGCATATCCAAGGTAATGTGTCACCTTAAGGACTCCCATACCTACATATCCACTCCCTCAATGCAAGAGTTCACATGTCAAGGGATTTTTTGTGCTCATGTTGATTTTGGGATGTTTTTGTCATGGTGAAATACCCAACTCTACTCCAAGCACACAAACTCCCTTCATGCATCAACAACATGAAGTCACCAAGCTCCATACTAATCCAACACTTCGAGGAAGAATGTATTTCAAACATCCAAACAAGGTCTAGTAGCAAACGGTAAACCACCTCCAATGTCCAAGTCAATCAATGTAAAATTGATGCTATTATTATTTCAATAATATTTATATTTTATCCAACATGATGACCCACTATGTGCACTATTTGTAGGGAATATTCTGGATTTTTCTGCTTCAACGTGTTGATCCATTATGTGCATTGGTCAACAAATTCATTTAGTCAAGGAACTACTCTAATTTTTTTTCCAAGTTTCATTTCTCTTTCCTGTCATCAAGAAAATTGGAGCAACTAGAAATAATTTCATTAACTGTCATCCATCCAGTTGTTTCCTAAACAAGTTCCTATTCCTTAAAGAAAGTAGGAAACCATCATGAAACATGACTATAGCCACATAGTTTCAGTAGCTATAATCTGACAATGTTATTGAAAACACTGTTATATTTGTTTCATAAAAGAGCACCTAGTCCCAAACAACAAAAAATATTCGTGGAAAATGGCTTGTTTCACTATCGTTGAGCTTGACTGTAAACACTGATAGGTTTTTTAGCCAATAAAGTCCTTGGAGGAAAACAGTGATGGTTTCTCTCTAAAAAATATGCAGATAAAGATACAAGATTCGAGTGCAGGACTTTAAGTAGTTTCATGACTACCGCTTGACTTGTAACTATTTGGTTTTTTGGTCAGCTTTATTTTTTATGTTTCAGATCTAGTTCTAGAATTTTTGGATTTCAAATTTCAGTTATAATAGCAAAATTCTGTGTTGGCTCACATCATTGGTATTAGAACCTCAATTAATAATAGATTCATATCAGATTTTTCACTACAGTTCTTATTAGTTACTTATATTCACTAATCCGTTTATCTTTCAAGGAATCCTTGTAAGGAAGATAGAGCAAAGCACAACCCAGATATATTGTCACCAGAGTACACATCAACTCAGATATATTGTCACCGAGAGAGAGAAATCAACACTTCTCTTACATCCCTAACCCAAGCTTGAAAGGAATATGCACAAGTGCATGATCGACTATAATAACAACTCACTCCTTCCTCTTTTTATATGAGAGGTAAAGGGGCTTTAGTGGATCCAGTCCACTAGAATAAAACTTGCAAGACACAATTAGGTCCACCCATGTGAAGCACTCTACTCTATGTGACATGTGTCAGCATCAGAGGTGACATTGATTAACAATAAAGCCCTCCATGGCATGAGCCTTTCTCCCCAAGGTCAAACAATCCTCCAAAGGTCCTAAGCTCCAATGCATCTCCAAGGTCATGTGTCTCCTTATTACTGCTGTGCTTTCTACCTATTATTTCCATAGTGCCAAAATATCCACTTGCATTAAAAACTGCATGCCAAGTACATAAATAGAAAATCTGATGGATGATAAAGAAAAAGGGCTATCTTATATGCCATGGAACATCATATTCCATACTTAGAATGCACCCCAAAGTGTCAAAATTCCATGCCAAGTGGAAAATTTTCATTTCTTAGGTTAAAATTTATGTTACAACTTACAGCCCGACCTGATTGCACACAACCTCCTGCAGATGTACCTATGGAAAAGTCATAAAATACAGTGCTACAGTACTTCTCCCTGTGCATCTTCCTACACTTCCATAATTCTAATGTACAAATTCAAGTGAGAGTACCAAGTCTACAAAATAGTTTCACTGATTTACCTATCTCTTGCTAAGTGCAAGTAGTCTTTAATGGCATGCATGTTTTCTAGTCAACTAAGTGTTCCTAAATTGATGTCATAAATTTTCAAACAGGGTTAGTAAACTATTGAAGTGAAGTGCACTATATGTGCCTAGGTATCTGTTTTTCACTACGTTGTGTTTAGTGTTTTTCCCAATGTTTTTGGTTTTGTGTTTTTATTCTAAGAGGAAAAGAACTAAGTGTTGGTAAAGAAAAGTTGTTGGTCACACTAAAATAGAGCAAAACCTATTCTAAACTATGTATGGCACTTGAAAACATAAAATACAAAACTTTAACAAGAAAAATAACTCATAAGATAAATTCAATAACTCATAACATGAACTCAGTCCAATTCATTCATTAGAAATATGTTGGAATAACTTGAGAAAATGATAAGTTTAATGCAATGAGGTTCTTCTAAGTAAACAAAAATCTACAATATCACAGAGAAAATCTCATCCATGGCTAGAAATTTGTTGGAACACATTTGGAAAAGATAGTCTGCAACATAGTGAGTGACTCTATTCTAAATTATCCTATGACACTGAAATTAATCCATTTTGCAACTCAAATTGTCACTACTAAGCCTCATTCGAAAGTTATAAATATTTTGGAATAGTTTTGGAAAAAAAAGGCTATTTGTAAAATTATAAGAGATTGTAGAACTGTGAAGACCTTGAACTGATATCACTAATTCCTGTCCATGTGATGATGTGTTGGAAGAGATTAATAACAAGATTAGTTTGTAAATAATGAAAGCCTTGAAGTCTAATGGAACATAACTAGCATAAAACTAACTAATGAAACTGGAAATACATTAAACATGACTGAACAAGAATGCAATCAATCAAACTTGAAATACAGTGAACAGAATTGAACTAGAGTGCCATTAACCTCTAGAGTTTTACAACTAAAATAAAATGAAAATAATCACTGAAATACTACAGCTCTATCTCATTCAGTGTTAGTGATATTTTGGAACAATTCATAAGAACAAGACTAGCTGTAATAATTGATGTCAGTGAGCATAAAAATATGAAGTTCAGAAAAATGAAACTAGACTCTAAAACAGCACAGCTATGTCTCATCAAGGCTACCTGGCCCGCATGCAGACTCTGTCTACCGAAATAAGTTTGTAATCACTATGATGATCAATCTCTGCTTCAATAGCTCCGATACCATGTAGAAATTTGCTGAATAATGATTAATTATCCACCGAGACTATCCTGATCACATACAATTCAAATTTATATGCAACACATAATCTCTTCCACTCAGATCATCAAACATGCGAAAATAAAATCAAGCGATAACACATCAAATCATCATACACATTAACACAGTATGTATGGGGAAAGCTTATAGCTGAAAACCCCGCAGCTATTGTGTATATTATAATGGATAAATCAAGTAACAAACTCAGTACAATACTCCTCACAAGTACTCAGTACTATCTCATGAAGTTACCCACAATCTAGCTCAGTTTTGAACAGGTTACTGGTTCAAAACTCACCGCCAATTGCCTTGCCTCTATTGCGCAATCCAGGCCTGTCTATATAGAGATCAAAGGTTCGAATCTCCTTGGCTTGACTGCGCAATTGTCATGGACAAATCCTCCAAGTGTGGTGCAAATCTCATGCACAACTGATGTCGCCACTGATAGCTAACTCCACCCTTTCATCTACCTCTTTCAGTGGTCTCCACTGAACTGATCATGCACTGTAGTGAACTGATGTGTTCTTGAGTTGAATAATGAGTTACTAATTAATGAATTAAATAATATTTAATTCACTCCACTCATAACTAATTGATTAGCTAGTTAAATTAATCTCAATCAGTTCAACTAAAATAAATAGAACACAACTCCACTATCTGTCTCATTAACTCCTCCAAACTTCTGTCACTGAAGTCCAACTGAAGTCAACCATGCATGATGCCATCAAACCCTTGGGAATAGCGTAATTCCTCTGTCAGATGCATGAGCCACTTCCAAGGCTCGAACTGAAGTGCTCCAAGAGAGTAAACTGAAGTTTATAGTCCAAATATTATTAAGGGTGAATAATATTTGACTTCCTTGTTTTAAGGAGAGGCAGTCTAAAAATAGACTTCGACCTCTTCGACCTAAAAAATAGAGTCCCATCTATTTTTACCAACATTACCAATGCTTCAATAATCTCAAACTAGAATCCCTGAACCATGCTCCATATGTCTAAAAATAAACATAGTCTAAAAATAGATTTTGCGCTAGAATTTGCCTGCGGGCCCACTTAGTGAAGGCGACTTCATTTCACTAAGCTCCATCATCTTGCTGCATTTTCAACATCCCTGTCCTGGTAGGAATCTACTTCTTAGTTTTGATCTCTTCCACGTGCATAACCACCTATAGATTCTTTCTCAGACTTCGTAGAGAGCAAGAGATGATGGGGGAGTGTTGTGGAATTCAACCATATGCATTTTTCTTTGAAGTGACACCTGTAACCTATGAGAACATGAAGATAGCTGTGGAATAGGCGACTAGCTACAGAATGGCTGCAACTTGTAGCTGAGTCTAGTCAAAAATTACTACAACAACAAAACCATGAAAATATAGAAAGTCAGTCATTGTATACATTCCTAAAGTGACTTTAATTAATCCTATTGATCATTTAAGCCTGTAATTGATAAGGGACAAAGGAAATGAAGTGAAATTGGGTGAAAGAAAAAGACATCTTTGGGGCTCAACATACCCCCACTACAAAGTCTTTGCATGTCCTCATGCAATCAATTCATGTATTCTGAGACTTCTTCTAGGACATCCAAGCTCCTTCTTTTGCTTTGCCTGATATTCAATGGCCTCCTAGGCTTCCTTATGACCAACTTGAATCTCAAATTTATAAGTGCCCTACTCAAATTTTTGTTTTTCTTCTTCAATTTCTTACTAGCCTTGTACAACTTTTCCATTTGCAGAGAGAGAGTTGTATTCATATCACTTTTCAGCTTAACCTGCTCCCTCAAAATTTCATTTTCATTCTTTATGTGCCTATTGAGTACTTCTAACTCATATTTGTCTCTTCTTAGTACATCAATTGCAGATTCTGATGGGCTAGGAGTTCTTCCTCTACTTTCTGAGGCTCTCTTTTCCAATGACTCAACATAATTATAGATTTGTTGTTGTGCTGGGTCTATCTCTGGAGTTTCTTCATCAAGATCCTCTTCATATTGGTACTCAGGTGATCTAGCAGTTGGTGTCTCTTCATCCTCAATGTTTATGATTCTCGTTTGTCTAATCCCTGTTTTCTTCAATATACCTCTAAGTCTGTGGCTTCGTCTTGGTTGAGATGGTCCTTCACCTCTCTCCTTGGCATACCTTCTTATCATCTTCTCCTTTTTAAGTTGTTTCTTAATTTCAGCCAATTTCTCAGAAATTATCTCCTCATTGTCCTCTTGTATGGACTTACCAGTTTTAGTTTCAACAGATTTGGAAATTTTCCTTCTCCTGCTTCTTCTTATAAGTTTGCCTTCAGATGGAGATTCCTTGGGTTCTTCAAAGTGATTCCTTACTAGAAACTCATCCCAATTGTCTCCCACCTTTCTCAAATGATGTTCAATTAGGATTTTAACTAGGCCATGGTGGTACAAAGTGGTTTCCAAGAATTGAACCCTCTTTTGAACATTAGAGGCCATTCTCTTCAGACTATGAAGTAGGAAAAAAAGGTAAATTAATTTCTTCATCTAAGAAATGCATCATTAACCGAATATGATAAACATAGAGGGTACCAAACCTTCCCTCACAAGTTATAATTTTTTGCAAAATGAGCAACATATTCCGCCATTTATTCTTCAGTGCTGAGCTAGGAATGCCCTTCTTAAAAATGGAAATATCCATACCTGGTGTTTTGAGCATTTGCCTCCATGCCTCGTTATGAAATTCCCTATTTTTGAACCATCGTTCACCTTGCCTGGGTAATTCCGCCGCTTCTGCAATGAAAGATTCTGTAATAGTGAATTTCACATCTCCTATTTCAACCTCTGCTCCATTGAAGGACCGTGCAAATGTCTTAGTTACCTCTTTATGAAAACCATTGAATTTTTCCAAAAACTGTAACCACCCAACCTGCTGTAGCATTTCTCTAATTTGTGGGTAACCCTCTAAGTATTTGGTTCCGAATGGTTCGGACCTTACTATGAGACCCATGGCTTCTCTTCTCAACCTTCAATTTACTGCTCTTCTATCTACGGTGAAAATGGATGTTAAAGAGTTGTTTTTACCCGTGCATTTTCTGTTTATGCAGTAGGAATTAGCTACGGAAGGATGACATGACGAGGTTATAGAATGAGTGAAATATGGTGAGGGTGATTCACACGAATTAATGAGTTTAAGAGCCATCATGGTAGAAAATACCGCGAAAACATCTCGAGGGAAATTCAAAATCATCACTGAATACTTCGGCTAATGACGTGACCGAATAGGTCACTTCAGTACTTAACCGTTAAGTTTTAAATGATGATTTGAAATGGCGGAATGAAAGGGATTTTGTCCAAATTTTTTATGATAAGCTTAATAGGCATGATCAACACGAATAATCAAAACAAATTTTTGAATCATACATGACTTCAATATACTATAACTTTCATATTATGTCATCATAATAATTTCACAACTTTACCTTTGCCTTTCCTTTAATTTTTGTGGTTTTGATATGCTTTGTCCTCCTTTGAAAATCATTGATTCTTCAGTCTTCATAATAACTTTGATTTTTCTTGTTGACATAGGTGTGTAGGGTCAATTTTTTGCTGAACAAGTGGTTGCTGGATAATTGCCTTCAGGATATCTGGCTGCAGAATGTCTAGTTGGCTGCAGAATGTCTGACTGGCTACAGAATGTCTGACTGCAGAATATACTTGTAGGAGCTTTGAGACATGGAATGGAATGTTGTATGAAGTGAATTAGAATGGATCATGAAATATGGTGTAATGGAGCATGATTGAAGTGAAATGTAATGGAATGAAATGGATTATAAATGTAAAGTGGAGTGAAATATGAAAAGTGGTCTGCAACTTATGATTTGTAATATT
The DNA here is from genome assembly GCA_034641835.2 of Pinus albicaulis. Lineage (NCBI taxonomy): Eukaryota > Viridiplantae > Streptophyta > Pinopsida > Pinales > Pinaceae > Pinus > Pinus albicaulis. Next base: position 705,043,928 of record CM076570.1, read on the forward strand.
CAATTGCAGAAAGAGATCATATTTTTAAAATCTGAGATGAAAATGAAGTGGACCATGGAATGGAGTGAATGAAGTATGGATGAGTGGAGTGAATGAAATATGAATGAATGGAATGAATGAAATATGAATGAAGTGAGACATGATGGAGTGAGACTTATGATTTTATGATAGCTGCTTGCAAGAAAAGAACAAATTTGAAAAGCTAAAGAGTCAGAAGGATTCTGATTTTCACTTTATCTTTTCTGTATAAACATGCTAATCAGTGATTAGTTTTCATGTTTATACTTTATTATTATTATTATTATTATTGTATTTTTTATTTTATTTTTACATTTGAATTCAGAAAAATTCAACTAAGTTGATGAAGAAGATAAATTCTTCTTCATTAACTTCACATCATTTTTTTCCTGGAATCTTTTGACAAATTCTTCTCTTGAAAGTGGCTTATGATACAGCTTCAATCTATGACCATATACAAGAAAAGTGACCTTCTCTTCATCTATTGTCCTGATTTTTATTGCTCCATTGTCAAAAATTCTCATAATTTCATATGGCCCAAGCCAATGTGTTTGGAATTTACCTTGAAAATCTTTGAACTTTGAATCAAACAAAAGAGCCCAGTCACCTTCTTTGAACTTCATTTCCTTGATGTACTTATCATGCCATCTATTCCTTTGCTGTTGGACTATACTTGTTTTCTGAACTGCATCTTGTCTGATCTCATCCAATTCATTAATCTGCTCCAATTTTTGCTTTTGTGCCTCTATTAGACCAAGTCCTAGCTGAACTGCCATTTTAAAAGTTTGAATCTGAAACTCTATGGGAAACAAAACTTGTTTTCCATAAACAAGTTCATAGGGAGTATGACCTATTGTGCTTCTCCATGTAGTTCTATAGGCCCACAAGGCTTCAGGAAGCCTGTCTGCCCAATCTCTTCTATGTAAATGAACAGTCTTTGTTAGGATCCCTTCAATGACTTTATTGGTAGATTCCACTTGAATTCACGGTCCTTGGTAAGTAATTTGAAAAGTGGAGATGCTATCTTGGTGAAGTTTTCTATAAACCTTCGATAATATCCTGTAAATCTGAGAAAACTCCTAACATCTTTTTGACAACTTGGAATAGATAAGTTAGAGATGACTTCAACTTTTGACCCATCAACTCTAATCCCATCCCCTGAAATGTGATGTCCTAAAACAATTCCTTCAGAAAACATCATAAAACACTTCTCATGACTTAGTGAAAGATTTGTTTCTTTACATCTCTTTAAAACTTTTTCCAAGTTTGCTAAGGCTTCTTCAAATGTGTTTCCATAAACTGTGAAATCATCCATATATACCTCTACACAATCATGTATTAGATCTAAAAAAATTCCTAGTACTTCCCTTTGAAATGTTGCAGGTGCATTGCATAGTCCAAATGGAAATACTCGGTAAGCATAGGTACCCCAAGGACAGGTAAATGTGGTTTTGTCTTGATCTTCAAGTGCTACTTGAATTTGATTATAACCACTAAACCCATCTAAAAATGAGAAGTACCTTTTTCCAGCTAATGTATCTAACACCTGATCTATGAAAGGTAGGGAAAATGATCTTTAAGAGTAGCTTTGTTTAATTCTCGGTAGTCAATACATACCCTCCATTTACCATTTTTATTTGGCACAATTACCAAAGGAGAAACCCACTGACTATTTGAAATGGGATAGATAAAGTTAACATTTAACAATTTCTGCAATTCTTCCTTAACAATCTCCCTAAGATTTGGATTCATCCGTCTCTGAGGTTGTCTGATTGGTTTACAATTTTCCTCTATGTATATGTGATGAGTGCAAGTCTTGGGGCTTATCCCTTTCATATCAGTGTACTCCCATGCATATGCAGAAGAATGTCTCTGTAATATCTTGACTAGCTCTACTTGTTGAGATTTCTCTAGGTTCTTGTTTATGTTTAAAGTTTTTCCTGGAAATATCTCAATTGTAGAGCTGCCAAATTTATCCATGGAGTAAAGAGACATCTGTCTTGATGATAAAAACTCAATTTTGGATTCTTCTTGAAATTGTTCATGTTTGTATTCCGAAGAGGATTCAAAATTTTCTAAGGTATTTAGAATCTGGCTATCTTCACTAATTTATGAAATTGTGAAGAGAGGTTGTATGTCTTCTTCATCCTCAATCCATTGAGTATCATCTAATTCTGTAATTGTTTTTGCTGGAGGATACAAGGTAAATTTCTTGGTTGAACTACCATCAGAGATGTACATATCACTAGATCTACAACTAATGAAAGCATCAGCTGTAGCTAACCAAGGTCTTCCTAATATAATAGGATGCCCTCCTAGATTTCTCTTAGGAGTTAGGATCATAAAATCCACAGGATACTCCCAAGAATCTAGGGACACTAATATGTCTTCTATCACCCCATCAGGTTTAATCACAGATCTGTCTGCTAATTGTAATAATGTGGGTGTAAAAAGAAGATTAGGAAGTTTCAGTTTATCCATGATTTGTCTACTCATGATATTGATTGCTGCTCCTAAATCAATAAGTGTGTTTTTGATCTCAGTTCCATTGATGTGTATTTTAACAACTGGATTTCCTGGGTCTAGATACTTTGGAATAGCAATCTTACCCATCATGATATCTACTATTTTTCCTGCCAGTAGAATTTTCTTTGTCTCTCTTATTCTTTTTCCTGTTTTTATCATGCTCAACTCCTTTATTTTCTTTGCTAAGATTGGAATTTCCTTGATAGCTTGCAATAATGGAATCTTAATACAAACATTTCTCAGCTCATCTAGGAAATCATAATTAGGCACCATAATTTGTTTTTCTACACCCCTATCAATTTGTAATCTTTCTGGAAAAGGAGGTGTAGAAGTGGATGTTGATGGTTGCTCTAATATAGGAGTTGAAATTATTGGTTCTTTTTGTTTTGATTTTTCAATGTTTGGGTCTTGGAAAGGTGTGTTCTCTTCAAGACTTTTATTCACCAGTAGAGAATCTTCCTTAGAGTTGTTTTGCTCTTGTATGATTACAGAAGGTTTCTTCTTTTCAAGTATTCTTCCAGACCTAACTTGAACATTACTAAGGTCTAAAGGAGTAATCAAATAAGTTGGAAACTGTTGGCATTCTATCATGTAAGTATTCTGAGGATTTTATTGTTGGGGTTTGGTATGGGTTGGGCAGGCAGCTGATTTTTTTTCTAAGGAAATGGTAATGGAAGTGGTGTATTTTGAGGATTTTGTTAAGGATTCTGTTGAAAATTCTGTTGAGGAGGGAAATGTGGATATGGTGGATATTGATAGTACTGAGAGTATCTTCCATAGGGATTTTGTGCTCCTTGCGCCCAAGTTTGAGATTGATTTTGGAATTGGGGCCAAGGTTGCTGCTAAGAATTCCAATTTGGTGGGGGTTGATTATACATCTGATCATGGAATCCTTGTGTTTGAGGTCCTTGCCAAGGCCTTCTAGAGACAAAATTGAGAGATTCTGTGGAATTTTTAGAGGTTTCTTCTTGAAAGACAGATTTAAGACCAGGAACTGAAGGACAACTCTTGGTCTCATGTTTTTCTGAACAAATTACAAAGGTCTCTACTACTTTTGCATCCAAAGGGCACTCTCTCAAGGCATGCTTCTTTCTACATTTGGGACAGAAGATTGCTAAGGCATCAGATTCATTTTTCTGCTTGTTTTGTAACTTAAGGGTGTCTATTTGTTCACTAAGACTCCCTAAAATATCAGATTTGAATTCATCAAGCATATGTCTTATTTCTGCCCTACTTACGGTCCCAGAAGCTGACTTACTTGTCCTTGCAAGAACAGGGTCTCTTGGTCCTTTTATAGTTTTAGATTTCCCTCTTGAAAGGTTGATACATAATTCCGCTATTTCAGGTAATGTGAGCTGAGATATATCCCCTTTTCCCATAATTTTAAGGATATCTAACTATTCATCCCTAATTGTCTTCAACAAGAAAGCTTTCAAAGTGTCTTGATCTAAGTTTTCCATTTTTTCCCTCTTGATGTTATAGTTAAACCTCTCCAACAAATCTTCCAAATTTTCATCCTCTTTTTGTAACATTTTAAACACTTCCTCCTTATGGTTGACTGGCATACAGTAATCCAAATACCTCTCTAAAAATTCTTGTTTCATGTCTTCCCATGTCCTAATATAACTGTTGATCAAACTCATAAACCATTTTAATGCTGCTCCTTTCAATGTTGAAGGGAATAGTTTAAGTTTTTGAGCATCTTGTAAGTAGTCATAGGTTCTACATAGGACTTCAAATTCAAATAGGAAGGTTTCGGGGTCTTCAGTTTTGAGTCCATAAAAGTTTGGAATGACAGAGGGTGAAATGTTTTTCATAGTTGCATTGGTTTCTTCATCTACTATAGGAAACCCAAAAGAGCTTCCCATTTCTCTTCTACCTCTTCCTCTGCCTCCTTCTCCTTCTGCGCCTCTACCTCCTTCTCCTCTACCTCTACCTCTACCCCCTCCAAATAGTGTGTGTTCTCCATTAAAAGCTCCTCCTCCCCCTTCTTCTGCCATAGTTGATTCTTCTGTAGAAGTTGAAAAGTTTATGTCCCTAGAAGGGGTTCCTGAATCTTCTTCTAAGACAGGTTCAGTGGGTAAAGTGGAAGGTCTTTCTAATGGAATATCTGATCTTAAGTCCTCTGGAAGTCTAGGATCAGTAAAGGATGGAATGTGGGTTTGAGTTGGAGGTGTGTTGGCTCTTGGTCTTGGTGAAACAAGTGGTGTTCTAGGAATCAAGCTTCTGCTTCTTATGAATCTACCCCTTGAGTCTCTTTCTCTACGCATGTCATTGTTTTTGGGAGGTAAGAAACAAGGCTACCTAGTTACACTTCCCCGGCAACGGCGCCAAAATGTCTGCTCAACTTAGTGTTCCTAAATTGATGTCATAAATTGTCAACCAGGGTTAGTAAACTGTTGAAGTGAACTGCACTATATGTGCCTAGGTATATGTTTCTCACTACGTTGTGTTTAGTGTTTTTCAATGTTTTTGGTTTTGTTTTTTAATTCTAAGAGGAAAATAACTAAGTGTTGGTAAAGAGAAGTTGTTGGTCACACTAAAACAGAGCAAAATCTATTCTAAACTATGTATGGCACTTGAGAACAGAAAATACAAAACTTTAACAAGAAAAGTAACTCATAACATGAACTCATTCCAATTCATTCATTAGAAATATGTTGGAATAACTTGAGAAAAAGATAAGTTTAATGCAATGAGGTTCTTCTAAGTAAACAACAATCTACAATATCACAGAGAAAATCCCATCCATGGCTAGAAATTTGTTGGAACACATTTGGAAAAGATAGTCTGCAACATAGTGAGTGACTCTATTCTAAATTATCCTATGATACTGAAATTAATCCATTCTGCAACTCAAATTGTCACTACTAAGCCTCATTCGAAAGTTAGAAATCTTTTGGAATAGTTTTGGAAAAAAAAAAGACTATTTGTAAAATTATAAGAGATTGCAGAACAGTCAAGGCCTTGAACTGATATCACTAATTCCTTTCCATATGATGATGTGTTGGAAGATATTAATAACAAGAGTAGTTTGTAAATAATGAAGGCCTTGAAGTCTAATGGAACAAAACTAGCATACAACTAACTAATGAAACTGCAAATACATTAAACAGAACTAAACAAGAGTGCAACCAATCAAACTTGAAATACAGTGAACAGAATTGAACTAGAGTGCCATTAACCTCCGGAGTTTTACAACTAAACTAAAGTGCAACTAGTCACTGAAATACTACAGCTCTGTCTCATTCGATGTTAGTGATATTTTGGAACAATTCATAAGAGCAAGACTGGTTGTAACAATTGATGTCAGTGAGCATAAAAATATAAAGTTCAGAAAAAATGCAACTAGACTCTAAAACACCACAGCTATGTCTCATTCATTGTTAGTGATATTTTGGAGTAATTCGTAAGAACAAGAATAGCTATAACATTTGATGTAAATGAGCATAAAAACATAAAGTTCAGAAAACTACTTGAACTAGGAATGAAACAAGGCTAAAGTTACTTATCTAAACAATATGCACAGAGCTTCTTGGGCAGTACGGGCCCTCTACCACCGGATTAGCATACAAATCTCCTCAAGATTGCCTTAGATCATGCAATGAAGTTGAATGTCTTTCATTAAAGAGAAAATTCTTCAAAAACAAAGAATTACGGAATTTTGAGATCTAACAACAAAACATCAATCTAGCTAGTTGTCCCTCGGTCTCCCGAGTCATTCTTATAAAAGAAATACATAACTACCCTTGAGAGGAAATAGGGATACGTGTCTTTCCCAATTAAAATCAAATTATAACTCTTATGGAAGCCTCGTACTCTTGCCGGAGACATCTGTAGAGTCCCTGTCCTGGTAGGAATTTGCTTCTTAGTTTTGATCTCTTCCACGTGCATAACCACCTATAGATTCTTGCTCAAACTTCATAGATAGCAAGAGATGATGGGGGAGTGTTGTGGAATTCAACCATATGCGTTTTTCTTTGAAGTGACACCTGTAACCTATGAGAACATGAAGATAGCTACGAAATAGGTGACTAGCTACAAAATGGCTGCATTCTGTAGCTGAGTCTAGTCAAAAATTACTACAACAACAAAACCATGAAAATATAGCAATTCAGTCATTGTATACATTCCTAAAGTGACTTTACTTAATCCTATTGATCATTTAAGCTTGTAATTGATAAGGAACAAAGGAAATGAAGTGAAATTGGGTGAAAGAAAAGGACATCTTTGGGGCTCAACAATAGGTGCCACAATCTCATATGATCTTTAGAATATTGTTTTTGAACAATTTAGTGATAATATTATTGATGGAGTAGTGTATTATCTTTGAAATCAGTATCAAATCAAAATATCGGGGATTGGTTCTATTCGGTAAAAATATCTAGAATTTTAGATTATGCTTTGAATGATGTTATTTACATTCCACAATTCCAAAGGAATTTATTATCTCTTGTACAAATAAGACAACGGGGACATTCCATTCACATGTTAGAAGGGTCGACAATAAAGCTGTAATGAGCGGGTGTGGAAGAAGATAACATTGAAGTTGAAAGGTATATCATCGGTTGCATGGAATACTAATTGTTTGGTTTAACAAAGGATACTGTTTGTCATCATATTTATTGAGGCATGCATGCTTCGATCACGTATTATGAAAGTATTACAATTATGAGACAATAGGGGATTAAATGACTTCCAACAATTCGAGAAAAATGACTCCATGTAACCTTGTAAGCCAGGCAGGCCGCCAAACCGTCTTTTAGAATTCTACTTCCTAATTTCTGAGGAGATTAAGTCTCATACATTCGGTTGTGGGCCTATACCTACCAACGCTAATGGAAATAAACACATACTGAATTTTATTGGTTATTATTCAAGGATGTGTTGGGTTTATCTACTTAAAGAATAATCCTAATTTTTGTGTTTTAATTTTTATCTTTGATTACAAATGGAGTTGAATTTAATATTGGTACTAGGCCAAACAATGGGGGAGAATACACTTTGTTTTTGAAAAATATTTGCAAGAGAATGAGATCAACACAAACCACAATACCATATAATCCACAACAAACGGAGGTTGTAGAATGAATGAACATAACAGTATAGCCAATATACGGTAAGATCAATGATGTTTTTTAAGAATGTAAAATTAATTTTTTGGGAGAGGAAATACTGTCATCATATATTAGAAATTGGTGCCCTTCCTCTATCATTAACAACAAAATTCCATATGAAATGTTGTACAATAAATATTCTTATTGTTCAACATTTGGAGAATTTCGGTTCTCAATGTTATGATTTGATTCCTAAACAACAAAGAAGTAAGTTTAGTGAAGAAAGAATAAAGTGTATATTTTTGGGTATTCTATGACTTCTAAGGCATATCAAGTTGATGAGAATAACAATAATTTTTATTTTGATAAAGATATGTAGTTTTTCTTGAATTTGATAAAGAATTCCCTCACTTTGTTGATAAACAACTTAACGAGATAGAAAGTTTTATTCCCCCAAAAGTTCTATTATGAATTATATAATATTCTTCCACATCTTGAAGTGGGGATTCCTATATTATGTCGGTTTGTGTATTTTCTTCTCACAGTAGTTACTGTTTTGTTTTTGAAAAGAAAAAACGGTTGATCTAAGTGTTTCTAACGAGATGACGGGGATAGAGATAGCAAATGAGATAGAAAATAATGAAAGAGTTTGATGAGAAACTTCCTACATAACTTCTCTGAAGACCAGCTCATATTAGAACATTTCCAAATAAATATGATGAGTTTAAGATGAGAAGTTCTTAGATTAACTCTTATCGTGTGAATTTAATTTTTCTATGGATTGTGAACCTACTTGTTTTGGTAGTTATAGTTATGATTAGTGGAAATATGCAATGCAAAAGGAATATGATTCTCTCATAAAAAATATCACATGGAGAATGATGGATCCTCTATTGGCATCAAACCGATTTTATAAATGGACATCTTCTTTCAAATGTATAAAGAAAAAATGTATACAGAATTAATGAATTCCTTCTATGGCTTGAAATAAAAATGGCCCACATGCATGGTATGAGAAACTAGCTTGAACAAATTATTAAGTTAAATTATAAGAATTTTGACCTAGATGATGCAACTCTTTGTGATAATTTGGAAGATTAGTCAAGTATATGTTGATGATTTTGATGATGAGAGGGAACAATGATGAATATATATCATCTATTAAGAAGGAATTGAAAAAGAGTTTTGATATTTTGATAACAAATTTAGGTTTTACTTCATTATTATCTTGGAGTGGAAGTTGATCAAAATCCACAACATATTTTCATCTCTCGGAAAGGAAATATGTTAGAAAGTTATTGAAAAAATATAGTATGATGGATGGTAACCACATTGCTACACCTATTAGATGAAATTTGAAGCTCACTTTGAAAAGAAGTCAAGCCAAGTTTGAAAGATCAATAAAGTATAAAACTTTTGGAGGTTGATTTATTTATCTATTACTAATCGATATAACCTTTGTTGTTGGAATGCTTTTGATTAATGCATCATCCTTGTGAGAGGTGGGAAGAAACAAAAACGGATTACGAAGTATTTAAAGGAACCCAAACACAGGCATCAATGTTCAAGTTTTAGATTTCCCTATTCTTGGTTATTGATTTTGATTTTGATGGAGATAAGGAGAATGGAGTCTCTACTTTTGGTTGCAGTGAATCTTGGATCAACAGCTACATCGATTGGATATGCACAAACAACATGTTCCCTCTGATTCTACCACCAAAGTTGAATATGTTGCGGCAAATAAAGCGCTAAGGAAATCATTTGGCTTTGAAAATACTTGAATATTTCGGGAAAATGACTTCAACTCCTCTGTTGTAGTAGCTCTTACTGCGTTCAATTGGCGAAGAATCCAAAGTTTCATGATGGAACCAAACATATCAATACCAAGTATCATTTGATTGAAAACATCATGTATTGTCAATTGTTGACACAATGTTGACTTTAGAACAAATTAAGATATCACTGTACTTGTTAGGGCATGAAAAGTTGAAAAGTTTAGATATTTACTTGGTATGTCGGATGTCCTTGATTTATGAAATTAATTTTCTAATCCTTGATTTTTGTATATAGTTATGATTAGGAAATAAATTAGGTATTTCGATTATTTTTTAATTATGGAACCTGCTTAGTCTCTTTCAATTCACGATTGTATATACGCAATGCCGGTGATTAATAAAATCCTTGTAGACACTATTTTGATCATGAAATTATCGGACTGATACAACAAATCCTACACAAAAAATCTTCCTAAATGCTCTTTACTTTGCTCAATTGTTATTCATTATGGTAGAAAATAAAATAATTAATTTCCTGGTTGGAGGCTTTTATTTTGATGGGTTGGGGTTTATTGAGCTCTTAGGTTTCAAGTAGACCTATGACATCATAAATAATAGATAGTTTCGCATGTTTTTGACATATCTAAAGTGTTTAGAAGTTATTTTCTTGGGTATTAATTGCTCCGATGCATAAATGTGTTTTTTCCACAAGATCAATTGCTTTTATATGCAGTTGTTTCAAATCTTAGTCACCAAACATTTCCCATTGCTAAAATGCACTCTTGAGCCCCTAGAAATAGTTTTCAAAATGCACCAACTTGTGACCATTTTAAATAAATTTTAATTTCAAACAAAATAGTATGTAAGTATTTTAAAACAAAATGTAAAAACAATGATTTAACCTTAAAAAAAAATTATTTATAAAAAAATCTAATAATTTATAAATCTCAACTTCATGTTTTTTTTATATAAATAATAATTACTCGATATGTAATATTTTAATAATTAAATTCTAAGAATCAAATCACCATTCAAACAATATTTGAAAAAAAAAACAACCAATAAACTGGCCCTCCTTTATAATTTTTATGTGTGATTTTTTAAGTACCTGCTACATAATTTTTATCTTGATTTTTTTAAGTACAAATACGAACCAGTATACAAGACAAATAAAAGGTCTCACAAGAACCTATGAGAACAATAATTACTAAACCATATTTGAAAAAAATGGAAAGTACATCATACCTCAACATGCTAAAGACATCATTGGAAATGCCGTACCCTTAAGTGTAGATGAAATGCACGTACCCTTAAGTGTAGATAGATTACTTTATCAAATCATGATTTTATCATATTTAATTTTTATAAATTTTTTTGTAAGAAGAAGAAACCATAACACTTAATATTAAGATAATAAATGTTTATTTGTTGTAAGTTTAGTCTTACATACTATATATTTAATCTTGTTAATATTATTGTATATCTTATGATCTAAAGCAATGCAAATATATATTGTAAAATGTAAATTTTACTTTTAGATTAGATAATATATCTTAGATTATAAATAAATATAATTCATGTCATTGCTACAGTTTTTAATGATAAGATTCAATATTTTATTTTCAATCATCTTATATATACTATCATTTTATTAGTCATATCTTATATATACAAATAAGATCTTATTAATCATATCTTATATATACCAAACTATTTATGATTTTAAAGTTATATAGATTTTGTGGTGCTCTATACAATATAAAATCTTATTAGTCATATCTCATATATACAAATAAAATCTTATTAGTCATATCTTATATCTTATAAATGTATTTATAATTTTAGATTATGTAATTTTATTTTTAAGTGCTCATAAAATTTTAAATCAAAATTAAATTTTATAATCAATGATATATTATAATCGTTATTTTTAAAGTAATCGCAAGTCTATTGATGAAAGATCTTAAAGAAAAAAATTTAAACATAATTATTATGTCCTAAACTAAAAATTGTTTAAAAGTTAAAACCAAATCATTGCTTTTAATTCGCATGATGGGTGAGTGCAGACAATATAAGCGTGTGGACTTTTAATAACGTCAACATATTGGAAAACATTACATAAATTATAAACCTAAATGTATTCTTTAATGTTTGCGTTAAAATATTTAACCAATATAGGAAGCATCTAGCATTTGTCTTAATGCAAACATTTCACGGCAAGGCTTATTTCTCAGACTATTTAATAGTATATGTCCATTTAACATATAAGTAGATAGAACATCCAACAATGGATATATTCCTGCAAAAAACCATTTCCAAGGCAGACATTTTTGGACTTATTCAATCGCAAATATGAGAGACAGTATATGACCATCTTAAAATTAAAGCAATACAACATCGCCATTGAACATATACTCATAAAAGATCATTTCGACTTATCTCTTGAAACAAGTATACTAGTGAATATAATATTAGTATCTAGCTGAAACATCTGTCATGATGTAGATAGTTTTGTTGACCAGTTTATGTAATTAATGTCTAGCTGAAATATAAGTTATAATGTAGATAGTTTTGTCGACTAATAACCTTATAAAATTTGTACAATAAAAACCTATACAATTAACGAATCTAACGTTATTATTCATTATTGATAATGCCATATTAACTATTTTTCGCAAAGGAAAATCGAAGCACTCTTCTGGATAAAATAACACACAGCATTCAAAATCATAAAATTACACCAGAAACAATAATTATGAAAACAACCCAATGAGAACAATAATTATAAAAACATATTTGAAAAATATGGAAAGCACATCATACATCAACATACTGAAGATATCATTGGAAATGCACGTAGCCTCGTGTAGATGAATTATTTTGTTCTATTCCATTTCATTTTTCTCTCTGTATTATTGTATTATTTAATGTTATTTTAATATACATTGGTTTTGCTGTTTATATGTATATAGCACAATAATACATATATCAATATTTGATTTAGCTAAATTTTGGCAATAAATAAAGGAAAGTTTATTAGATAATTTTTTTGTCATATTTAATGCTTATATAATGTTGTTCACGGTATAATAATAAAAAAAAACTATAATATAATATTATAAGCATAGTCTTGAGATGAAAAATATTTATTTGTGGGTCTCATATACTATGTATTTTAATCTGTTAATATTATTGTATATCTTATGATCAAAAGCAATGCTAAAGTATATCTTTATTAAAATGTATTTTTTACTTTTTAAATTTGATGATATATATTAGATTATAAAATAAATATAAATTATATTAATTTTTTAATTCTTAATGATAACATTCAATAATTTTATTTTTTGATATCTTACCTTTGTTCCATATAAGATCTTATAGTCATATCTTATATATACAAAATATTATGATTTTAGGGTTATGTATTTTATTGTGAGTGTTCATATAATTTTAAATCAAGATTCCATATCCATTAGAGATATTTGTGTGTATATTATTTTATTTTTAATCAAACTTTTATTGATGAAATATTAATTTATTATCAAAACATCACTTTTAAAGAGCAAAATTTTAAATATTGCACTTTTATTTTATCTAAGTATATTTTCAGATGAACCTTATACTACAAAAAAAAAAAAAAATGAAAGAGAACTTGGAACTCTAAAGTTCATGGCTTTCATTGGAACTCTAAATTTCCTCGAGCTTCATCAAATCCAAATAACATATAGGAATCCCACATGTAGACATTTGTATTTTTGTCCTTCATTGTTTATTGAGTGTGATTGAAAAATTTCTTCCACAGAATGTGGATTAATACAATGTCATTTCCTTACTCCTAAATCAATCTACAGGGAGGATGCAACTATAAAATATTAAAATTAATCTTATTAATATTTGTTACTTCTTTCATTAAATAATTATTATTAAATATAATTATCTTAGGTTGTATTAGGCAAAGGGCATGATCAAAGATCATGCCCCTTCACCAGACACCATAAGGCTGTATTTAAACTGCCAGGTCTCTCCCATTTGTAAAATCATCTTATCCAATTCTCAGTAATATATATCTGTTCTATCTATTTCTAGTTTATATAAGAGCTGTTATCAGGCCTGTACCTTTGCATCCATTGCTCGTCGATCCGCATCTTCGGCTACTTGTTCCCTTCCACCTCAATGGAGTATTTTAGATACATTCCCAATCCTATCTTAACCCATTACGCTTATCACCACTAAACGCCATTGACAATATCCCTTTGGTGAAGATCTCTAGATTGTCTGTAGTAAAAATTCTCGATCTTCCATCCATTAAGTAACATGTCTAAACCCATTTCGTTGTCCAACACTACAGCCCACATGCTCTTGTTTCATCCACACGGCGACGTCTCTCGATGTCCACCATAAGAAATCATGACCTTATGGTGACAACCTCCACACGAGGAGCAATTAATACAATGTCGTCTCTCACTGTCAGAGGTGTGGCCCTAGTGGTGTGGGAAGGGTTGGCATTAAATATAAAATTCGAGGTATAAGGCCATAAGAGGTGTTTGAACACAAGTTTTACCAAGCATAATGTTTATGCTTGGAACATCGAAAGGTTCATGCATCGTAACGTTGACCCATTTTTTTATATCATACTTACATATAAATTAAATTAACATAATATATATTAAAAATAATAATAATAATAATAATAGTTATTATTATTATTATTATATTATTATTTAAAGTAAGATCAAATTAAGTGAGAGTAAGTTGGATAAGTACCCTCCACCTCATACACGCTCGATGCATTTTGTATCGATGTCGATGAGCGTTTCAACGAAAAATTGATGGATCTTGAGAACAGTGCACAATATTAATTATTTTACAAAACTAAGTCGATCTCGGTGAGATTCTGAATAAATCTGTGATATATTACTCAAGACACAACAAATCAAATGAGAAATGAACAGGAAAAAACCATAGCGAATCCATAGATAATCATAATAAACCAATGTTGATGCTAATTGCTTGTGATAGGATAATTGTCACAGAAAAATATTGAATAGTTAATCATGAGAACAATTTAGCGATTTAGGAATTCGGCAGATCATCATGAAAAAGCTGACTCTCCAAAACATCATCCCCACACCATCGAAATTCATAATGCAAATTTTCAAAATAAGCGACTCACAGAATGCATTCTGTATCTACTGCTCCATCGTTAGCGACATATCAACAAAGAGAAAAATCCAGGCTACTCAAAGTTCGACGATGAGCAACATTGCATGACTAATAAATGAAAATATTTCAAGATTTACGATATTGTGATGACAAAAATATTAATCATGCTTCCATGAAAATGGAAGGAGAAAAATATAATTGGTATATGTGGTGGAAAAGGCATTTAGCTTGCTATCGGTTGGAAAAATTTGGATGTATTCTTTAAATATCCCAAGGTATCAAAGAAGAAGAGTTCTTTTCAACACTCATCAAATTGCGTCCCAAAGGAAGTGTGGACAAGTACACTCGAGGAATGAGAAGCCTTAGCGACAGTATAGGATTATTAGAATATTGTCTAGTCCAATCTTTCATTTCGGGACTTAAAACCCATATAAAAGTAGAGCTTCATGACATTACATCGATAGAAGTAGTAAGACAAAAAGAAAAAGTTGTTGAAAAGAAATTTGAAAAGTTATTTTTGGTCAAAGTCGGAGAGAAGTATATTAGATAGATATTTATAATTTATAATCTGAGATAACATAAAATATGTCATACCACATCTTCGTGAAGGAAAAAATCTAACATGATACAAAGGATAGGAGAGGGAAAGTGCAAACGTTGTGGTGAAAAGTGGGACCCTAAGCATAGGTGTGCTAAAGGAAAAGAGCAAAGAATATGTATAAACGTGAAGCAACTAATGACTCTAGCATTGATGAATCGAATGTGAAGAAATTGAAGACACCCCGAGTTCTCTCTAGAACTAGATAGCGAAAACATTCGCAAAGTGTCATTATACGGCCAATTTCTAACACAACCACAGACACTAAAATTAAAAGGACATATTAAGAAAAACAACGTAATGGTTCTCATCGACAGAAACGGCACCCACGATTTTTTAGATTAGGCCATTTAAAAGACTCAACATCTTTACATTTTCCATGCCCAATATGAAATTAATGATTGGCGATGGTAAGATGAAGGTAGAAATTCATAAGGTCAGATTGCAGATTCAAGACTTTAATTTAGATCTCATTTCTACCATACCATTAGGAGGAGTAGATGCACGGTCTTAGAGATCAATGGCCTTCCAAACCTTAGGTAGCATTTCTTCCAACCATGAAAAGTAGTTTATAAGCTTTAAATGGAGAGGAAGAAACACAAAGTTATATGGATTCAAGCACCAGAAAAATCAATCAGTAAATAATTATCTGAGATGATGAAAATGATTAGAAAAGAATGGCAACTATATAGTACAATGCAGTTAGAAATGTTATACACAAAAAATGAACGATTGAGTCACAGTACAGGCTAATTCGAAACATGAAAAATTATTAAAACTTGCCCATGAAAATGCCTCCTAATAGGTAGATTTAACATACAATAGAAGTCAAAGCTGACATCAAACCATTGTCAACATCAAATATACTTACTATAACATCACCAAAATATTGAAATTGAAGATAATCAAGATCTTTTAAAATGTAGGGTCATCTCAAAAAGCAAAGTCTGATATGTTTCTCCGATTATATTGGTAAGAAAAAGGATAGATCGTTTAAGCTATGCATTGACTACGAGGAAGTTAAATAGAATGTACCAATTAAAAATAATTTCAATTCCACTGACCCAGTGAAATGATGGATGAAATATACAGCACAAATACTTCTCCAAAATTAGGAACTTAGGTCAATATCAAAATCGGAGGTTGGAAGGCATATCAAAAGTTTGCGTTCCAAACACACGAAAGTCAACATGAGTTTAAATTAATGCCCTTTGGGTTAACAAATGCATAACTATGTTCAGATACTATGAGCAAATTTATTTCGTCCATATCTTAGGAAATTTTGTACTAGTATTTTTATGACCAATTTACAATAAAGCTTGGAAGGAGCACTGCAACATTTGGATAAGTTCTTGCACTATTGAAGAGAATCAATTTTATGTAAAAATCCAAATGCAAATTTAGGAAGGAAGAAATGAAATATCTTGGACACATAATATCCATGAAGGAGTAAAGTGGACCTACTAAAATCAAGGCTATAATGGAATGGAACAAACTGACTAGTATATCCAAAGTAAGAAGGTTCTTAGGATTAGCAGGATACTATAATTTATTAAAAGCTATCTTTATTTGCCCTCTTACAAATCTCTCAAAGAAGAATTCATTTCAATGGAATGAGGAAAGCGGGGAAGGTGTTTGAAGAATTAAAGTGATGTCATTTCCTTGCTATTGTGACTCCCAATTTCTCTAAACCATTTATCATCGAGTGTGATGCCTCTAGATTCAATGGGTGATATTAATGCAATAGACATCCAATAGCTTTTGAAAGTAGGAAGCTCAATACACAAGAGCGTCTTAAATCCACATCTGACAAGGAAATGCTTGCTGTGCACACCTTGACAGTGGAGACAATATCTGTTGGGGAGTAATTTCTCCATCCGAACAAATCATAACGAGTCTTGACACCTCCTCCAAATGAAAACACTTTCCCGAAGAACAACAAAAATGGATTGAAAAAATTAGCCTTCGACATGGAGATATTACATAAGAAGAACAATGTAGTATCGAGATGCCACTGTCTAGGAAGGACGAAGAACCAACCCTACTTGTGAGTTTCGGTTGTTGTTCTGAATGGCTTAATGAGATCAGTGGTATGAGATCCATAAATACTTCCACTTTATAATCAATAATCTCAGGAAACTCAAGAATTTGAAGAACGATATTTTATGGTCTGAGGGGCGAATCTATAAATTCAAATTCCAAGTTTATATCTAAAGATACTCGAGGTCACATGATTCCCACTGTCGGCTGGGACATCTTGTAATTTTTCAACTTTCCCAATGCATGTTAATCATTCTTTGGAAGGGTATGATCATGATATTCAGAAATATGTAGTAGAATGAAACAAATGTCAAAGAAATAAAAGTGAAAATATTATGACACACAGTTTTACTTCATTTGAACATTTGAATGAGAAATGGGAATAAATATCAATGGATTTTATTGAAGGGTTACCTATGTCGATGGCAAGGATAAGATCTTAGTAGTAGTCTGACAGCTCAATAAATATACTCCCACTTGTACTATAAAGAAAATAGACTCGGGAAGAAAATCGTGAGATATTTTGCAAACATTTACTCTATTACAGTTCTAGAAAGTCATTGTAGGCGACTGATGCCAATTTTAAGGGCTATTTTTGGAAAGAATTATTTCCAACCATAGGAACCTACCTAAACATGAGTTAAAACATCACCCACAAATAGATGGATATGTGAGGAGTTTTCAATAAATGTTGAAGCTTACTACATTGTTACACTACGGAAAACAAAATAAGTGGAGTTGATAGTTTGCATTATTTGAATGGTGGTATAATTCTACTTACCACACGTGAGCAGAAATGACTCCATTCCAGGCTTTGTATGGATGCGAATCCTCGAAGTGGAAAGATCTGGCTACAGTCAGGACAAATATGCAGTTGCAAATCCAACTAGAAGAAAACCCAAAAGGTCGTCAGGATCCACAAAGAAAATATGAATATCACAATCGTATGAAATGACGGGTTGACACAAATAAAGCTGAGAGAAAATTTGAAGTTGAAGTGGGTATTTGTCAAACTCTAGCCATACAAGTAAGCTTTCCTTAAACAAAGAGGAAACATAAACTAGCACAAAGTTCTATGCATCGACGCCAAATCAACAAAAGATCGACCCAGTCGCAAATGGCTTAAGCCTTCCGGACAAAAACGTGGTTACAGCATCTTCCATGTATCACACCTAAAAGGCCATGGTGACAGTCAGCCTGGCTCTTACCATTTTTAGATGATGAAGAGGTTATTTTAGAGCAGAGAAAGTATCATATCCACGAGGAAGAGAAAGAAGCTCAGATCTCTGGTACAATCATGGAATACTTAATCAAGTGGAAGGATTCCTGTTGAAAGCTCCGGATACCATGCTTCGTCAACAACATACATTTATTAAGTATGCTTTGAGGACAAAGCATCTTTTGAGAGAAGGCAATGTTATTTTCCATAGAAAAAATCGAATATCAGTGATTTTTATAGCAAGTTACATATTATGTCAAAAATTCAAAACTACATTTCCCTTTTTTAATGAAGACAATCATAGTTGCCAGGAAGGGAGATCTTATCTGTTCTCAGCTTGTCCATAAAAAATAAAACAACAAAAAATTTCATTTGTATCGTCTCATACAACTGATCTTCTATCTTTGTAAGAGCCTTAAACAGTGAAAATAGACCATATGCGTAATATCATTGTGTCTTGGACCATGACTATAAGCTAGTGGTAGAAGCCGTTCCCAAGATACCTGCGCAATATTATATATATTTAAAGTATATGAGTCTCCAGGACTGTCTCGATGAAATGATCTGAAAGCAGAAACCAAATTTTTTGAAGTCATAAGTATCATAATAGTAAGAAAAAAGCTGGCCAAGAGTGAAAAAGAACAACATGCGAGTAGGTAGGCGAGTAGTTCCTTAGCGGCCAAAAGGAGGTGGATCAATCCCTCGGATCTGCCCACCCTCACGGCCTTCTGACAACCCGGCTGCCCCAAACCTTGTGTACCTTCCTTAGATAAGATGTTTGTTGCATGCTTTCATTCCCTTTGTAAATATGACAAGCCGTTACTAGTTAAGGAAACCTTTTACGGTGAAAAATTCCTCAAGTAAAAAATAAATCAGAATAAATTATGACATCTCTGTGTTCCATTAAACCATTTGATGATGTTCATAGAGTCTAGAAAATTTGGACATCTCTTATCCCTAGAAAGGAGGCAACAAAGCGGATGATGAAGAGATTTCAATTCGGCAAGTTATTTGTTCCTTGGCCAGCCCTATAGACGCTTTCAGATTTTCCCAGGAGGGATCATGAATGACTAAACTGCTCCACATCGATTTTGTGGGTCGAAGCCCCATCAAAATAGGCCCATCGAATGTCCTCAATATTCTCTTGAGCAATGCTCTAGCTTGTGGTGAGGTAGCCGGGCGTAGAAAGACAATATTATATACAAATTATTAATTATTATTAAATGTAATTATCTTAGGTTATATTATACAAAAGAGCATGATCAAAAGTTGTATTTAAGCCTTGGTCTCTCCCATTTGTAAATCATCTTATCGATTATCGATAATATATATCTATTTGGGTTTATACTCCAATATTAATAATAATTATATAACTTATACATGTACGACAGAGCGAAAAAAGAGAAAAGTCATAAAGGAACATTAAGTGGAAAAACCTCGATATTTTGAACTCCTAAAGAAAAAGTTCATGAGAGATAAAAAAATTCTTCCAGACAATAAAGACTTTTTTCATTGCAAAAAATATGTATTTAAGAGTCAAAAACTAGTCCAACCACGATTCGCGGGATGGATAGGCGAGTGCAAATGAGCGAGTGCAAACAATTTATTCACGAGCGTACGGATAGAGGTAATGTTTTATATTGGAAAACATGACATAAATTAGAATATGTATTAAAATACATATTATCTAGATCCTAAAAGCATATTTTGACATTTTTCGTTCTATGGTAAAATATTTTACCAATGTAGGAAGCATGGGGAAATTATCTCGTAAATTAATGCGGACATTTCACTACACGATTGGAATTGTAAATAAGTCACCTTGACTTATCTCTAGAAACAAACATATACATTGAATATAATATCAATGTCTAGCTCAAACATGTTTGTCATGATGTAAATCAGTTGCGTCTCGGTAACCTTATAAAATTTTTAGAGTAAACGTATGACTGAATCTATCGGTATTGTCCATTAACCCTCTTAAGCAGCAAAGTAGAAAATCGTGACCTTTTGAAATTTGATTTGCTGGATAAAATAACATCGACATTCAATATCATAAATTATGCGAAAACAAAATAATGAAATATTAAACATTATAAATGTTTTGAACAATAATGAGATTTTAGTGTGTTGTTTAACCTTTCATGTTCTTTTGTGGATCTCTCTTTGTATCTCTTTATCATTTGTCCCTTTCTCTTCGAAGAGGGTCGGATACGAAAGAAGAATGGCGCAAGAGGAGTAGCATTTTTTCCTTATGCATCAGTCACACCTTGATAGTTACCATACCCTTATTATTATTTCTTTATTATTTACATCCCATCAATCATTAGATTCATTGAATGGAAAGAAAAAATACCATCACCATTGTGTGAGAATGCTTCTACTTCATCTTGCTTCCTGGTCACATACACGATTGCATTTCTTTCCTTGTCCATTTCATTTTCAATTTCATTTCAACATTATACGGATTGTAAATATACGGAATATCAATTATATTAATTTGATTTTGTGATTGCAATCTATTTATGTTGTGTATGTTTAAAGTGTTGAGAATTTGATAGTCTTGAGAAATCAATTCTATAACCTCTCTTGAAAATTGGAAATTAAAGGATATTGATTTCAAGAATAGTTGGGAATACGACGAGTCCAAAGAGGTTTGCAATTTTCTTATCACTATCGCAGTTTTAAGAATATAGAATCGACAATCTGAGAGATCAATTGTATAACCTCTCATGAGAGTCGAGTCGAGATTTTTGAATTTCAAGTATATGCGGGAATACGACAGGTTTAGAGAGATCCATTGTATAACCTTTCTTGAAAAATCAAATTCGAAATATTCCAAAAATCTATCCACATAAATTCAACTCTTAAATTAATAAGTGTTGAGTGTTTCCTCGATGGAAATGTGGGTGCGAGGCATTAAGTACTTTCAAACTTGCTTACAATTGTTCTAATTCCGGAGAAATCGATCTTGGTCTTTACTCTCATTCTCGATCATCAAAGTTTATCGGTTTGTTAATAAATTAACAAAACTACCTTCTCTAGTTATAAGGTTCTTTAAACATTATACTTTACTTTATAAAATTAAGTCTTTGAAACCTTGGAAATGTTTTGAAGTAAAGCCAAATATATCAAATAGTGGTTAAACACTAAATAATGTGACACCAATATATGCTTTTGTATAATGTTAAAGACCCCGTACTCTCACTTCAAACATAAGGATTATTAAACAAATTTTAATCCCTTTTCAATGTATATCCAAACCCCAATACATCAATACAACTTAGAACCTTAAATCAATGTCTCGGACTTAAATCTTTTAATAAAGTTACGTGTGTAATGCGTAGTGTCTATACCTTTTAAGCCTCCACAATCGCGTAATGCAACAGATTGGATTTGTTTGAACCACGTCGAATGGATATCGCATTACTTTGAAACTCGGACTTTATCACATGAAAGCAATGTGAAATAGGCGGTATTTTGATGATAACATGTCACAATTGTGTTGGATCGCATCCAGTACAGTTAAAGCATACAATTTGGTGTTGTGCGAAAATAGGTAGTTTCCCTCTACAAAACCGCTCACTTGTAAACCTTAATTTCTAAATGTATTTAAAGTTAAATTCCATCGGGTTTCGATTAAACCTTGCTTCCTTGGACGTTTCGTTCTCGTCTTTGTGCTCGATCTTGAGGGGAAAAGAAAACCTGAAGTCTTCGATTCTCCAAAATCGGTTTACGAGAGACAAATATATATTCAATAAACTCCTCACCCTTTTGATACATCATCGATTTTACACGAGACAATAAACATTTAATTGCGCTCAATTTAACACAAAATTTAAATAGCAAAATTTCGAAAGGATGGAAACCCTCTTGAATAGAGACTAATTATTTCTAATTAATACACGAGAATCCATGAAATTCGAAGGAATGAGACCTTCGGGGATTGCAGAAACATGATAGATAGTTAAAACTTCTGTGAGAATTTTATTAAAATAGAAAGTAAAACCTCTCGATCAATTCTTCTACGGCTGAACCTAAATTCATCTCTTACGAGAGGTTACAATTTTATAGTTCTTATTACATAACGAACCTCCTCAATTAAGGTCGTTCTCTAAATTGAGACAAAATCCTACTTGCCAAATATCCTCCTAAAATCTATCAGCGGCTATATATGCTCAACAATCTCACCTCCTCGAACAACTTATCTCTAAATCTATTTAAATATAGTCTCTTAATTTATTACGAAATAAATTATAACAATTTGTTTGAGGTTTCAACCCTCTCGGTAAAACTAACTTTCACCCATCGGTGAATGGTGCAAACTCATCTAGCTGACATGTGAGCAATCTTTCACATTGCCATGCTTCAAATGCCCACATTGCATCGGACTTCGAGGACAAATTCTTCATGGGCTCCTGATGAGCTCCTCGAGCGCAGTTTACGCAGCACCAACTTGTTTGTCATCGAGTAATCCTCAATTGGGTGATCCTTCCATTTGATCAAGTATTACCGATACTCTTGTCCTCTGGTTCTCTTAAACACCTTCTTCTTCTAGATCATCTCTTGAGTACAGCCAATGGTACGTCTTTGTTGGTAATTGTTTTACCCAATCAATCGCTCTCTTTGTCTTGGTCTTTCATCGTGCCACCATCTTCATGCACAATGCAAATCAACAACATTGAATATTGGAATGTTCAATGTTAGATGGAAATTCAATTTCATAAGCGTTTAAAGAAATTTCCTAGGTATTTTGCATGGTCCTATCTTTTTGAATTTTAGTTTATTATATTGTCTCTTTGGAAATCTTTCTTTCTCAAGCTGTGCGAAACTAAATCACCAACTTCCAAAATTAACTTCTCTTACGCTCAAATTTGCTCTTGCTTTTTTATTGCTGATCTTCAACGTCTTGTGAAATTTCTTTTGCTACTACTCATGTATTGCTTGAATCTCTGACAAACTCTTCTCCATCGATACCTCGCGTTACTTTCCCAAGTTCCTCAATTAGGATACTCCTCTTGGGTGCATCCCATAAACTATATGGAATAGACTACCATCCTGGCAGCCCATAACGGTAGGTAGATCATTGTATGCATATTCTGCACATGTTAAATATGATCACTTGCTTAGGATGTTCTCTGCCAGACTTCTCAAAAGATTACCCAAACTTCTATTTACCTCGGTATGTCCATCGGTCTAAGGGTGATAGTGAGAACAAACTGGTTAGTACCAAGATTTTCCCATGATGTTTTCCAAAAATGACCAACAAGCACGGTATCTCTATTGAAAATACTTTCGAGTAACCCATTTAATCTAACAATTTCTTTGAAAAAAAAATTGGCAACATGAGTAGCATCCGTGATTTTATAACATGGAATAAAATGTGTCATCTTTGAAATTATGTCAACTATGAAAATAAATTACATCAATTATCTCTTGTGTCTTGACAATCCTAAAACAAAATCCATACTTACCATATCCCAAGGTATACTACCGGAATAGGTAATGGAATGTACAAACCTGCATTTGGCTTCTCCCCTTTGCATGCGACAAATTTTACAATTTTTTCTACACAAACTTCCCTTGAGATCTCGGCTTTGTCAATAATAAAATGACTTCATTTTGCTCATAAGTTTTATCGGTACCGAAATGTCTAGCAAGTCCCCACCACTATGCTTCTCTACGATTAAATTCTCTCTCATGGAACAATTTGGTATACACATGATTGATTTCTTTTGAACAATAAACCCTCTTGCAGAAATAATCTAACCACTAACTTGTCCCATCAAAACGGGATTCTGACATGCTTCAAATGCTTCTTTAAAATCCCAAATTTGTTTTATAGGGGTTCTTTAATAAAATCAAAGCCTACCACTTCAATTTGACTTTCTTCGGAGGTAGGGATGTTTTCCTACTCAAAGCATCAACTACCTTATTTGTAGCCTTATGTGCTTCAAAACAAAGTTAAAACTTTGAAGAGATATTCAACCCATTTAGCATGTTTTTGATTCAATTTAGGTTGTTGCATAATATCTTGTAAACATGATTTTGAATATGGTAAAATTTTAGGCAATTAATGTAATGTCTCCACTTCTTCCAATGATTGTACTATTGCACTTAAACTTTTTGTCATAAGAAGAGTATTTTCTCCTTGTCTCATTACGGCTTCTCCCATGACTCTTCTCGCCTATCTTCTTGACTTAATACGGCCAGTATTATCCTTTGGCATCACACTTTACTGAAATGGTTATTAAAAGCGAGGCAAAACTAAGACGGGTTTCTCGGTTATCTTCGTTTCAAAAGCTGAAAATTTCTTTCGGCTTTTTGCGGTCCATTTAAATCATTGTTTGTCCTTCTTTATGGTTTCAATGATAGGTGCATTAATCTTGCTAAAATTCCTTATGAATTTTCTATAAAAACAACAAGTCCACATGGAAACTTCTTACCTCAAAAACATTTTAAATTGAAGGCCACTCTACAATTGCCTTTACCTTCTCTAGATCCATTTTTAGTCAGCAATAAAAACAACAAAACCTAGATATGCCAATTCTTTCATGAATAAACATTTTCTTTAAATTTATCGACAATTTCTCTTAATTGTAACTTCCCCTTAAGACATAGTTAAGATGTCTCGAGTGTTCTTCCTTTGTTTTCTTTGTAAATTAATATATCATCGAGATATACTATTGAAAATTTACCAATATTGACACATACTTCATTCATGAGCCTCATAAAAGTACTAGATCATTTGATAAACAAAATGGCATTACCATCCACTCATGTCCCTGATCTCATTTGTTTTAAAGGTTGTTTTTCCATTCATCACCTTCCCATATCTAATATGATGATACCCACTTTTCCAAATATAGTTTTGAAAAATATCTTTATCACTCAAACAATCCATCAAATCTTCAATTATGGGCAAGAAATCTATACTTGATTGTTATCTTGTTGATTGCTCTTGAATCGATACACATTCTCTAAATCTCCACCCATCCTTCTTCGGACTCAACCAGCAATGAGTACTACACAAGGACTCAAGCTTTCTCGGATCAAACCTTTGTCGGCCAATTCCTGTATTGCTTTCTAATCTCTTCTTTTTGGCGAGTCATTTTGTAAGTAGCTGCTTTGTGATTGATCTTGGGATCAAATCTATCGATGTTGATTCTTCTTAAATTGGTAATTCATAGACAAATCATCCCTTAATAATATCACAATAATTGTCCAACATTTCTTAGTTTCAATTGGAAAATTAATTTTATTAAGTAAATACTATAGGTTTTGGAACTAGAAAATTTACCTCATCATCTTTAATCCTTCATTATTTCCTGTTAATAAATTATTTGGATCAAAATTTTTGTGATGCATCTCCTTCTTCCATAGGTAACAATGTATGATTCATACCATCCTTGAAAAACTTGTAAGTGTTTCTCTTACCATCATGCTGCTTCTTTGCTCTATCCTCTTGTGAGTCTACCCAACAATATGTGACACACATCCATAGGCATCACATCACACATGATTTTATCTTTATAGCTACCCATCTGCCAATTCTATTTCACATTTTTTCTTTCATAATCAATTGGTGTCCCTTGACCACCTTTGACACCTTGTGGGTGTTAGTTGACCTTGTTTTAAATTTTAATTTCTCTATCACCTACATGGGAACCAAATTATGCTGTTACTACTACTATCAATAACAATTGACAACATTTCCACTGAACTGCATCACTTGAACAAAGTTTTCCTCTCACTAGCCCAGCTCAACAACTTCCTTTGTTTGTTTCAACAAAACCTTGTTAACAACCAAAGATTCTCCTTCTGGCATAATTTCTCTCTCTACATTTTAGGGCATCTTTTCTACTTGCTTCTTAGAAATACAGGCAACATTTCAATTCTACGCTTATACCCACATTCTCTTTCTCTGTGACCTCATAGGCTATATGTCCCAATTTGGTATCTGTAACATACTTCTCTTCCTCTGCTTTTGCCTCCTCTTCTCTGTAGGAACTCCTTTTGCCATACATCACCTTCTATGTGTGCATGTTGAGGTATTTTTTCTGGCTCCATCTCTTTCTGGTCTTTAACAGATCTTCCTCCACCACCTTGACTTGCATTTTCTGAAGTACCCTCTCTTCCTTTGTGAGACTACTTTCTCGGAGTTTTCTTCAGCGTTTAAGGCCATTTGATAAGCCTCTTCTATTATCTTAGGGAATAATATACCATCTCATCTTGAATCTCCAATGGAATGATTTACATGCTTGGCAATTTTCTCTTGTTATTGTCTTGGATTTGTCAATCTGCATACTTTATAAAATTCTTCTATGTACTCTTTCCACTTTGTCAGTAATCTCTCACTTAAGATTCTACATTGTCTAAATATTAATAATCACTAGGAAAAAACTTACCTCTGTGACTTTGCCACCGTGCAGTTGATTCTTGGTTGGTTAGCCTACGCTCTCCTTCTCTAACTACCTCCATCCCACCAAAGTCTTGCATGTCCTTTCAACCTTGTCACTACAAATTTAACTCTCTTGTATTCACCCATATATTCATAATCAAGCATTCTTACCATCTCATTGATCTAGTCTATCATTCACTGGATTCAATCCTATGACAATGATACACTAAAGTCCTAGGCTTGGATGTAGAGCCTAAAAGCATTTGATTACAAGAATCTCATATCGAGGGCAAGCTCAATATTTTCTTCTTCTTCTTCAACTTTAGGTTCTTGACATCTTCGGGATCTCTTGGTTATCCTACTTCAGGTACATCCAATGCGGCTTGAATCGATGCATAGTCTACGTACTTGCATTGCAAGCTGGCCTACCTCTTCTTCCAACAGCAGCTCTGCAATTTCAGACCACCATGTTAGATTTCTTCTTACGGCTTTTGAAACTTGTTCAATATCGGAAAAATTCTACGATGTCTTCTATGATACCACCACAAATGATGGCGGTGTAGGTGTGGAGCATTAAGGAGAGCCTTTCAAACTGCTTACAATTGTTTACGATTCGGAGGAGTCTGATCTTGGTCTTTACTCTCATTCTTAGTCATCAAAGTTTATGAGTTTTTGTTAATAAATTAACAAAGTAAAGTTCCTCTAGTTATAAGGTTCTTTCCAAAACATTATACTTTACTTTATAAGATTAAGACTTTCAAACCGCCAAATGTTTTGAAACAAATGGGAACATATCAAATAGTGGTTAAACACTTCCGGCAATGTGACACCAATATAATAGCACGTATATGTTAAAGACCTCGGTACTCTCATACAAACATAAGGATTATTAAACAAATGTTAATCATAATGTATATCCAAACCCCAACCATCAATACAACTTATAATCTTAAATCAATGTCTCGGACTTAAATCTTTTAATAAATTTTTTTTGTGGAGATACGTAGAGATTATACCTTTTAAGCATACAATCCGTGATGCAACAATCATTTGGATTTGTTTAGACACAATCGAACGGATATCGCATTACTTTTACCTTTCCGAACTTTATCACACGAAAGCAATGCGAAATAGGTAATTATTTTGATGATGACATGTTATAATTGTATTGGATGTCCACATTTGATGAAACTTCCTCGGGCTCAATTGTTGTCTGGCCCCAGGTGGTTTTTCCCTCTACAAAACCGCTCACTTGCAAACCTTAATTTCTAAATGTATTTGAGAAGTTAAATTTATTCGGGTCTACGATTAAACCTTGCTTCACTTGGACATTTCGTTCTCTGATAACATTTTGCCTCGATCTTGACAAAGAAAACTTGAAGTCTGAATTCTCCAAAATCGGTCATGCAAAGACAAGTATATATTCAGTCACTCCTCCCCCTTTTGATACATCATCGATTTTGCAGACAATAAACATTTAATTGCGCTCAATTTATGCAGATTTAAATATCACGGGGATTTCGAAAGGATGAAAACCCTCTTTTGAATAGAGACTAATTATTTCCTAATTAATACACGAGTCATGAGAATTCGAAGGAATGAGACCGAGGAGTTATGACAACAATAGATAGTTAAGAGCTTCTGCAATTTTATTAAAATAGAAGTAAAACCTCTCAATCCAATTCTTCTACGGCGAACTCCGAATTCCTCTCTTCCTGAGGTTACAATTTATAGTTCTTATTACATAACAAAGACCTCCTCAGTAGGATCGAATTTCTAAATTGAGGCCAATCCCTTGCCAAATATCCTCCTAAAATCTATCAACCGAAGCTATATGCTCTGACAATCTCACCTCCTCAAACAACTTATCTCTAAATCTATTTAAATATAGTCTTTCTTAATTTATTACGAAATAAATGATAACAATTTGTTTGAGGGTTTCAAACCTCTCGGTAAAAACTAACTTTCACCCATCGGTGAATGAATTTTAAAACTCATCTAATACAACATGTGAACAATCTTTCACATTGTGGCTAAACTCCAATGCCCCTGCATCATTCTCACTAGTTGTTTTACTCTCTTTTGCCATTTAGTAGAAAAATGAGTTATTGGATAAAATCGTAGAACAAGTATGGAATATACGCAAGAGAAAACAAATGAAATATATTCTCAAGAAGAATTCGCACGATGACATTGTCGAACATCCTTCATCCGGAGGCAACCTCAAAGTCGGAGTGGCCCACCTACAAAGTCAACGGCTGAATTCGAGCTTAACGCCTCATATTATTGAGATTTACAATCGAGGTTATGGCCAGGAAGAGACAATGCTTGGGCGCAAGCCAAGTTTGTCGTGATTTTGGCTCCATGAAGATGGTCAAGGAACTTTTGAAAAAAAATGAATCGGAGTAGGTGGATCATGTCTTATATTTGATGTTGAAGAAAGCTCTCTTGCTTTATTATTGGGAAACTTCTCCAAGATTGTTCAATCGAATGAGCAAGGATCTTGTTGACAAGGTATATGAGCTTAAAGAGCATATCTTATCTTCCAAAAGTCTAAAGATCTTATCATTTTAGATGACATAGATAATGCTGCTCAAATAAATCTTAGCAATTTGGGAAGTCCTCTATTGGTTGGAATGGCTACCTCCTATTGTCTCAAGCAGGTTAATAACTTAGAGAAAATGTGGCTCCATGATTCTCCAAATTTGAAATGTTTGTCCACGTTCTTTTCAACTGCCAAATCAATCCAAGTTCTATCAATTATTGAATAGGTTGACAGAGTTGACCATAATGGACTGTCGCATAATGTCCTTATAACAATATCTTGAGATGATGAACAATCTCAAAGTTTTAAGAACCTGCAATTGTCCGTTGGAGGAACTGTCATTCAGAGTGACCGTCAATATGATATCACAAAGAAACACTAGATTTCTAGGTCCGACCAGTAAATGGAGGCACCCACTGTAGTCCAAGGCGTCTGTCCCAACTTCAACATCTCTGGATCTACTCCTGTAGAAGATTTGGTGAAGAGTTTTGCTCCAGTGCCAAAAACTTTGAAAACTGTGGACTTGCGTTATTGCAATACATTGAGGGAAATAGAAGGGCTCCTCGATCTGGCAAGACTTGAACAACTGGACATAAGTGGGTGTGAAGAAGTGAAGGCTGCAAGTCTTTAGGCATTGAAATATTGAAGAGCTTGAAGGCTTCAATGTTATAAACTCAAGAGAATAAATGGGCTGGCTTCCCCTCAGCAAGCTTCGAAGACTGTATGTTCCCGGTTTCCATGAGATACGAAAGACGCAGGTGTTGAACGTTATGGCACTTTTGAAGGCCCTTGATGCTCGTGTTTGTCCCAAACTCCAATGGCCTCATGGAGTGCTCGACCAATTGCGGCAGCATTTGAAGACCGGCCTTGTAGGCTGTTTGATAATGATAATTAATGTTCGTTAGATTGGCAAATCGCTCATCGATGTGTGGACTTTCGCGAAGTATTGGAATTGAAGACCTTAAAATTTCATACTAAAATTGAAAGTACATTAATGCCTAAGTTAATTTGAAAGCATTTGTCCATACGAGTTTTAATATGTATTTCTTTTTAATACTGCCTTCTGAAGTGTATATCTGTGTATATTAATTTCACTTCAAATAATAAGTGCAATATTGCAGTAGTGATGTTTCTATCCATAAAATTTTGTTTGCATTGAGTTGTTTGATGTCATTGCCCATTTTTTTAAATATATTATTTATATATATTATTTATTTACATGTAGTTAACAAATATTTAAGTAAATCTAAAATCTCCTAAAATTTTCAAGTAGCATAAGTACCCAACAAACAATTTTTTTATATAATTGTAAATAATCAAATAAATAAGTAATATTTTATGTAATTTTAGAATTATCAAATAAATGAGTGATATATTATGTGGTTGTAGAGAAATGAAGTTTGATAACTATGATTAATGTAAATTTTTCTAGTATTAATGTTCTGATATTATATATTGAAATTACCTAGATATGATTAAACTTGCATAAATTACAAAGTAATATGATCATGTGTACACCTTTATGCAGTCAACATTTTTACTATATTTGAAATAAGTTAGACAAACATGAGATCTTTGTGGTACTTTCCTACATCTTCACATATATCAACATGTCAATTTCCAAGCCTAATTGGGTAGGCTTTTCACACATATATCAAACTCTCAACTTCCTGCTCTAATTGAGTAGAGTTTTGTTGCTAAACTTTAGTGTAAACTTAAATCCCCTTTAAAAAAATTAAAATTTTCATTATTATGTACATAAAGTAATAATGCATTACAATTATAGAACATCTTACATCCAAAAACCTTGTTTTTAATGTAAATGAAAGTAATTACAAATTATATGGTATGAAAATATATAGTATAAATATATAAAGCATAATGAAATGAGATTTAGAGGTGAAATTAAAAAAAATTATTAACCATGAACTTAGATCCATATTTAACCGAATCCATCAAGCATAGAGAGGTCAAGCCTCTCGAGAGTGCTCCATTTTTAGTGCAAAAACTTGAGGAAAGGTTTGCACCTTGAGAAACTGATCCATCTCGATGCTTGATAGGTACGCAGGGTTAATATGAATCTATAGACTGATCATGTGCGGTCACAAAATATGTACAGCACCTCTTCTCCACATCTACCCAGTAAGCGACCAATAGGGTAAACATGTGACAAGAGACTACTAATATGAGATTCAATCTCTAGATGACTTTAAGGAAGTGGAACTAATGGAAACGTGACAAAAAACCTTACACAACATCAACAACACCTCCGGGAGGTAACCCAACCTCCGGACCCCTAAACCACGAGGGGGCGATTTTGACCTTTTGAGCCTTAGCAAGCATGTATAGAGCGGCGAAGCTAGAAACCTATAGCTGTAGGCGTGCCAAGGCAAGGTAGTGGCTAGCGCCCCAAAGTTAGTTATGTGCAACTCTAATTTGTGCCACATTTTAGCCCGAGTCGGGAGTAAGCACATACTGAAATTCATTTAAATTGTAGGAGATGATAAATAACATTAAAACAAAAAGGTACATGACAATCACATCATTAGGAACTCATCTAGACCCTCCCCGGCCATGACGGGAGATTCATCAAACATGTCACGAACATTACATCTATAGGTTTTTAATAAACATATTTAAACACGAGGCTCTCTTACTTATCTGAGAATAGCTAGAAGCATTGCTCTCCTACATCATGAGCTAAAATACGATCCATTTTTACCATAGATACATTATGTATTAATTTAAAGATAAAAACATAGATAAATGCATACATCATCTACTAATCGAATACATGCCTGTATATGCAATAACATTAAAAATACGATCGATATAACAAAAATAAAATCCATACATAAACTAGTACATTTGCATACGAATTCTAGATGAATGAGCTCTTCATTACTGAATGTAAAAACCAACCGGCCGTGCCCAGGACTTCAAGTTCCACCCGACCATAGATTGGTTGGCTTCGAATCTCATTTCATCCAAATCACCCAGTGCCATATTCCAAGCATGAATCACGGTATCCTCATCAAACACATCAATCACAATGAATCCATGGCTTCCAAAGGCCAAATTGCCTCAACCCTCAACTATTAATTCCACCTCTGAGTTGGAAATCACAACCATCATGGATTGGTCTCTGCTCCCAAGAGCGCTCCAGGAATACAGAGTGTTTGTTCCAGCCAGAGGCTTCTAGGACTAGTAACTCAACCTAGCTGTTATAGGGCTTCTAAAGCAATTGTACAACTAGGATTTCCGAACTAGTAACTCAACCCACCTAGGGCTTAGGAAGTGTTTCCCAACCAAGGCTTCTAGGACTAGTAACTCAACCCACAATTTTTTCTTCGGGCTTCCGGGCGTTTGTCGAAAGGCTTCCCATGAACTAATAACTCAACCCACATTAAAGGAATCATGAGAACCAACAGAAACAATCAATGGAAATGAACCCACATTACTATTGATGTGGAAGGAATGGAAAGGCTAGGAAAATCCCACATGCATACCCATGCATGCAAAAACTAGTGAGAAAACATACATGCAGCTTGGTACCTGCAATCAAATCCATTGCTGTTGTTGATCCGATCCTTGACTACATTTTCTTGCTCTTCCTTTTCCTTCTTACTCCAAATCACCAAGTATCCACACTCTCCAAGAGTGCTCAAGAAAACTCTAAGTATCCGAGTATATGAGAGAGAGAGAGAGAGAATAATGAGAGAGCTCAAAAAATACACTCACGAAATCTTACTGCTTGATCCTCGGAAACCTTTTTATTAATGGCTTATGTTTTCTTCATTTTCCATTATTTTCCTTCATTTTCCTCCTCATGCAACATGTGACCTTTTTGCCTCCATTTTCCTGCTCACATGCAACCTGTGACCTTTTACCTCCATTTTCTCCTATTTTCCATTATTTTCATAAATAAATGTGCCAAAAATTCCATTTTCCTTTCGAAAGCCTTTTCCATTTCCTTTAGCCATAATAACCAAAATCAACACACCTGTATGATTTTTTTCCCCACCATTAAGCTTGGAATACATGTCCCATCATTGTGGTATTATATATTCTTTACATGAATTTTTACTAGGGTTGTTGCAAACCTCCCCTTTGGGGCTGCAGGTCCTCGAGTGTTGTGTACTTATAAACCAAATAAATGCTAAAAAAACATACTACTTATGGAGCTTTATGTATAGCTCGTTGCGATATTCTGATGAATAACTGAAACATGACAAACATACCATTACTAGAGCTTTATAACACAACTCATTACGGTATTTGCAATAACAACCATTTTATTCAACCAAAAATAATCATACTATTTATGGAGCTTTATAAATCCGGCTCGATACAATATTTACAATAATATACACATTTTATCCACCAACAAATGAAGGATATGATGCTCGTATCGGCAACAAGGGGAATCTGAGGCTCACACCTCCACCCTCAAAGTAGTACCACAATTCACCTCCTTCCTGAGTTGTCTAGAATCCACTTCCAAAGTCAAAGTTGCATCCAATGTCCATTTCTGAAATCTTGTGTTGTTGTCCTCTCGGTGAACGATTCTTTGGCTGTTGTTCCACGACACACTCCCAATGTGCATATGATTCCGCTCCCCGGAAATTCTAATGATGAAAACAAATCCATCCCCGACCTTACCTTCCTACGCTACACATTCCCTCGGAAATCCAACCACCCACTTCCATAAAGCCACTCACCTTCCAAGTTCCTCACACCCCCATCTCGGGCATTCCATTTCTTCACAAGGCCTCCTCACATCGGAAGTTCAAACAACTAAGGGCTGTCACATATCAAACCATCATACCGGTCATAGCATTCTCATGGAAATCAATGGAAACTATTAGGTACTAGTGTCCCACAATGACCATGCTCTTGAAGTGCTACCAACATCTTGTGTATGTTCCAATTCATTTTCTTGACGTTGCTAGTTCTTCTGATCAATTTAAACCACCCAACCATGCATGTTTATGCATTCCTATACTAGGCACATAACTGCGTAGATTGAAATTAAATTGAAATAAATTAACATCATAACTCATTGGTAGCTGCGTCAATGAGTACTTGCAATTTGTTCACTTCATGTCACAACAAGTCAAACCAATTGTTTGATCAAATCATCATGTATAAACATATCACATCGAGTTAACTCCAAACACAACCATCATAATTAAAATCATGAATCACATGAAATCACCATAGACCATAACCATAATCCATGTAACCATCCTATGTCGAGAATCACATATCACACATATGAGAAGTACAGAAATAAAATAATAGTACTTATCAACTTCATTAGTCTAGTACTTACGCTGTTTTGTACACACACTAGATCGGATTTGCCATGCAGAAACACAATGCCTTTACTTCCTTCAATCATGTACACATACACATAGGTTACATCACAACACATACACCCACATATGACATACAACACATACACTTACACCGTTAATGATGACACAAACACACACATATTCATATACAAAATTTTAACCTGACGAATACACGTGTCACGACACAATGACTACACCATACACATACACATAGTACCACATGCCCACAACGCAACATGTACGACATGCCCACAACACAACATGTATACCATTACCACATGCACAACATGTACATAGTACAAATTGTACACAACACGCCTACTATGATGTGTACAACATACATATACACGACACCATTGCACAATGAGAACACAACAACAAATGTACATAGCACCACTTGTACAATGTACACAATACCACATGTACACAACACCACATGCCACGGCACATGTACATGACACCACATGTACACAATGCCACAACATGACATGTACAGTACCTATGACGACACCATATGTATAACTTGTACATAGCACCACATGCACACAACACCACTTGTACCATCATGCACAAAACACCATATTTAAATACACATACAACACCATATGTGCATAGCATTTCATATACAACATGTACATAGCAGCATCATTGCCTAGCCATCGCATATCAACATGCCCGCAACACCATATGCACATAACCGCATATAAAACATAGACACATTACGAATATGTACACAACACGCATATCCAACATGTACATATAACTGCATATACAACATGTACATAGCATTATGCAGAAATGCAAAACAACACATATCCAACATGCGCACAACACCATATGCACAACACTACATATCCAAAATGCACACGGTACGATATGTACACAAACCATATCCAACATGTACATAGCACCACCTATACCTAGCATTGCATATAAATGCTAACACCATAAATACAATAGGCATACAGCACCATGTACACAATACTACATATGTTACATGTACACATCACCATAGGTTCAATCATGAATATGAAACATGCATAACATATACATGATATGTACATCCATAGACCACACACTCACTACAAAAAACCTTGCTTCTAGTGTCTATTTGCACTATCATGCTATCCTAGCATGCCACAAATCACAAGACTTTCCTTTGTTGATATACCCCTCAACATTACCTATATAACATAAACATAGGAATAGAACAAGCATACAACATTAGAAATCAAATCCACGTGATACTAACCTTGTAGATCACATCGACGTACTCTCATGATTCCTCATAGTCGGGAACCTCTTCATGTCATTCACCTACATAAGAAATCATTCCTCCACAACAGCCAATCACGAAAACCTGTCATATATTGTATACATACATACATACATACATATACATATACATATACATATATATATATAATCATTAGCATAAAACAAATGTGATCATAATAAGACAACGTCATACATACATATACATATATACATATAAAACATCAGCATAAAACCATCACAAGATCTCCATGATGAGCACAGCCGATAAACAACATACATACATACATACATATATGCATATATAAACAAACCATAATCATGATCACAACACAATCACTAGATATCATAAGGTATAGGTTAAGAGAACATCACTTTATTCATGCACATCATGCACAATGTAGAAACAACAATTCCCAACATATTCACGACATCTAATACCTCGAGATCCATTCACTTTACCTTTCATGTTTACCTTTCTCGCATTTTCCACAGTCCATTTACCTCAATGGACCTAAGCAGTCTAACTGGTAATCATATTCTCACCATCGTATGTAGTCATGCCTGAGCTTCATCTTGTGTAATTTATTACCAGGTTAGACACCCACCTGGCTCTCAGGAAACTCCATTAACTTCACTCCTTCCCAACCAATTCCCAAGACTTCCAAACAAATGCAAGAAAAAGAACAAAAATGAATAAGACGATGAAAAACAAAAGAAATATGACATTGCGACAAAGTGGCATGATTCTTCTTGGACATAAACAAACATCAAATCAGAGTGAAAATGAATCTTTAAAGACAAAGCACAAACTGCACAAACACCAAGACTCCATCCCCATAGCTTCAAACACTTTCAAAGGAAAGCTACGACCTAAGCCTTCTTCAATACTCCATGACAATGTTTTGTATACAATCCCACCGCATCATACTACCATAAACACTGCTTTCGGCACATAAATAAACATAAAAACATGCCTGATTTACCCTTACCTTGTTGTCGATCAAGCGCCTTATGCTTGAACACACACATATGGGACATATGTGCCAATCAAGACAACATATCTATCAATTTGAAATCAAATTTTACGAAGACTAACAACCATTTCATAATCCACAATCCTTTCGCAATCATTGGTCATCAGCCCATGATGCTACAACTATCACCTACTTACTCAAGTACATACCAAATATATTAACACATATGTCTTATTACAATTAGCTTGAACAAAGATCCTTACTTCATGCAATCTTATATAAACATGCTCATATCATGCGATTAATCAAACATTCAATAATATTGACATAATAGACATAACACTCCAAACACCAAATAGATGACATAATCAAACATTCAAGTAAAAATTAGATGACATAAGCAAGATCATACCTTAATGTATCTGGAAACATATTTATGCCACAATCCAAATCTACATTAACAGTATAACTTTACCATGTCCTCGAAAAAAATCATAAATAAGGTCATGATATTCGTCCTTAATATCATAACATGTTCACATCGAAAACCCACCAATAAAATGTAATTCTTACATCTGATACATACTGTCAGTCTAGACATAATGCAACCCACATTTATCATAAGGTCGCTCATGCTTGAATGTCACATAACCTAACCATCAAGTTACTAGCATGTAACAGCAATAAAGTTATATATCATACTCATCAACAACATGTAACCTAATCATCAAACTAATTATCATACAACAAAACAAGTTATCCCATAACATGCTCATCAAAAACATATAAGTTAGCTACATAAAACAACAATAGCAATGCATACCACCATAGGTTACTGCACCATTCATGACTATACGATGCATGTATATATAGCACTAATCAACTAGCATATATAATGTATGTAATCATAACATCGATATAATGAAGAGAATGTTATAACCATAATGAATATAACAATACTTAACCCACATACGTGCATTCCCAACATCCAAACCTGTATTACGTATGCTCCTACCTCGAAGTGCAATGTTGCAACTTCACTTTGATGGTCTACATCTCATAACTCTATGTTATCATACATTAGCATCATAACCTTAACAGTATCATCATGATGACCTAATTGCATCTGATGACCTTATGCTGAAAACCTTCACCAAGCCAATGCAAACTTGACCATATGCCAACGGCATGTATAACCAGTAAGTGAACGACCAATGCATGTCCCCATACCATCACATAAGAAAGTGATGTACATGGTCAACACACAAGCATGACAAATATGTGACCTAGCATAAAAGTAAATGCATACAAAACAGCATGTAAACGTATGACAATACATAAGCATGAACAACACATAACCGGTCATACACTCGCATTAACATGTTGACAACCACGCCATCACCACTTCATGGCGACACCACTACCATAGCCAACACAACACGGATGCAAAAAACATATATACCACAAGCATACTAAACACATATGCAACCAACATAAATGCATGATCGACACACTTCCCATCAGTCAGAAGCGTTGAAACATATTCTGATACCACTACGTAACACCCTCTTCCCACATCTACCCAAGTAAGCAGCCCAGGGTAAACAGCATTAGAAGAAGGCTACTAGTATGATATTTAACCTCTAGATGAACTTAAGGAAGTGGAACCAATAGGCTCTGACGATCAAAATTTTCTTGTCAGCACTTGTCTCAGAGGTAACCCAACCTCCCAGGTCCACAGACACGAGGGGGAACTAATGTTTTACCCATGCGAGCCTTAGCACTGGGCAGCAACAAGAACAGGGATTGGCTAAAGCCACATATTCGGGGGCATGCAAAAGGCAAGGTGTGGCTAGGACCCCAGAATTTGATTATGTGCCTACAACTGCAGGATTTGTGCCACCTTTTTAACCACCAGTGGTCACTACCTAAGACACCTAACTTGAAAGCTGTAGGAGATGATAAATAACACTAAAAAAAAGGTACAAAAGCTAATACATCAATAGGAACTCATCTATACCCCTCACGACCATGACAGAATTTCTTCAAACATGTCACAAACTGTGCATCTATAGTTTTAAAGAACAATTTTAAACATGGGGGTCTCTTCTTATACGAGAATAGATAAGAAAGCATTTATCCTACATCATAAGCTATAGTATAGTCTGTTGACCATAGATACATTGTATATTCATTTATAGGTAAAAACTTTATAGATAGATCCATACATCATCATTGATCGAATACATGCTTATAACGAGCACAATAACAACACAAATGTAATGGATATAACATCGATAAAATCCATAAATAAACTAGTACATTTGCATATCAAATACCGGAAGGAATAGGTTCTTCAAGTATTCTTGAATGTAAAAACCAACCGACGATGAGAATTCCATGACTGCCGACCATAGATTAGCTCGCCAGTCTCACTTCAACCGATCACCCTTGTGCCATATTCCAAGCATGACTATGGGATCTCATCGAACACATCGATCAAAATTAGTCCGGGAGCTTCTAGAGGCCAAGCCACCTCAACCCTCAACTGTGATTCCACCTCACGATGAGACATCAAAACCATCGCGATTGGTCTCTATCCAAGCCACTTGAGGGCTCCATAGTGTTTGTTCCGGCCAGGCTTCCGGAGCTAGTAACTCAGCGAAACAACATAGAGCTGGGACTAGTAATTCGACCCACCTAGGGATTCAGTGTTTTTCCAACCGGGGTTTCCACGACTATTAACTCAACCCAGATTTCGGTCGGGCTTCTAGAGCGTTTGTCAACCAAGGCTTCCGGGGAACTAATAACTAAACCCACGGTGAAGGAATCATGAACCAACTAGAAAAAAATCAATGGAAATAAAACCACAATACCATGGTTGTCGAGAAATGGAAAGGCTAGTAAAATCCACATGCATACCCATGCATGCCAAAACTAGTGAGGAAAACATACATGCAACTTGGTGCACGCCGCAAAATCTCTCATTGTAGTTGTTGATCTAGATGTCCAGCTACACTTTCCTACTCTTCCTTTGTCTTCCTACTCCAAATCACCAACTATCCACTCTCCAAGAGTGCTCCAAAGAAAAAATCTAACTATCCAAGAGTATGAGATATAGAGAAATAATAATGAGAGAGCTCCAAAATGCAACGAAAAAGCTTGCAACTAATCCTCACAAACCTTTTTATTAATGAGGCCTCTCTTTTCTTCATTTCCATTATTTTCCTTCATTTACCCTCACATGTAGCCTATGACCTTTCACCTCCATTTTCTCCTATTTTCCATTATTTTCATAAATAAATGTGCAAAAATGCCATTTTCATTTCCAAAGCCTTTACCATTGCCTTTTCCAATTTCCTTTGCTTCCATAATAATAAATGAACACCCAATATGATGTTTTCCCCACCATTCATCTTGGAATACGTGTCCCATTATCATGGTCTTATATTTTTTATGATTTTACCAGGGTTGTTACAATATGTGGAACATCTAATTCTTCTTTTTCGTTTTAAGTATGTTAAAATATATCTAAGATTAATCTAGTCATTTAAATTTTAAATTTTATGAATTAACTCATTTTTTG
Organism: Pinus albicaulis; assembly: GCA_034641835.2. Classification (NCBI taxonomy): domain Eukaryota; kingdom Viridiplantae; phylum Streptophyta; class Pinopsida; order Pinales; family Pinaceae; genus Pinus; species Pinus albicaulis. Next base: position 705,084,471 of record CM076570.1, read on the forward strand.
AGATGATACATTGTCAATATTAGCAGATGAGAATATTGAAGAAATAAAATTCTTGAATACAAAATGACAATGTAATAATGTTGAATGATAGAAAATGTGAATAATAAGAATGTAGGCAATTACAAATAATCTTCATTTTGATCAATCTCAGACTACTGCTTCTAACTATTATTATTATCACACCTATTAGTTTTGCTATATTTTCATATCGATCATATGCGGGGGGGTTGAAATGTTATGCCAATTCAAATATTTAACTCACCTTTATTTAGCAGTAAATGTCATACCTTGTCTCTCTTGTTTCCAATATTAATAGTAGCTTTCTCAAAGTCAATCATTGTGACTTATAGAGTGTTAAACGTGAGTAAGTTTCAATGGTAGTTGTTTCTATTACCTCATTTGAATGCAAACCAACTAACAATGTTGAATGAAGGAAAATGGGAATAATAAGAATGTGAATTAAATTACAAATAGTTTACAATTTAAAAAACAAACATTTCAATTAAGTGAACATTTTATTTGGGGCTAATTAAATATTTTATTTATGGTTGTATTATTGTAACATAAAATGAATACATGAACGATAATTTTTTTGTGCTTACACTATAATCAATGCATAATGTTATAACTACCTTGAAATTAGCCTATACACCATGCATCTAGTTACATCAAATCGAAATAAACATTTTCATTGAAATCAATGCAACTAATACAAGCAGTGAAATAAGATGAGAAATCAGCATCTACATTAAATCAATGCATCTAATGCAACAATCAAATAGGATTATAAATTAGGCTCTTTTTTTTCAAATAAATGCATCTAATGCAAGTAATCAAGTAGAATTACAAATTAACATCTACTGCTAGAAATCAATGCATCTAGTGCAAGTAATAAGTATAATTAGAAATCGACATCTACATGCATGGATCAATACATCTAGTGCAAGAAATAAAATAGGTTTAGAATTAGCATCTACACTAAAATCAAGCAACTAGCATTTCCAAGCAATCTTGTTCATTTTCTCTTCCCCCTCATCTATATCTATATCTCCTCCATCTCTCCTTCTTTGTATCTCTATCTCACCCCCAAACACACACACTATCTCTCTTCATATATATCTATCTCTCCCTACCTCCTCTCTCTATCTTTCTCCTTCCTTCCCTCTCTCACCTTACATATATATCTCTATCTCCCTTGACTCTCCTCTTTGACTCTCTATATCACCACACAAACAAGAACATTGTTTCTCTTTATCTCTCTATATCTCTCTCCCCTCTCCCTCTCCATTTACCTCTTGTATCTTTACCTTCTCTCATTTTGTCTCCCCTTCTATCTCTCTCTTCCCTCCTACTCTCCTCTCCTCTCTATCCACCTTTATCTCTCTATGTCTTTCTTATGCTCCCTCTCTCCCCCCTAAAATCAATGCATCTAACTACCGGAAGCCCAAACCCCACACATTGAGTTCATTGTCCCCTTTGATACGGTGAAGCTCCATTCGCGGAGTTGTTTTTGCCTTTTTACATCCTTCTTCCAGGGTAGGCTTATGGTTTGCTACTCTCAACGGTGAGCAGAGTTCCTTGCTTGGAGGTTCTACTTCAACTAAGGTAGTGTTTCTAACTTTGGAATTTGGTTTCCAACCACTAGTTTGGTTACGTTCACTTGAAACACAGTTTGGTTTGACACATTATTTGTCTCTTGCCATTTATTTCACGGATTTCACTTCAATACGATATTCCTTGCCAAGGTTATGGAATTTTGCTTAGTTTGTTTTCAATTGTGAGGATAATCTCTTTTGTTTCTTGGGCACTTCTGGTTAAACCTTATTTAGGATGGGAACCCCAGGTGGCCAAGGAGCTGATTATCTAGCCAACAACTCGTTTCCCCTTCTTTGAGCAAGCTACAAGGTGCAACGATTTTAGGTATAGCATGTTTTGTTGTTTTTCTTCAAGCCATGTGTTTACTTGTGGGTCTGTAGATTTCACTGTTATTTTTTAAAGTTTTACTCACAATTTCTCATCTCTTCCAACGTTGGTTACAATTATTGCGAGAACGTTGGGGGTCTAGGTGGAAATGGAGGCATCCCTTCGAGTTGACAACACAACTTCACAACGGCCATAGCAGGTAATACATTTCTTCTCTCGTTCATCTTATTTTTTTTAAGTTTTCTCTTGAAGAATCAACGAGGTAGTATCCCTCTGCTGTATAGGTTCCAACAAGTAGCTCAGAGTCTCTTGCATGAAAGAGCTCAGTTCGATCATTTCCCCTTGATAGGTTTTGGCATATTTTAAATTTTCATTCTTGTTCAGTATCTAATTTTAATTCGAAACCCTTATTGCACTAGATCCACTAGGAAATGTGAGGTTTATTGTGTAACATTTATTTGTATGTATTTCTTTAAAGGAGGTTAATCCTTGAAACACTTCTTACGAACCTACTCGGGATTATTTCTTTGATATATATGTTGCGTTACTATCGATGTTTGTTGATACTTATGTATATTCATAGTCGTGCTCTCAACCTTTGTTAATACATGGAGACTATTTAATGACTGACTTTACGATTCTTTTAATTTATATATGTGTTTATATACAAGATTTATGGGTCATTGATCTAAGTTTCTAGATTGAGGTGTTATACGAAATTGGTATTTGTTAAAAGCATCATTGTCTCAATATTTCTTTGCTAAGAAAATTTATTAGGTTCTTAAGTTCAATGGCTAGAGGACCATGACCCTTGCCTTGTTACCACAGGGCTCAACATACAAACCTTTGAACATCTTTATTTCTTTTCATAAATTATTAAGAATATAGATGTTTTGTGGAGCCTCTGACTTTGCGTAATCATCACTGTTCTTATTCATGGACATTTATTAAATTGTTAGGTTTAGAATTGTATATTGCACTAAATTATACTTACTTTGTATGTTTCTGATTTTATACTTCCTATGCGCACAAAGTTTAGGATTTTACCGAATGGCAGTATTTGAAAAACATGAATAAATACAATTTATTTTTCTATTTAGTCTGTCTTAACATTTCTTTGTTACTTAAGCTAATTTCCAGATTTGTCTCATCTCTATGATATTAGGAATCTGGTCATTCTAACTAATAGAGACGATATAAATTACTACTACGATTGAATTTAATATTCATTATCTTTCCCATAACTTTGCATAACTAGTAAACTTAAATACTTATATTTGTAGTTCGGTTAATGATAGCACCACACCAACCATGAAGGCGATCACATCCTTTTCTCCCCTGTGCCTCATGCAGAGTCTAAGATAGCAAATTACATGCAATTTGGCCACAAGGACCTATGTCCGGCCTACACTTCTTTAGATTTATGGAAGCTCCCATGGTATTCCACCAGCTCTGGACAACTCTATTCCTTCACAACATGCTCTTGTAAACTATTTTCTTCTTTCCTTAAGATATAACCCCTTCCCCTTCTCGGATTTCCTTTTTATCCTCTTGGGGAAAGGTAAGCTGTCAAAAAAATGACTCTTCCCTTTTACTGCGGAATCTTGGAATTATTTTACCCGATCAATTAATCAATTACTAAATGTAATTTTATTCATGAAAATAAATTCAAGTTTTTGTTACAAAAAAAAATCCATATTCATTAATCTATTTTCACTAACAAATTCAAATGTAATTCTTTTATACATATTAAAATAAAAGGTATTACATCTTCCCCCACTAGAGGCAAACACGGAGTCCTCGGTGGTACACTTCATTCCCGAAGAAAAAATTAGGATATAATTCTCATATGAGTTTCATATAATTAGCCTCTTTGTGCTAAAGTGCCTCTCCATTGCACTTCTTGGGAGATGACTTGCATCCGGAGCGTTATTTCTTTCGATCGAAATACGTTGAGGTTCTACTAGAAATTCGTCGTTTTGTTCTACACATAGCTAACATAATTTATAATTAATTTGAGTATGAATCCATCTTTTCTAAGAGCCATAATGTAAACATAATTGAAATGTACACTACTGTGATATGTAAAAATACTTGGGGTCATGTATATGTCATTTCGGTCATGACACATGGAACACATTACTGTACCAACATGTGGTTAGGAAATGCCATCAGATAAGCCACCGACTTTATCCGTTCCAAAATATGGAAAGGTCCCACGATTACATGGGAGCCAATTTGGCACGAGGTATTCCACCTTAAAGGTGCTCTTCTCGGGATTTAATCCTTACATAAATGTGATCACCCACTTCAAATTCTTGAGGGATTCTTTTTAATTCGACATATATCTTTTTCCTATCACGAGCTACCTTGATTAACGTACGATTTTCTTGCCTCATGCTCCATTTCCTCAGCCATATGGAGTCAAACATCGGTTTGGTTTCCCAGGACTACCCTAGTTTATCGGGGGTTTGACAGCATCTTTGTCAGGAATTCTTCAAAGGACTCATCTTGAGGGATTCATAGCATCCATTATTGTGGCGAATTCGACTGGGTACAAATATTATTACCACTGACGGGATTCTTTTATCCTGTCCACATGTGTAGCCTGTCTTCTCCTTTGATTCACCCTTTCGGTTTGACCATCCGTTTAAGGATGATGATTGTATTAAACTAGATATGTGTTCCCAAACCGGTGAATAGTGCCTTCAGCCTAGCATGAACTTTACATCTCAATCAAAGATGATGACTCTCAGGAATTCAGTGGAGTCTAAATATTTCCCTCATGAAAATTTACTTAATCTTGATAGTATTCTTAAGTTATTTGAATGATTATCAGAAAATGGAAACTACCATACTGAGCTATCCACCACCACCCATAATCGAATCATTGTGTCTCTTGCTTCTCATTGAGCTGTGATGAAATAAAGTGATATGACTTCCATTTCCATTAGGTACGGAGATATTACCGAAACAATCTGTAGATGTTGGCGCTCCACCTTGACAGTGACACTCCAAAAAATTTATTGAATATTAAAAAAAAAATTTACACATTCAAGGACAAAAATAGTCTCTTCTAATTCTTTTATCATCTTCGATATCAGGGATGTCATAGGAACTACGTGGTATTCATCCCAAAATCGACTCCTTCAAACTCATATGATTTGGTATATATCTTCCCCTCGAAATATAAAAATTGTTATCATTAATTCCATATCCAGTTTTAACACATTTTGCTGCCTCTCTTACTTCTGGAATTGATAAATTACTCGGTCTCTCTTTCTTTGCCTCAGATTTTCTCCTGAAACTTAAATTTTCTTGATTAAATTAAGTTCATAGGTGCAATGTGATTTCTACTTAAATAATCGGCTACATGGTTCTCCTTGCCTTTTACATGTTATTTATAAAAATAAAATTCACTTATAACTTGCATTCTCTTGCTTAAGCAAGCATTCAAATCGGGCCACATTTAAAGTAGCTAGTAAAGCTACTATGGTTGGATTCTTAGCACAAACCTTTTGAAATAGTAATATAAATTCGAAGAGCATGTACTACGTAGTTAACTCTAAATCGGAGGGGAGAGTAGTTCTCATGGTCATACCTTCTGGATTCATATTTATGACCTTTCCCATCTTATCCCCAGCCTGCTCCCACTCCTTCCTTACAAACGTAGTGTAGAATTAAAATTATCTGCCCGGTCCACCACTTTCAATACGGGAGGCGTGGAACTAATTTTATTTTAATCTGTGACTTGACACTCATTAAGTCCCTTAAAAACTCTCCCTTCTCCTGTGAGAAATGTGTGGAAAGGCTATCTTAGAGAAGACTTGATGAATACGTCGGTAATAACCAGAAGCTAGGCCCATGAAAGAATGTATGTCACATACATTTTATAGAACTCTCCCATTTCACCATCTCCTTTATCTTTTGGGGTTCTAGTGATCCCTTCAACATATATTACATGGCCCAAATATTGGATACATTTTCTTTGTAAAATCAGTTTTCTAAATTTGGAGTAAATTTGATGTTCTAGTAACATCTTTAACACCAATAGTAATTTTTCTTTCTATTCTTCAATAATTTTAGAATAGGTCGGGATATCATCGATAAAGATTAAAAAAAATTTAGTAAAAATGGGTGAAAGATACCATGCATCGAGACTCATGAAAGTTGTTGGTGCATTGGTTAATTATGATAACACCACATATTCATAATTTACGTACACAGTACGAAAAGTTGTTTTGGATGTCCTCATCCTCATACTTAATGCGTATCTAGTGATACCAAGATCTCAGTTCAATCTTTTAGAATCTTGTTTCTCCCTTTACATGATAAAAAATATAGATACATGTGGAAATGGGCATTTGTTTTATACGAGTCGGCTTATTAGGTTGTCGGTAATCCATGCATATCCGCATCATACGAGTCTTTATTTTTAATGAACAACATTAGTGCTCCCAAGGGGACACATGATCGAATATACCCTTTTGTCCAATAGTTCTAGTTGCATTTTTAATTCTATCAATTCGGGAACACTCTTCACAATATGTTCTCCTGAGACCTTGGCCTCTCAGGTAGTAATTCTATAGTAAAGTCAATATCTCGTTTTGGGGGTAATCCACAGATATTTTCGGGAAACACATCCATAAAATATTGAACAACTAGAGTATTTTTTAACAAGAGGGTCTTGTCTTTAAGAATAATAAAACCCACTTGAATAGAGTAAAGTTGACACCCTTTTCTAATGCATTTACGTAGGCGAGATCTGATAATGAGACACCATTGAAGGGTTTCTTAATTTCTTGTAATTCTTGAGTACCATCTTTTTCCTTAAAATGTATAATTTTCTCCTTTGTCTACTAGTGACCAATGTCTTTCACTCAATCCATTTCCAAGCAGAATATCACTTAGGAGCCCAAGGGCAAAATATTTAAGTCAACATTTATATGTTGTCTTCCTATTTCAAGAAATACAATTCGAGATTTTGCATTAACTCTTCTCTTTTTCTCTAGTAGCAGTTGTTACCAACGGGGACTTTAAATTTCTCTCTTTGCAGTTTTACAATTTTCAACTGCAAGTTTATATAACTTAAACTCCCACTTGGATCAACCTAAATGGAAACGGTTGGGAATATAACTTACCTTCAATTCTATCATGATTGTAATTTGAAATGTTTCGATCTTCTAGTGCAACATTGATCTCCGGTATGTTGCATTGCAACATCCCCTCTTGTAGATGCCTCTTACTGATTGCAAGTAACTATTTCTTCCTGATAGAAATTATTAAAGTAATGCCTCAACATCTAACATTGTAGAGGTGGTCCTGGGATTGTCCATGATCTGGCTTTGCTTTATGCTTTAGTAGGCCTTTCATCGATTGACCATTTGGGCTTTTGCTTATTTTTCCCAAATTATCTATTTTTTGGAGTTCCTTGTAACATTTTATAATTTCACAGTGTTTGCTAATTTTAAAAATTTGAAATTGCCCTTATGCACTTTATTGGTGGCAAACTTCTTCCCGACTTCACCTTTTGCCTTGGGTATATGATAGCACATTCATACTTTTGAATCACACCTCATCCATAGTCTTTGGATTCACAAATTTGATACTCTCCTTCATGTGGCGGGAAGACTACTCAGAGTCGTTGTACTTTTGTTTTTTCATCTCTTAAATGTAGTGTGTATCTTAGCAAAGAGGTGAATTTGAAGTGATGAACTCATCCATGAGTTGACCCAACCTCAAGTCATGGAAACTCTCGAGATTGTTCATCATAAAATGCTTTGTTAGATGCACTAACAAAATACCATTTGGAACTCATCCCAAGTCACATTCTAGTCTTCATTCCCCTCTTTATCACCTCCTCCCACCATAATGCTGTCTTTTCCCGATTGATAAATATCCAAGTGAGATTAGGGTTTACATTATATTCTGGAGCTTAAATATTTGTTCATATTAATTATCCATGCTTAACCATACCTCGGCTTCTCCATCGAAAGTAGGTTTAATTTTCCAAAACTCGCTTTGTAACTCCTTTCTATTTCTTCATTTCTCGTTCTTGAAGCATTTCCAGACTCTACTTCATTGTAAGTTTTTCTTTTTTACTTCGCCGAGTACAACTCCCTTCCATATTGTCATTAACTTGCTTGATGTTTCTCTTCTTCTTCATAGGTGTCCCTTTCTGAACTAAGATGTCTTGTAGGATGGTTACTTGTTTATGCAAAGGCTTTAAAAAAGCCTCTCTAATTCTACATTAATCTGTCATTGTCTCTTCATATACGGTCATCTATGTCTAGAGTTGTTGTCTTGTGTCTAACAATCGGGTTGTCGACATTGTTGTTCCTCTGAAAACCTACTATTTTCTTTGGTGATCCATCGATTATACCCACATCTTTGGGTTAATTCTACGTATTAAGTACAGGGATGGGTTTCCCACCATAGTTCTCGGTGTTTAATGACTAAATGCCTACGATTGGATCTTTTCAATAATTCACATCCTTGTGCACGGAATTAACAAAGATGAAAAAACACAAAGTTATTTAGTTGGCGCAATTTGGCCAAGCGTGCAAACCACCTCTAATACAATCGTCACCTCACAACAGTACTACTATCATTTACCCACCAAAAATTTTATTACCATATACAAGGAATTTACATAGCATGTTTACTATTTTACATATGTCTATGAAGTTATTATTTTACATATATCATCTATGGTAGAAAACTTATTATTTACATACATAACATCTACTCCATTATATGATTCGTACTTAGAGATTATTATGGTAGTCATTCCTACTTACTATTGCAATAAACATTACATGATGTAAACAATGATTATTACTTAGTGAAACAATAATTTACAACCCAAATTTACATAATGTAGCGTTGATTTATGTTATTCACAGTACTCATAGAATTTTAGGATTTAGGGTTATATAATTGAATTTATTAATTGAAATATTTAATGATGATGGTTCGGTATTCGGTTGTAGGAAGGCTGTCATCCTTTAATGTTTGATGAGTACGTTGATCATCTGGAAACCCTATATCTAACCGTGGAGGTTTGGGTAGAGGATTTAGAATTAATCTGACTAAAACCCTACTGCTGATTCCGGCCTACACCTTTGCTGCGATTTGTAGCTCGGATTACGTAGTGATTTCGCCTCGCGTCCTTCTTCATTGGGATTATGGTTCTTGCTCTCAACGGTGGAAACTGAATTCCTTTTCTTGAGTTCTTCTTCAACTAAGGTAATTTTCCTAATAGCCGGCATTCTAGTTTGCAACCTAGTTTGGTTACGTTCACTTGCAACACAGTTTCGGTTGCTTACATTACGTATCTTTCCATTTCTTTCATAGTTCACTTCGGTATGATATTCCTTGCTCAGTTTTGTTTCAATTGTGTGAGGATAATATCTTTTATTCTTGACTTCTCTTTAAACCATTGTTCGGGATGGGAACCCCATTGTAGGCGAAGGCTACTCATCGATATGACTCATTTCCCTTACTTTGGCTTGAGCTACAATTTTGCTCATTTAATTTATGGCATGTTTTCTTGTTTGTTTTTTAAAGCCCTATGTTTGTTATGAGTCTCTAGATTTCTTGTTAATTTTTTAAAAGGTTTTCAGTTTTCTCGTCTCTCTTTAATTTGATTTCGGTATTGCGGAACAAAGTGCAGGCGAAATGAGGCATCCTCGAGTTCGGCAACACGGCTGCAATGGCAGCATACTTAATGGTGTGGTTCTTCTCATGTGTTCATCTTAATTTTTAAAGTTTTCTCTGAGATGTGAGGGTAGTATCCCTCTGCATGCAGTTCAGGTAAGCGGCTCTAAGTCTCTTGCATGAAGAGCTCTCTAGTTCCCTCATTTCCTTTGATGGGTTTTGGCATAGTTTAAATTTTCTTTCTTGTTGTGAGATCTAAGTTTAATTACGAAACCCTTCTTTGCACCACATCCAACGGAAATGACAGAGAGATTCTTGTGTAACATTTCTCTGTATGTATTTCTTTAAAATGAGATTAATCCTTCCAATACTTCTTGCAAACCTTGCTCGGGTTATTTATTTGATATACATGTTGCGGTACCGCCAATATCTGATGATACTTATATGTATATTCATAGTCGTGTTCTCAACAATTAATACATGGGACTATTGTGAACAACTTTCTGACTTCTTTTAATTTATATCTATGTAATTGTGAGATATAGGATTTATGGGCCATTGATCTGAGTTTCTAGATTGAGTTGTTATTTGAAATTGGATTTGTTAAATGCATCATTGTTTCAATATTTATTTTCTAATACAATTCATTAGGTTCTTAAGGATTCAATGGCTAGAGGACTCATAATCCTTTTGTTACCCACGGGGCTTGACATCTAAACCTACGAGCCTATTTGTTTCTTTTCATAAATTATTAAGAATATAAATATGTTTTATAGACTACAACTTTATCATCTTTGTTATTATTCATGGAAATTTATTAATTAGGTTTAGCAATGTATCTTTCACTAAATTATACTTCTGATATGTTCCCACCATTTTATACTTCCTACTTGTACGAGTTTAGGATTTTACCGGATAGCAATATTTGAACATCATGAATAAATACGAGTTTATTTTTCTATTTTTCCATAATCATAACTTCATTTCTTGTTACTTATGCTAATTTCTAGATTTGTCTCATCTATGAAGTATTAGGAATACATAATTAATTCTAACTAATAGAGACGATATAAATTTCTGAGCAAAGATGAATTAAGATTCATTATATTTCCCATAACCCTTAACTAGTAAACTTAAATACTTATCTCTGTAATTCGGTTGGTAGTGGCACACCCAACCATGAAGAGGAAATCATGTTCTACTGCCTCCAGGTACTTTCTGCACGAGTCTAAGGTAGCAAGTATTCTATGAGAAGTTAGGCCTCGGGGACCTATGTCCAACCTACATAGCTGGGTTATAGAGCTCCTTGGTATTCCACCAACTCTGGACAACTCTATTCCTTCACAACATGCTGGTATGAAACCCTTTTCTTCTTCATAGACAAACCCATTCCCTTCTCGGGATTTCCTTTTTTATCATCTTGGGGAAAGGTAAACGTAGAAATTTTTTTCCTCTTCCTTTTACTCTTGGAAGCTTGGAATTCTTTTACCAATCAATTAAATATTACTCAATGTAATTTTATTCATGAAATAGAATTCAAGTTTTTCTTACTATGAATAATCCATATTTGTTAATCTATTTTCACTAACAAATTCAAATGTATTTATAAAACTCTTTTAGACATGAGTAAAATAAAAAACGAGGTGTTATGCTCTCTCTCTCTCTCTCTGTTCCCTCCAACTGTCACTATCTCCCCTCCTTGTCTCATTCTCTCTCTTGGCCCCACCATTTTTGTGTATCCCTCTCTCTCTTTTACCCTTTTTAATCCCCCCTCTACCTGTCCTCTCTTCTCTCTCTTCACTCCTCCTCTTCTCTCAACCTCACATTATCTCCATCTCTCCCTTATCCTCTCTCTATGCCAGACCTCTATCACTCGGGAGTCTTTGTTCTTCCCCTTCATATACCTGTGAGAGCTAATATATATCCTAATATATTAATATATATTATAATATAGCAAATTTTGCATTATATTAAAGTTAATATTATATTAATTCAAAATTATAATTAAATAATATTAATATTAATACCAAATTTCATAATAATAATAATAATAGTATTAATAATTTTCTATTATTAATGTTAGATTTAATGATGTATAATAAAATTACATCAAGTTAATATTTTCAAATATTTTAATTTTATTACAACTTTGACTTGGAAATATTTTATCTCTTTAAAAGCTTTAATATATCCATACAACATGGTTTTTCCTTTTAAGGATTCATCAGATGGTATTAAAGAAATATTAAAATATTTTGCAGTCATTTTAACTGAGATTTTTTTCTTTGTAACAATTAACCTTTTTCCTTTGATTTAAGAAAGCAGTGTTGAATTTAGTAAAGAGTAAAGATGTTAATTTTATGGTTTGGAATTTTAAAGTGGTAAAAAACTTTTTGGGTAAATTTATGGTCCATTAAGGTATATGATGATAAGGTGTGTTTTGAGCACATAATGACATACTTACACATTGCCCCCATACTAGGATGTGAATGGCCTCTCAACGCAAAAGAGGAGAATACAAATATTCCTATTCATATCATTTGGAAATCCCATTACCCAAGATTGTAAGGTATTTGTGTTAGATATTCCTATTTTAATTACTAATTTCAGAATATTTTGATATATGATAAATAAAGTGAAGTAGTCATGTATCCTCAATTAGGAAACATTCTTAAAATTGATAATCAAATTAAATTCAATGATTTGTCCTAATTGTCACCTCATAGTGTGGGAACTCCATTGATGTTTCCATTTTCCTCTGTGTAGTCACTTTATGGGGATCCCCGATTTTGAAGGGTGACATAATGGAGACACGTGAAAGCCATTTTGGTTGTGCCTTAATATCTAGAATATATTTTAACATCTTTTGGTGTATTTATAACGAAATATAGCAAAGGATTTGTCGAGGTGGTAATTTTTTTCTTAATTTTGAATTTGACCATTTTTTCAATGGTTTTAGCTTTAGAAGTATGAATGAAATATTTTGTTGTGTCAAGTAGAGTTTTATTTTTTCTGCAGAGCGTAGGATTTTATTTTATTGAATTTGGAGTAGTTTAAGCCACAATTTCTCAGAAATTGTTGTTGGCCTAGAAAAAGAGTCTCGAAGAAAGGTTTTGATTTGAAGAGTTAGCCTGTCTGTGCCATGCTTCATTAGTCTATGCCTACATTTCCTTCATCATAATCTCCTGACATGAGATATTGAGAGGAAAATGAAAATTCAAATTTTAAATGTAACACAAAGTTAAAATTAAGGAGGGACCTATGTGGAAGAAATGTGCAACACCTTAGGTGATACCATCTCAACCTCAGAGTTCACACTCCAACACGCATTCTATTCACTAGCAAAAGAGGAAATCTAAACATATAGGGTTAATATGAGTTGAGGAGTTATAACAATCTCCTCAAAAAATAGGATGTAAAGACTAAATAAAATCCATAATCTCAGCAAACATAACTAACAATAATCTAGAACAATATACATTTCTCCATTATTCAAATTCTCCCATAATGGAGAAATGGATCAAATCATAACATAAACATGCTCGTTGGTCTAAGTCTTAGCCAAGTTTACAAAGTGTGACAAAGTGCTCAAGTATTTCATTTTGACTCTCTTTGTTGCAATATGTTGATGAAACTTTCTTCTTGAATTTGTTTCTCAAAAATTTGTTATTTTCAACTTGGTTCTTCTTCTTATTCATATCATGAACTCTAGATATCACTTCTTGCTACAAATGGGATGATACCAATCATTTCAACATTTTGAACAAATTCAATTCCATCGAATGTTTTCAAATTTGTTAAATCATTCTACATCAATCCATAATAATGTTTAATTTATTCAAGCTCCAATACAAAAAAATCTCATTAACTTTTTCATATTCTACATTTTCCATGCTTTCTTCAACATTCATTGTTGGAGCTTTGTCCTACTTCATCAAAACATGGTATTTAAAGCCATGTGGCACACAATTAATTGTAACTCATGTTCAAATTTTGTTAGCTCTTTTCGAGACTTTGTTGTTTCTTCCTAGTTGTATACAATATATGCCTGGCAGAAACATTCTTGATTGATAAATCAACATTATTTGGTTATTTTTTCATATTCATCTGTGTCTTCCTCTTGACCATTTGTACTAGGTTCATTGAGCTCATCAATTTATTTGCAAGCGAGCTACCCTTTGTTGATGTAGCAAGAAAGTCTCAATTTGACTTTTCTATTATTCGAATTGAGAAAATTTGAATTTCACATCATTGGAGACAACTTGGAGGTAGTTAAATTGTGTGACATGGCTCTTATCTATCATTGACTCATCAAATTTGATTGGGAGCTTGGAGTTTAGTTAATCAAGTGATTGCTAAATTTGGTAATCGAGTTCAGTTCATTTATTTTGTTGTATTAGATTAAAGCTGGTCCCAATTGTTGATAGAACTAGTGTAAAGGTCGGTTGTGCGGTGGGAAAATATTCTAACTTGATCGATCCTTGAGTTAATTTATCGATCAAGTAAAGAGAAATATCTAGTGCATGTAAGAGAATTAAATTACCCAAAATTTGTGGTGGAGATTTCGAGGTAGTATAACATCAATTGTAGACTAGTTACGAGTGTACATGTCTTGCATGAAATCAATGATCAAACCTTGGGAATTATGCAAGTATTTTGGAGAAAATTCCTAAAAAATAGGGTTAATTCTCTAGGAATTTTCAGAAATAAGGGCTCGGAATGAGGTATAAATTGACTAAGTCTAGGTCGGATCTTCTCATTGAGAAGAGAGAAAGGTTATTCACTTGTAGGTTGTGCTCGAGTAGGAAATAAAGCATGATACATTCTTTGTTCATTTGATTAATGTAGCGAGGATTAAGGAGTTTTAGCAGTTTTCTTTCCCCCTAGAAACATGTTGTGCATGTGTGGTTTTTTCTTATTACATGTTTGTGAATGTTGTTCTAAATTGTGAATTAAATTCTAGAGATCGGTAGAGTAGAATTGTGTCTCTTAATTTTAGAATAAATTTTCTTGAGTGGTTGCAATTCTATCACCATATTTCTACATGGTATTAAATATTCACATTAGAACAAGAATTTCAAATTTTTCCTTAAGAGGTTCGAATTTGTAGGCGCATTGTAACATGATTTCTTTGGGATCGGGAAATTTACCTTCAACGGACTAAGATTAGAGTATGCCTTGGAAGGTAGCTCAAATGTCATTGCATGGAAGGATAACATGGAGGTAGTGCTTGATGAAAATGGATTATTTGGATTATGTCAGTGCTTATTCCAAAAATTCGATCAACCCAGGCCTAGAACTAGCCCAATCAAGTAAATATGTGGCAATTGAAGTAATCTTGGGAAGTGTGAGACCCCGAGATTTTCTCAAATATCCATGGGAAAGAAACTCCTTTCACAATGTGGAGGCATTGAAAAAGCTATTCCATAATAATGACCATAGAAAGCTGGATCTCAAAGACAAACTTCGAAGCATTAATATGAGCTTGGATGTGTTGGTGTGAATGTTGCGAAGATGACTGGTGAGGCCTAGATCTGAGCCTTCCAAAATCGGCACAATAGCAAGACACTATGAATGGAAGGAAAAATTACCGAATTGGAAAGGTTGCGGTATGATTTTCTTCAAGAATATTTCGGGAGAAATAGAAGAAGATGGAACTTCATCCAAAGCCAAGGATGAAGAGAATTTTACATTGGTTGAAAAGGAAAGAGGAAAAGGACGAAATCTCAAGCCAAACGAGAATCAACCAAAGGGGTAAGAAGAAGAACTTGTCCAAAATAAAGTTCTTCAATTGTCATGAATTTGAGAACACAAAACACAAAAAACGTTAAACAAGAATAACTTAGGAGGATGGGTAGGTGAAGCATTGGATTCACAATTTGAGCTATACTTCACCCTTATCACATGCATGGCCAACTCTATGATGGGAGTTTGTGGTATACGTGCAGTGCCTCGTTCCACATGGCAAGGTGGAGATATTTTCCGGTGACTTGGAGAGAAATATATCCGGATACGTATTGATATTGGGGACAATGGAAGGTACAATGCTACGAGATTGAGTCACAAAGTATATAAGATTTAAGAAGTCGAATCCCCTCTTCACCTCCAAATGTCATGTTTGTTCTAGGACTAAGAGAAGAACCTCATCTTTGTGGAGTTTTGGAAGACCATGGCTATGATGTAATTTTCAATAAAGGTAATTTTTATGAAGATAGTAACTACTAGAAAGGTGAAGAAAATGAGGTTCATGTGAAGAACTTATACAAATTGGATGTATAATATTGTGTTGCATTAGCGGTAAGGTAGAGAAAGTACGAGTCTGCGATGTCGATGAGCTGACATAGGATATTAAGGCCATTTGCATCATGGCACCCTAAAAGATATGCAAAAAATAACCACTAACTTACTCTCGAAAGGAGCAGGCATAAGTGCATGTAAAGGTTACCTAGGGAAGTATGTAGAAATCCATATTCCAGATCGAAGAAAAAAAACACATGCGGCCTTGGAAAGAGTCCACTATTGATGATTTATTAAGGAATTTTTGGATCTTCTTCATGCGGGAGAAGGATGATACAGTCTCAAAGTTTATAGAATTCAAGGCACCTATTGAAAGATAAAGAAGGTGAAGTTATTGAACGTAAATGGAGGTTAGTATGTTTCGAATGAATTCAAGGAGTTTTATGTGAAATAAGGCATTTGAAGAGAAGTGACAACACCTTCGTAGAAAAATGGGGTGGCCCAGAAAAAAAATGGAGCATTGTGGGAGGCACGGCGGTGATTCTATGACAGAGCCTTGCACATTTGTGTGAGGCATGTAACAAAACAATCTGTAATTCGATTCCTCATTGGATTATTGGTACGATTACACAGAATATTCTTGGGAATAAATTTGGATGTGTCTCCAGCTGCCAGAATTTTTGGAGACTGTTTGCATACATGTCTCGAAGATTCGAGGAAAATCTTGAGCCGCCAACGGAAATTTGCAGGAGTTTTGTGGAGTTACCTTTGAAGCTCACATAACTTCTATTGTGTGTACTTACCTTCCCTCGGAATGATATTTGTGTGAAGGGATGTAAATTTTTGATGAGGAAAACGATTTGGTGCTCTCTTGAGAGGGAGCTTGATCCCACCAAAGGGGAGCTTTTAGCTCCAACGTAAAGACCTCGGGAAGTTGTGGAGAAACCACAAATGGAGGAATTTGGAGGAAGAGAAAGTGGATACATCCACACAAGAATAAACATCCATATAGGAAGAAAAAGACAGGAAGTTGATAGATTAGTGCAAGATGTGAGGAGAATTTGGGAGTTCCTTCAATTGCGTAGGAAAGGAGATGCTACAGAGTACACTAGCTACATGGCTCTAATGATTGAGCTTGTAGGAATTGAACCATCATATTTTGAGGAAACAACAGAGAAACTTGTTTGGGTTGATTTAATGGTGGAAGAATACAAATCCATCATGAAGAGCAGTGTTTGGGGCTGGTCCCAGAGATATGAGATAAATTATTTATGTGTTCAAGATGGATATTCAAGGTTAATGATATGAGGAAGCATAGAGAAGTGTAAGGCCATATTTGTGGCCTGAGGATATCTCAATTTGAGGAATTGACTATAGAAACCTTTGCTCTAGTAGAAGGTATTAATCCATCGGATCAATTCTTGCACTAGTTACATAGATGGGGTGGAATATCTACTAGCTAGATGTAAAAAATAGGATTTCTTAATGGTGTTATTAAGGAGTAAGTGTACATTGGGAAACTAGAATGTTTTAAGGCATTTGATTGGGAGTCACATGTGTCAAAACTCAGGCAGTATTTTACGGTCTCACATCTGAAGCACCACGACTTGATACACTAGAATCGTGATTATCTCATGGTTTGGGATTCACCAAAAGTGAAGCGGATGCGAACCTATATCTATTTTGGTAGAAATTAAATATATTATCATTGTTTTATAAGTTGATGATTTAATATTAAGACGTGATGAAGCGAGTTAACCAAATTTTGCAAGGAGGATCTTGCTGAGGAATTTATGAATGAAAACATGGGTCTCATGCCTAATTCCTCTTATTTCATGATTATAGCAGGCGATGAGAATTGTTTGTGTCTCAAGGAAAGTGTGCTATTTGATATGTCATGGAGATTTTTCATGGAGAGTTTTATTCATGGAAGAAAAATCCATGAAGAAATCAATCAACTTAGGAATTTCTATACCTGATAGGAATTAAAAGATTAGTCACTCTCAAGATGGATCTCTCGAGTTCCTTGATAAGACCAGCTAGTTGTTTCTCCAACAACTTCTCATATATTTGGGATTATCATGCTCATTTGTCTCCTATATTACAAGTCTCATCAACACACCACCCTCATTTTCCATCACCAATAGCTCGAAAATATCAATTATTTAAAGATGGGAAGGAGTTCAATGAAGAGGAGATGTGTTGCCTCCTCCTACTCCTTCTAGTTGTAAAATCACGAAGAAATTAATACCTCCTTTGTTAAGATCTAGTACTTTAAAACTTATTTCCAATTGGTGTGTTATTATCCATCTCACATGATTTTTGTAGATGAAATTCTAATTTGTTGTGATGGAGATATGCATTATTTACATTGTCTCAAGAGATTATTAATATTTCTTTCAAAGCGGAGTGGAATAAATATCAATAAGGATAGATCATATCTCTTTTTCTAAGGTCTACCATATATAGAAAAATGTCTTGTCTCAAATTTTGGATGTTCACGCACTTCCAAATATAGAATGGGATGAAATACTTGGATCTTATCCTAAAATAAAATGGTCATTTTAAAAATGATTAGAAATATATCATTGCAAATATTGTAGCTAATTTTTTTGTTTGGTGTAATCTCTAGCTCTTTAGAGTGAGTAGGGTTAGCCTTGATTAAGGAATTTATTGAAGCATTGTGATATATTGGATGTAACAACCTTGGGTTAAAACTTCATGTAATAAAGTTAATAAAGGCAAAATAATAACCATGGTCATCAAACATGTATTCCAATCTGCTTATTGGGAAAAAACACAATAATGAGAGTCACTTGTGATTCGTTATTAGCTATGGAAATTGGCAAAGGAAATGGTGAAGGATATGGAAAGGAAAAAGTGGCATTTATTGGAATTTTATTATGAAAATATTATTAATAAGAAAATGAAGATGAAAAGGTCATAGGTTGCATGTGAGGAAGAGAAAATTAAGTAAAATAATGGAAATTGAAGAAAAATAGAGGCCTCATTAATAAAAAGGATTTTGAGAGTTATTTTGTCACCTTTTGTCGGTTCGGTTTGGAGCTTTTCGTCGATTCTCTCTCTCTCTCTCATACTCTTGGATACTTATATTTTTTTGGAGAACTCTTAGAGGAATTTTGTGGCATACTTGGTATTTGGAGCGAAAGGAAAATGAAAAGTAGGAAAGTGCGAGACATCAAGATCAACAACTACATCGAGTTTTGCTTGCATCTGTATGATTTACTTGCTAGTTTTGGCATGTGGTACATGCGGGTTGTTATTCGGTTATGACCTGTCATTGTGCATGGAGGATTTCCTATATTGAAAATGGTTTTTTTCATGTATTTCCATTTCTTGGATATACATGTGTTGTTGGGTTCACTTTTGTTTGATTTGTGCTTATTTTTCTTATGGTTGTGGGTTGATTCTGCCCAGTTCTTGGAAGCCTTAGTTGGAAAAATCTACGGAATCCTTGTAGCTTGGGTGAGAGACCATCTGGTGATGGTTAGTGATGTCCAACCATGGGGTGGAATCCTGGATTGAGGATGGCTTGGAGTTTTCCTCTAGAAGCCTGGTTTGGTTTGTTTGGTTTAATCCATAATATCCCCCATTCATGCTTTCGAATATGTACAGGGGTGATTGGTTCAGAGGTGAGATTTGATTCAAACCAATCTATGGTTGGGTGGTTCATGGAAGTCCCTCACTTGGTTTGCTTATGCATTCTTTAATAAGAGCTCTTATCCTTTGGTATTTCATGTGTAAATGTACTTGTTCATATGTGGTTTCTATGGTTGTTATATCCCTGTTATTTATGTTGGTTATATGTGTTGAAATTTGAAACAAGAAACAACGAAATTGGCATCAGAAACACATGACATCAAACACACTAGTGTGGGACCACCAAGTCATGTGGTGATGGGTCTAGTGATACATTAGCGAAATGTCTCTAATTTAATTTTTTTCCTTTAATTAAATTGGACACTAAATTGTAATCTTATCTCATAAACACTTGTAATAGTTAATTGAGTGTGATAGACTAGTTAGCTCATGAAATTCAAGTTGAGGGTGGTTGGTGAGGCGACGAGTGATTCTATTTGTTTTAGATTCCAAGTTGCGGTTAGTGTATTATTTAATGCATGAGAAATCGATCAGCTCAATTAATTGAGTTAAAATCGGTTAACTAGTTGTAATTTTTGTTGCACTAGTGAGTGAATTAAATCATATTTTATTCACATACGATGATCTATCATGTAGCGATGATTTACTAATTAATAGTTGCATACATGTCGGTTCAGTGGAGACCAGTTGATTAAAGGTTAAAAGGGATGTTAACTATTAGTTGTATTATTAGTAGGTTGTCCACATGCATTCTAAACACCCATAGGATTGCCCAGTAAGGTATTGCATAGTTAAGGAAGGATGAAATTCCTAAAGAATAGGGATTGCATTCCACATCAATTGCGTGAACAAGGCAGGAGAAGCTGAAAATTGGCTAAGTGTTGGACAGTTTTATGCAAGGATCAATGTGGGGAAGTCGAGGATAGTGCAACAAACTCTTGTGAGAAGAGTGCATTGTATTGTTTCATGATTCATTGGTTCATTATACAATAGAGATAGGGGTTTTGAGCAACAAGCTTTCCCCGGGAAAATATATGTGTTGTGGATTGATTTTATTCTTTCTTTACTTGTTGTGATTAGTAGGTCATTATTTATTTTCCATGATTGATTTGTAGAAGGATTCGGTATCTTGCTTTAGTATACATGATTGGATGAATCCATTAGTATACACATTCTTTTTATAATTTCTCATTAATTTATAATAAGCACAAGAAATCACTATAATGGAGAAGAAATTGAGTTTGAATATTTGAATTAAGCGTTTGAATTGCAAAATATTCTTTGGTCGACAAGTAGATCAAGATGGCTTTCAATGGATTAACATTAGAATATGAACTCTATGAATTTCTAATTATATTGCATGGAAAGATAGAATGGAAGCGGAGTTTTGGAGAATGACGGTTGAGAAATAATTCATTGATAATGCTATTCAGCCACAGCAATGAACGCCCTCTCTTCTTGATGCTTGGAAAAAGCCAACGGGCAAGGATGATATTATTAGAGGGATTTTGAGATCACATTGTCTCAGTCTCCATGGAAAGGTGACTCCACATGTAATGTGGAAGGCTGTGAAAAATCTGTTTCAAAACAGCAACGACCAAGGAAGTTGGTCTTTGAAGAAAACTCGAAAAATCAAGAAGGAGGAGGAGGCGAGGCAATTTTCCAACATACTTGTAGAAGTTCACTCAATGTCGAGATGAGCTTGGAAGAGTTGGCATGGCAAACAACATGGTGACTTGGTGAGCCTAGCACCTAGGTCTTCCCAAGAGTTGGCATATTTATCGGGACTGCAATCGATGGGAGGGAGAAATTAACATATTGGGAGTGACTTTGGTCGGATTCAGTACAAAGAATAATTCAGACGAATACCAAGGATGGGTCCTCATCCAAGAATAATGGCGGGGAGTATTGTGGCTTGGCCGATGGAAAAAGAAAGGCCAAGGAAATAAATCCCAAGGCGAAGCGGGCAAGAAGAATTGTCTAAGATCATATGGTTTCATTGTCACGAGCATGGGCACTATGCTACAAATTGTCCACGGAATAAAAGCAGAAGGAGCCTTCGGTTACGGCGAGGTGAAGCATTGGCACCATGATTCGAGCTTGATTTTACTCTCATTGCATGCATCACCAGCCTTTGTAATGGGATGCATGTGAGTATCTAGATAGCGAGTGCCTCATTCCATATGACGGGGAATAAATATCTCCTTGTTGACTTGGAGAAGGACCTGTGAGCATAGAGTTTGGAGATGATGATAGATACAATTACCTTTCAAAGGGAGAATGTCTCCCATCTTAGACAACATATCTTTTGCATGTTCCAGGCCTAAGGAAGAATCTTATCTCAAGTAGCGGTATTGGAAGAACGTGGTTATGAAGTAATGTTTAAAGGAAAAATTTTCCTTAAAGAAAACATAGCCATGGCACAAGTGAAGCGAGATCAATGTAAGAGTCAAGAACATGTATGCTCTTGGGGTTGAGGATGCATGCAATTGTTGAGGAGAAAAGTAGTGGTTAATGACTTGGTGGTTGAGAGGAGAAATTATCTCTCAACATGTAGCCTTAGAAGCCGATCTCGGAAAGGTTGCGGAATGTCACAATTGGAGAAGAAAATAGGAGACCCGAGTGGAAAGTCCACTCAAGAAGAGACCTCTAGGAGGGGGAAATTTTAGAACTATAAGGGTAGGTTGTACATTGAAGCTATACCTCGAGGTGTGAGGTGGGACGATGTGCGGGAGTGTACTAGGAAGAAATTTGGGCGGTATTCATTGAGATGGTGTGTCTCATGGATCGAACCCGGCCTACGAGGAGCCCACGGTACAATAGTAGAAGGAAGGATCAATTAGATTGATGCGGTTATATGTCGGAAGACAAAAATCGAGTAACAAGTGTGAGATATTGGAGTGCATGAGTTGAAAAAAAGTGCGGTGCATGGATACGAGATGTCAACAACGCGAGAGAGTCCATTAGACATGTGCGATGGGTACCAATAGTTAGAGAGAATCTGATCATAAGAATGCATTATACTAATTTATTTGTTTGGAAGCTATTTAGTTTTAGAAATGTTGCATGTATAACATTCCAAAGTCACCTGATTAGAATGATTGATTCCTTTCTTATTGAGAGGGAGTGTTGAAATTTTCAACAGAAAACGATTGAAATTGTCGAAACAACATGAAAACACACACACTAGTGTGGGACCACATGTCATGTAGTGTTGGGTCCTAGCGATACATTAGTGTACTGACCGATTTATTAAATAAATTTGAAATATCTCTAATTTAATTTTCCCTTAATTAAATTGGACCATAAATTGTAATCTTATCTCATAAACACTTGTAATAGTTAATGAAGTCATAACGTCTTCGATTAGCTCATAATTCAAGTTTGAGGTGGTTACGGTGAGTCATGAAAAGTGATTCTATTTGGTTTAGAGTCAAGTTGTAGTTAGTGTATTATTTTAATGCATGAGAAATACATTTAACTCAATTAATTGAGTTAAAATCGATTTAACTAGTTGTAACTATTTTTCACTAGTGAGAGGAATTAAATTGAATTAATCGATTTAATTCACATGCGATTGATCTGTCATGTAACTAATGATTTACTATTAATAGTTGCATGCATGTAATTTCTAGTGGAGCGATTGATACAAAGGTTAAAGGGATGTTAACTATAGGTTGTATTATTAGTAGGTTGCCTTGTCACGATGCAAAACACCCATAGGATTTCCCATGATGTTGCGAGTCGGAAGGGATGAAATTCCTAAAGAATAGGATTGAATTCCGCGTGGTGCGTGAGAAAGGCGGTACTTGGTGGTGAGATTGGCTAAGTGTTAGACCAATTTTTTTGGATTAGTGTGAGGCGATCGGATAATTCTATGAGACTCTTGTGAGAAAAGTGAATTGTATTGTTTCATGATTCCTTGGTTCATTTATCTGATAGAGATAGGAGTTTTGGGTATATAGCTTTCCCCGGGGGAAAATATTTGTGTTGTGGATTAATTTTCTTCTTTCTTTCTTGGTTGTGATTTGCGATCGTGTTTATTTTCCGCAATTGGTTAGTATAAGGATTGATATCTTGATTGTTGGTATATCATGTGATCGGATTGAATCCATTGGTATACCCATTGTTTGTATAATTTCTACAATATGTTGGTTATAGAGTATGATTTACTGATAGACTTGATTTATGGATATTATCATGTTTGATTAGAAAATAAATGAAAAATGAATATATGACCTAATATATGATAATGCATCTATTGTGATAAGGCATCAAATATTCTTTACGAATCCTCGGATAAGTATGGAGACCCTTATGCTCGGATATGTTGTTATGACATGTAGATTACATATATGTGATATGTTTGATGAAATTCTTGTCATGGATAGTAGGGTCAGTCAATTCCTTGATCTAATGTTTGTATTAGTATCTTGATTTCATGGTTATGTATCATTTATGAGAAATTCATGAATTTGGAAGCGTGTATGAATAGCCTTGAAAAAGTGGCTCATAATCTAGGGTCGATGGCTCAAAAATATACGAAAATCACGATCCTTGGCATACTTCTTTGTGGGGTGACTAGAAAACCTCGGTCGGATGCATGGATTGTCATGGGAATGGCTGAGGGGTCCGGATCAATAAAATGACAAGTTGTCTCGGGTTAAACACACGGAAGAGTTGGTTACCTCTGAAAGGTTGCAGCTCTTTGGGGAAGGTTAGAATGGTTTTGTTGATTCCACTTCTTAACTATACATGGGAAGTTGAATCACATCATAATAACCTCTCGTCACATGTTTTGAGTGGATTGGTTGCTTGGTGTCAGAGGTGGTTATAGGGTGGTATCGAGCAAGGTTTCGTTCTCCATGGGTGATGTTTACTTTCCATTCTCCTTAGTTAATGTGTTGTCATATGAACATGTAGGTTGCATATGTTTACCTTATCACTTCTTCATTATGTATGGCTATTGTGTATAATTGTGAGTGAATTCATGGTTTTTAGTTGGGTACCATGTAGAAGTTGATGGTGTTGTTGTACAAATGCTGTTCTTCATGAATGCATGTTGTAGTTTATATGTATTGTGTGTACATGTATGTGCTTTGCTGTTCATTATTGTGCTATTATTGTGATTGGTGTTGTAGTTGTGGCATCATGCATGGTAACTAGATGGTGGTTGAATGATGTCTGTCTAATGTTATGAATATGATTATACATGTATTGCACTAATATGGTTGATCTTGTAGATGAGATGTCCTCCCATGATTATACTAAGGTACATTGGTTTGTTTATGATTTGAAAGCATTTGGAAGATAGTATTCCATGCGGGGAAAGTAACAAAAAATATGACTAAAAATGTGGTGGGCTACAATTCTTTTGATTCACCCTATAGATCATATGAACAACATGGTGATTAGTACTCCTCACACTATGGAACACTTTGGAAGTTTGAACGTGAAATAAGGAGTTGCAAATAATATAATAATGAATCATTCAATTACAAGAGACTTTATAAAGATAGATACAGCATAAATTCATGTGTTATCCTTCATAACCATTCAGGCTGCAAGGAAACAGGGACCATAGAATCATTCATGTGTAGGAGGATAGGACTATTGAGACATGGAAGTTAGGTCTCCTGGAGTGGAGCTATGAGTCAAATAGAGATGACACTATTAAGAGATTAAAGCAGTTCGTGGATACATCAAACATTGAGAGGTGATGGACACAAGTCCTATTTTAGTTTTGGTTCTAGCATACATCATGATCATCATCATTATCATCTTTACGGGAGAATGGCAGGGGGATATTTTCCGGATGAGTTAAAGAAAGAAAATACACCTACCTTTGATGGGTAATTGAAGTGCCTGATGCAACAACTGGTTTCTTGTAATTAATAGTTCTTTAGATTGCATGCTTACTCGAGAGAACTTGAAGGGCAGATAGCTAAATTCATTTTAAAATTAAATCATATATTTGGTGGGAATATGTAAATAATTTCATAGGTATTCACGAAGAGGAGTTGATTTGGAGTGAGTTTGAGAGAATTTTTAGGAAGAAGTATCTATCGGAGAATCTTTATGATGACAGAGGGAAAAGGGATTATAAGACAGGTGGATCTATAACCAATGAGAATTTACTAAGAATATTCTTGGATTTATTGAGGTATGTGCCTTATCTGAGAAGGAGGAGAAGGTAGATATTCGGGTCGTGATAGGTTCCTAGCTAGCTTTCAAAGTGGGTTGAACAATTATATCATTGGAGGAAGCCATTTAAGACATAAAATTTTATGAGAAATCAGTGAGACAGAATAAGAAATATTAGAGAGGTAATGCAAAGAATAGTACAACAGGTCAAAATCAAACAGAATGCTAGGACACCAGTTAACGAAGATACCTTACTTTGAAAATTGTGCATTTAAACGGAAGGGGAGAAGAATTTCAAATGCAGTGGAACAAGGTGTAGGATGGGAAGCCTTCTGAGTGTTGGATATGTGGAAAATATCATTGCGGAGAGATTGTTCATAGAATGAGGGTGGCATACCACAATTCTGATTCTCGGGAGGCACATACGATTGGGGGATGTTGGACAAAGTATTCCTCAGTTTATGAAGTGTTGGATAACAGGAGCAGTTGATCATTGGTCATCTATTGTCGATATGGACATTAGATTTGCAATAAAGGTGAAACGTCATCATGGGAAAGGGTAGTATCATGTTGGTAGCACACCGAGTTAGTGGAATTGAAATTGAAGTTGAAGGAAATTCTTGACAAAGGATACATTAAGCGAAGTGTGTTAGTATGGGTGCACGGTATTGTTTATGAAGAAAAAGGATGGTACTCTTGGAGAAAGTATTCATTGATTACAAGTAGTGAATAAGGTGACAATCAAAACAGTGTCAGATTGTCGAGGATTGATGGTACTGACTAGTTGAAGGGAGAAACAATGTTCTCAAAGATTGATATGAGGTCGGGTTACTATCGGTACGCATCAAAGAAGAAGATATTTATAAGACAACTTTAAAGGGACTAGGTATGGGCATTATAAATTTGTTGTAGTTCCTTTTGGTTTGACTAATGCTCCAACAACTTTTATGTGCTTGATGAATAGTGTATTGAATCCTTATCCTAGGATAAGTTTGTTATTGTATTCATTGATGATATGTTGGTATATTCTAAAATTGAGGGAAGAGCATGTCGAACTTAGTAGCAATGTTGAGATTGATAAGAGAGTATGAGTTGTATGCCAAGATTATAAAAACACGAGTTTCTTTCGGACAAAGGTACATTACTTGAATAATTCTATAGAAGGCATAACGGTGGACCCGAAAGATAAAATCTATCATGGAGTGGGAAGCTCCTAGGAATGTGGATGAGGAAAGAGAGTTTATGGGGGTTGGGTTATTATGGTAGTTTTATGAGGAAATTCTCATAGGTCATTTATCATATTACATCGTTGCAAAGGAAAGGTAAGAAATTTGAATGGAATGAGGAATGAGTAGGTAGTTTGAGGTAGTTGACTGCAATTATTGATAAATTCTCCGGTTTAAAGATTCAAAAATCCGAATAAAGAGTTTGTAATTAAATACAAATACGTTTGCAATAAAGCACTTAGTGGATTACTTATGTAGGAAGGATAGGTGGTATCTTATGAGTCGAGGAAATTTTATGAACATAGCAAAATTAAGTCGGACATGATCTTGAGTTAGCGACGGTCGTTCATGCATTGAAGATGTGGAGGCACTATCTTCTTGGTAGGAGGTTTCCATTTGTATTGATGAGTGATCACGGTGGATTTAGATATTTATATGATCAACCAAATCTAAATCCCATACAAGATAGATAGTTGGCCACGATCGGTGAGTTCGACTTTGAGTCCGAATTTACCAAAGGTAAAGAAAACATGGTTGCATATGCCTTAGTAGGTAGATACATGTAAATCACATAGTAGCTATGAGTTCTTATGGGACAGATCTCATGATTAGAAATTATAGGTAGTTCAACAAGATGACATGTATAGGGATCTTATGCATAGGCTACAACGGGGTACATCGATCAAAGATGCAAAATGTTATGCATCAAACGGTTTGTTCAAATTTAGGAACATGATCCATGTTCCGGAGAAAAGTGAACTCAAGAATATTATCTTGAGGGAATTTCATGTTAATTCCTATTCGAGTAACCAAGGATATTATAAAACATTAACAATTGTGAAGAAATTTTATTATTGGTAGAGATACGAAGGAAGTGCGAGGAGTTTGTGGCTAGATGCTTGGATTTCAACATGTAAAAGTAGAGTATAGAATCTAGGTTGATTAATAAAACCTATTATCATTCCAGTGGAAATAGGAGGTCATTTCCATAGGTTTCATTATAGGTCTTTCAAGGACATCTAGACAACATGATTCATGTAGTTTGTAGTGGAGATGTTGACAAAGGTAGCGCACTTATTCCGTTGAAGTTTACATACTCAACTAGTGATGTGGCACATGTATTCATCGGAGATGTGATTAGTTTACATGGTGTTCGAAGAATATTGTATTGTACGAGGATGTTAAGTTCAATTCTAGGTTACGGAAAGAGTTATTTGCGGGTTTAAATTATAGATTTGGCCTTGAGTACATCTTATCCTTCAGGTATGAAATGGATAAACAAATAGGTTCAAAAATATTTTGGATGACATGTCGAGAATGTATGTGATGCATCAACAACGAAAGTGGGAAGAGTATCTACCTTTGGTTTAGTTTTGCTTACATTAACGGGTATTAGGAGTCTTTTGGATTTGAGTTTGTTTGAGGCACTCTATGAGCGGAGTTGTAATAATACTATCAGGTTAGTTGATCAGTTAACAAGGTATAGATGGAACACGAAATGCAGGTTATCGAGAAAATTGAAAACAACATAGGGTGAAGCCAGAGAAATTTATAAAGTCAACATATGTTTCTTAAGGAGTTTCAAGTTGGGTAAGATATTAACATTTAAACGCATCGAAGCCCAACTCCTTGAGGATTGGGTCATGTCTGCGAAGCTTGCACCTCAATATTGTGGGCACTCGAGATCCTTGAAGGGATTAGATCGGTGACATATCAACTTGCACTACCTACGAAAGTGAAATTCCATTTGCTTTTCATGTTTAATTGCTTAATAAGTATGTTAAATATGTTGATCGTGTGATTGAATGGTAAATATTACATCTAGAATCATAAGGAGAATTACAAGCTTGGAACCTCGGTGCATTTTGTAGAAGGATATGTGCTCCATAGCCGAGAAATTGAGCAGATTAAAGTGCGGTGGAAGCACTTTGGCCCAATGAAGCTACATGGTATATGTTTTTATCGAGATGTGGACGATGTATCCTTCTCTTATTGGATATTTTAAGAAATGTTTTTGGCATATGTTTTGGTACATGTGTATATATTTATATGGATGTAAATTCCACCAAGAGTTGTTTTATAAAGCTCCGATAAGTGGTATACGTGTGATGTTTTTATGTTTGTGATGTTGGGTATGTTTTTTCGCGGGTTGTGAATTGTAAATATTGCATCAGAATGTATTTATAAATCTCCATAAGAAGTGAGTTTTGGTTTTTCAGAAATTTTTTCTAGATGTAGGTGTCATTGAACCTTTGAGGATGGTGTTCCCCTAAGGGGGGAGGGGTTTGTAACATCCCCGGGGTTAAAACTTCACGTAATAAAGTTAATAAAAAAAAAAATAATAACCATGGTTGGTGGGACACTTATTCCAAGTTGAATGCAGAGAAAACCATCCTAATGGGTGTTCATTTCAGCTATTATGGCAAAGGAAATTGGCAAAGGCAAAGGCTTTGGAAAGGCATGAGGCATTAATTGGAATTTTATTTATGAAAATAATGTAAATTAGGAGAAAAGGAAGGTCAAAGGTCAAAGGTTTCATGTGAGGAGGAAATTGAAGGAAAATAATGGAAAATGAAGAAATTAGAGGCCTCATTAATAAAAAGGCTTCTGAGGATCAGTGGGTAAAGCTTGGTCAATTCAGTTTTGGAGCTCTCTCATTATTCTATCTCTCTCTCACTCACTCTTGGACACTTATATTTTTTGGAGCACTTTGGAATTTTGACCAAGAAAGACAATAAATCAGGAAAAAGGAGGAAGCAAGCAAGGAGGAGGATCTACATCATTATTCTTGGAAGGTATCGATTTGCATGTGCATTTTCCTTGCTAGATTTGTTATGCATGGTATTGTATGTGGTTATTTGTTGTCCTGGAATGGGTTTTTCCAGGTGCGACGGTGTATTCAACCTAGCCTTGTCATTTTCCGATAGCAATGGTGTTGTGGCGTTCTCATGTTCTAGTTTAGATATATCACCAGAAGGATTCAAAGCTGAATGAGGTGGGTAGACGAATGATATAAAACCGGTTCACTTGTTGCCTCAGTTTATGGCATAGTAATCCAATTTTGGATTGTGGTAAAGCCCAAGAGGTGGTGGTTTGCTCTCCATTTCAGGCCTAGGAATCCTTGGTTTGTCATTGCAGTAAAGCCTGGAGAGTATGTCTCGGTTTAGGGCCTAGTGACCCCTGATTCAGACTGTGGGTTTCGATAAAGCTTGAGAGACTAGGAGACAGGAAAATTCCTCATGGTTTAGGTGAAGATAATATAGTGATATCCATGCTTGTGTTGGCCTAGTTATCAGGGTTATATTGCGGTAAAGCCGGTTATGACATGTTTATGGTGTTGGCCTAGTGATTAGGGTTGGATCATGGTAAAGTCTGATTTCTATTTGATAAGGGTGAGGTGTTTTAGCCTTGGTATGCCTTGGTTATTTCTTTTGGTTTAAGTCCCACATTCATGCTTGGAATATGGCATCGGGGTGATTGGATGAAGTAGATTTGACTCAGCCAATCTATGGTCGGGTGGAACATGGATGTCCCATCTCCGATTGGTTCTTACATTCAGTAATGAATAGCTCATTTCTCTGGTATTCGGTATGCAAATGTACTATTTTATGTATGTATTTTATTTCTATTGCATCCATCGTATTTTTGTTATTAACATGTTGGTTATGAGCATGTATTCGATCAATGATGATGTATGGATCTATTCACGTTTTTTCCTGTAAATGGATATCCCATGTATCTACGGTAAAATTGATTGTATGATAGATTATGGTGTAAGGGAGAAATGCTTCTTAACCATTCTTAGATAAGAAAGAGACCCCTTTTTTTAAATATGTTTTTTATGCTTGTAGATGTTATGTTTATGACATGTTTGACGAAATTCCTATCATGGTTGGGTGGGGTCAGATGAGTTTTGGTTGTTGTGATTACTTCCATATGTTTTTTTCAATGTTATTTACCCTCTCCGGATGTTACAAGAATTTTTGGGCAGTGACCTGGGGTCAAGGGCTGAAAATGTGGCACAAATCCCGAAGCTACAGGCGAACAATTCGTTGTTTGGGCCTAAGCCACCACCTTGCCAAGGCTAGCCCATGGCTATAGGGTCTAGAGCCACTCCCTTGCCCTTATATGCTTGCATATCAACCTCAAAGGGGCTAAAAATCGGTCATCCCTTAGGGAATAGGGCCCTGGAAGGTTGGGTTACCTCTTGGGGATGTCAATGATGGAATGCAAGGTGTGCTTTTTGTGTTTCCATCGGTTCTACTTCCTTAAGGTCGTATAGGAGGTTGAATCTCATATTATTAGCCTCTCATCACATGTTTACCCCGGTTGTGTTGAATTGCAACAAGAAATTGCAGCACCTACACTAGTTTGGGACCAGGAGGTCCAAGCAACACCTACACTAGTGTGGGACCACAGGTCTTAGCAACACCTACACTGGTGTGCGCTAAATTTGTTGCATGTCTATTTTAGTTATCTCTTAATTAAGATGGACAATAAAATGTAATATAATCTCAAAATCACTTGTAATAGTTAATTAAGTGTGATAAACTCAGTTAGCTCATGAATTTAGAGTTGAGGGTAGTTGGTGAGGCATGCAGAGTAGTTCTAGTTATAACAGAGCTCAAAGTGCAATGGTACATTAGTTAATGCAGGTTGAAATCAGTTTAACTTAGCTAAGTGAGTTAAAGTAAGTTGTGCTAGTTGTAACTGTTTGTTGCACTAGTGAGAGATAAATTGAATTAAATATTATTTAATTCAGAATCAGTGATCTCACATGCAACTGATGATTTACTATTATTAGCTGCATACATGTAAGTTCTAGTGGGGACCCAGTTGAGATCTAGGTGAAAGGGATGTTGACTATCAGTTTTAGGATTATTGGGTTGCACCCATGAAACCAAACACCCATTGGATTTCCCATGATCCTTGCGCAGTCAGAAAAAGGCCAAAATTCCAAAATAAAAGGGATTGTATTCCACATGAATTGTGTAAGAAAGGTAGGTTGTTTAGAGGTTGAGAATTGGCTAAGTGTTTGTCAGTTTTGTCCAGGACAGTGTGAGACAATTAGCTGAGTACAGGAGGCTCTTGTGAGGAGAGTTGTATTGTAATTGTTTCATGTATCCATGATAAATACACAATATAAGATAGTGGGGTTTTGAGCGGCAAGCTTTCCTCTGGAAATTATCTATGTTGTGGTTTGATTTTTTCTTCTTTGCTTCATGTGATTGACAATTGTGTTTTTTTTTTTCCATAATTGATTTGTAGAATCGATCAGTATCTAGCTTTAGTGCACTTTTAGATCAGATTTAATCCATGATATACATATTTTTTGTATAATTTCTACATGGTATCAGAGCACAATAAATTAAAATAGTGGAGGAGGAGCTGAGTTTGTGACTAAATAGAATTCGAATTTGTAGAAGACTTTCTTGGTGCTACAATGGTTTCAGGATCAAAATTTCTTTCAATGGATTGAGATTGGAGTATGCACTTGAGGGCAGCTCTAACTATATTTCTTGGAAAGATAGGATTGAGGCAGTACTCAAAGACATTGGCTTGAAATAATTCATTGACAATGATGTTCCTAAACCTGTTGTGACAGATGCTGCAAATCTTGATGCATGGCAAAAGAAAGTGGCAAAGGAGAGCCGGATTTTACTGGAGGTAGTACGAGACCACATTGTCTCAAGTCTCCATGGTAAAGATACATCATATGCTAAGTGGAAATATTTGACACATCTATTTTAGAGTAGCAGTGACCATAGGAAATTGGCGCTGAAAGATAAACTCGGGAAGATCAAGATGGAGAAAGGCGACTCCATGCCAAAATATTTAACAAAGTTTGTCCAATGTTGGGATGAGCTGGGGAGCATTGGGATTACTGTCGCTGATGATGATTTGGTGACCCTAGATCTTCTAGTACTTCCCAAGAGTTGGAATAGTTATCAGGACTCTGTCAATGGAAGGGAAAAGCTGCCAGATTGGGAACGACTTTGGTCAGATTTGGTGCAAGAGGAGTTCAGAAGGAATACCAGAGATGGATCTTCATCTAAGAATGAAGATGAATAAGATTGTGATTTTTCTACCAAGGCAAAGAAGGGGGAAGGAAATAAATTCCATTCCAAATCCGAGTTCAGTAAAGATGGAAAGAAGCACGACATGTCCAGAGTGAAGTGTTTTCACTGTCACGAGCATGGGCATTATGCCACTAACTGTCCACAAAAGAAGAAGAACAATAAGTCTTCAAGATCTGCAGATGGTGAGTCTTTGGCCTCGCAATTTGAGCTTGACTTCTCGCTCATTGCATGCATGGTGTCAAGTGCAATGGGATTGGTGTGGTATTTGGATAACGGTGCATCCTTTCACATGATGGGAAACAAAGAAATTTTCAGTAGCTTGGAGGAGAAGGACCTCCAGATGCATATCGAAATGGGTGATGACAGGCAGTAAAGTGCTATCGGGATTGGTACCATTACCTTCTAGAGAGAGTCAGGAAAACCCTTTCAATCAAAATATGTAATGCATGTACGAGGCTTGAAGAAAAATTTCGTCTCAGTTGCAATGTTGGAGGATAGAGGCTATGATGTTGTTTTCAGTGAAGGAAAAGCTTTCCCACGACACAAAACAATAGGACAAGCCAAGAAGATTGGGATTCGAGTTAAGAATCTCTATAAAATGGATGTATATGGGTATGCAATGTTGATGGGTAAGGCGGACAAAGTGGTGAGCCGTGATGAGGGTGAGTTATGGCACATGAGATTGGGCCATCTTCACCACGAAGCCCTAAAAAGTCATGCATCAGATTTCTACGGGTCTATCTAAGGATACACTTGCACATTAAGACACATGCAAGGGATGTACTATGGGAAAATATGTGAAGGCCACTTTTCATGAGATGGAGAACTGAGCTTCGGAAATCCTTGAGTGAGTTCACTCAGACGTGTGTGGACCATTCTCTATTGCTTCGACAACAAAGCATAAGTACTATGTGATATTTTTTAATGACTTTTCTCGAAAGTGTTGGATCTACTTCATGCAGAAGAAAGATCAAACATTCTCAAAGTTTCTTGAGTTCAAAGCATTAGTGGTGAATGACACGGGTAAGCATGTGAAGGCTCTAGGAGCGACAATGGTGGTGAGTACATCTCCAATGAATTCAAGAAATTTTGCAGCAAAGAAGGAATTCAGAGAGAAATGATAGCGCCTCATAACCCACAACAGAATGGGGTCGCTGAGAGAAAGAAAGAAACAATTGTGGGTGCAACAAGAGTGATGTTGCATGATAAGGGCCTACCAATGCATCTATGGGCGGAGGCATGCAACACAATGGTATTTGTGCAGAACTGTTGTCCTCATAGGATAATTGGAATGAGTACACCATAAGAGGATTTTACTGGTAAGAAACCTGATGTTTCACATTTTAAGATTTTTGGCTCATTTTTTTATGTGCATGTGACCAAAGACACCAGGAAAAAGATTGAACCAACAACTGAGATTGTGATTTTTGTGGGGTACACTAAAACTCCCCACAAATATTGGGTGTATTTTCCAAAAAACAAAATGATTTTTATGCAACGGGATATAAATTTTGATGAGGATAAATCCATGTGATTGTCCCTTGAGAGCTAGCTGGATTTGCATGCAGAGGAGGAATTTTTGGTTCCAAAGGATGAGCCTCAAGATGTGGAGTAGCCACATGTGGAGGATCATGGAGTGGCAAGAAACACTCATGTAGAGCCATCCACCAGAAATGGTAGAAGATGCACCACAAAAGCTGATAGATTGAGACTTGATGCAGCAGAGAATGTAGGAGCCCCTACTTCACTGCGCAAACAGAGATAGTCTCCAGACAGGTTTACTGGATACATGGATCTTATGAGAAAGTGTATTGTGACAGAGCATATTCCTTTCAGGAGGCAGTGCAACAACCAATTTGGGTTGATGCAATGGTGGAGGAGTATGACTCCATTACCGAATACAACATGGGAGATTTTCCCAAGGCCGGTTGATAAATCAATGGTTGGATCTACAAGGTAAACCAAGTTGTTGATGGGAGTGTGGAGAAGTACAAGGCCATATTTGTGGCCTGGGGGTTCTCACAGATTGAGGGGATCGACTATGATGATACTTTTGCACCAGTTGCAAGGTACTCTTCCATTAGATCTATCCTTGCACTCTCAGCCCAAATGGGGTGGTACATTCATTAGATGGATGTGAAAACTGGGTTTCTCAATGGAGTTATTGAGGAAGAAGTGTACATAGAGAAGCCAGAAGGTTTCAAGATATTTGGCAGTGAGTCGCATGTGTGTCAACTCAAGAGAGCACTGTATGGGCTGAAGCAAGCACCTCGTACTTGGTACACTCGGATTGACAACTATTTCACCGGACTGGGCTTCACCAAAAGTGAAGCTGATGAAAACCTATACAGATTGTGGTTGAGGGTAAGCTATTGATTATTGTACTTTATGTTGATGATATAATTTTGACTGGTGATGAGCAGCTGATACACTCATGCAAGAAGCACCTATACTAGTGTGGGACCATAAGTCTTAACAACACCTACACTGGTGTGGGCTAAATTCGGTGCATGTATATTTTAGTTATCCCTTAATTAAGATGGACAATAAAATGTAATCTAATCTCAAAATCACTTGTAATAGTTAATTGAGTGTGATAAACTCAGTTAGCTCATGAATTTTGAGTTGAGGGTAGTTGGTGAGGCATGCAGATTAATTCTAGTTGTAACGAAGTTAGAAGTGCAGTGGTGCAGTAGTTAATGTAGGTTGTAATCAGTTTAACTTAGTTAAGTGAGTTAAAGTCATTTCTGCTAGTTGTAACTGTTTGTTGCACTAGTGAGAGATCAAGTGAATTAAATATTATTTAATTCACCATCAGTGATCTCACATGCAACTGATGATTTACTATTATTAGTTGCATGCATGTCAGTTCTAGTGGAGACCCAGTTGAGATCTAGGTGAAAGGGATGTTGACAATCAGTTGTAGGATTATTGGGTTGCACCCATTCAACCAAAAACCCATTGGATTGCCAATGATCCTTGTGCAGTAAAAAAAGGCCAAAATTCCTAAAGAATAGGGATTGAATTCCACATGAATTGTGCAATCAAGGCAAGTTGTTTAGAGGCCGAGAATTGGCTAAGTATTGTTCAGTTTTGTCCAGGACAGTGTGAGACAATTAGTTGAGTAAAAGAGGCTCTTGTGAGGAGAGTTGTATTGTAATTGTTTCTTGTATCTTGTGAGGATAGTCAGTTACTATTATGTATATTATGACCTGATATGATGAGAAGTTATATTGTGCTAATCCATATTGATTGTGCAGACCAGGTAGCCTCCCCTAAGATACATTAACGTATGAGTTTGCTTATGTCGTAAACCTGGTGCTTAAATGTTTGAGTGTTTGATTATATGCCATATAGTTGATCTATTTAACATGGTATGTTTGCAATTTGTTTGAATTACATGAAGGAATGATCTTTCTTTAAGATGGTTGTGCTAACACAATATGTATTAAGATAGATGATGTGTACTTGAGTAAAAGTAGTTTAGAGTTGTAGCATCATGTATTATGACCGATGAATGTGTGTTTATT
Organism: Pinus albicaulis; assembly: GCA_034641835.2. Lineage (NCBI taxonomy): Eukaryota > Viridiplantae > Streptophyta > Pinopsida > Pinales > Pinaceae > Pinus > Pinus albicaulis. The sequence continues at coordinate 705,120,891 of CM076570.1, forward strand.
GGTGATTATGACATGGTTATTATTCTTGGTAAATGTTGATTTTGAATTGATAGATATGTTGTCTCGATGTTGATACATATGGTTGACATGTACGTGTTCAGTTACAAGGCAACATGCTTGGCACATCAAGGTAAGATAACTGGTATGTTGTTATATTTATTTATGCATTGATATTTATGTGTGGATGACAATATCATGCAAGGGATTGCATGGCAAAGAGATTGCCATGAAATATTGAAGAAGGCTCCGACTAAGCTTTCACTTGGAGGCATTGGGAACCATGGGGATTGAGTCATGGTGTTTATTGTGAAGTCTTGTGCTTTTGGTCCTTTGTGATTTTGTTGCGATTTATTTTTGGTTTTGATTGCATTTAGTGTATGGCCATACCACTTTGTTGCGGTGTCATATTGCTTTTGGTTTTTCATGGCTTTATTCTTGTTGTTTCTTGTTATTTCCTTTTGTTTGAGAGTTTTTTAGATTGGTTGGGGAAAGAGGAATTTAATAGAGCTCGAGGAGAGTTGTGTTGTACCCAATAGGTAATGTAAGAGCCGAATGAAGCTCAGTGCATGAGTAAGCACAAGGAAGTCCGTTGGACTGGTTGGATCCATTGTGGTAAATGGACGATAACAGTATAGACATGAGAAAGGTAACACAAAAGGTAAAATAAATGGTTTTGAGATATTAGATTCCATGGCTATGTTGGGAACTACTGTTCTCAACGTTGTGCATGTTGTGCGCGAATAAAGGAAGTTCTCTTAACCTAGACATTATGATATTTGGTATTCATTTTGTGGTTATAATTATGATGATGTATATATATGTATATATGCATGTATGTATTTCACTATCTGAAGAGATTGTGATTGCTTTATGTTGATGTTTATATATGTATATGTCTATGTCACTGTATGATAGGGTTTTCAAGGATCATTCTTGTGGAAGAATGATTTCTTATGCAGGTGAATGCCATGAAGAGGTTCTTGGTCTTATGAGGAATCAAATGGGAACAGTAACTCTGACAAATCCATAAGTTCAATATCGTGTGGACATGAATTGACATTACATTCTTGTACTATGCCTATGTTTATGTTATGGGAAGTTAATGTTTAGGGGTACATCAACGAAGTGAAAGTAGTGTGATCTGCAACATGATAGGGTGAGCATGGATAGTGGAAAGACACTAGAAGTAAGGTTTGTTGTGGGGTCAGTGTGTGGTCTATGGATGTACAATGCTATTGTTGTGTATATGTTGTGCATGTTGAATATTCAATTATTGTACTTATGGTGATGTGTAATGTTGCATATGTAGTATTGTGTACATAAGATGTTGAATTCTTATTGTATATCTGATGTTGCATATGCAGTGACATGTATAGATGGTGTTGTGAGTATGTTGGAAATGTGGTGTTGTGTACGTATGGTTCTATAAACATGTTTAATATGTAGTGCTATGTACATATGGTGCTATGTACATTTGGTGTTGTGTGCCTGATTGTACACATGGTGTTGTGGGCACGTGGTGGTGTGTACGTGTTGTACATGTGGTTTTGTGTGTAGGCAGTGTCGTGTACATGTCTTGCATGTGGTGCTATGTACATACGGTGTCGTCTACATGTCGTACATATGATGTTGTATACATGTGGTATTGTGTACACATTGTACAGGTGGTGCGGCGTACATTTGGCGTTGTGTACACATTGTGCAGGTAGTATGTGCACAAGTGGTACTATGTACATGTTGTGCATATGGTACTGGTATACATGTGGTATTGTGTTCATGTCGTACATGCTATGTTACATGCATGTGATGTTATATATGTGCATGGTGTAGTCGCATTATTGTAACATGTGTATTCGTTATTCTGTACTCTATATATGTATGTGTGTTATATTGTACACTAGGTATAGGTGTATGCATTGTATGTCGATGTAGGTGTATGTATTGTGTTGTTTACACAGAATGTATGTGTATGTACATTTATTGTGTTTCACACTGGATATAGGTGTATTGTATTGTGTTGTACTATGTTTTGTTGTACATTAGGTGTAGGTGTCTATGTTATGTTGTGTGTCGGACGTGGGTTGTACGCCCTGTGTGGATGTAGGTGTCGTGATGTACACTATGCGTATGTGTACACGAGTGAAGAGAAGCAAGGGCACTATGTCCTTTCCGGGTGTGGAAACCGATCTGGTATGTGTACAGAAAGAATAAAGGTAGAAGTAAGGAATGATGAAGCATAAGTATCGATATTTTATCATGCATGTGATATGTGATTCTGACTTATGATGGTTACATGTGATTTATGATTATGGTTTATGATGATGGCATGTGATTCATGATTTTTATCTATAATGGTTGTGTTTCAAGATAACCAGATGTGATATGCTTATAAATGATGATTGATCAAACAAGTAGTTTGACTTGTGTAACATGAAGTGAATAGGATTTCAAGTGTACCTTTTTGACGAGCTACCAATGAGGTATGATTTGAGTTTATTTAAATTTATTTTTAACCTAATGGGAATTATGTGCTTGGTACATGAAGCATAGAAATTCCCAATTTGGGATGGTTGAAACGAATCGCAAGCACTAGCAACATTAGCAAAAGGATTGAAACAAGAAGCAATGTGTTGGTAAAGAACATCAAGAGTGTGGCCATTATGGGACACTGGTGCCTAATAGTGTATTGATTTCCATGAGCATGCTATGACTGGTATGATGGTTTTGAGGCAGGTGTATGCCTTATTTTTTGTATCTTTCGATGCAAGGAAGCCTTGCCAAAAGATGGATCGCCCAGGATCGGGGATGCCAGGAAACTTGGAAGGAGAGTGACCACAAGGAAGGGGATTATTGTATTGCCTGAGGGATTGCATAAAAAATAAGGGATGGTCAGGGTGGATTTGTTTTAGTCATTATCATTTCCAGATGGAATCAGATTCACATTGGGAGTGTGCCCTGAAACAATGAGCTGGTAATTTTTCACTGATAGGGCAAGTGGCACAGGATCATAGCGCTAGATGCAACTTTGACTATGACAGTGGATTCTGGACTTCCTAGAAAAGAGGTGCATCCTGGTACTACTTTTGAGGGTGGAGGTGTGAGCCTATGGATTCCCTTGTTGAAGATGCAGACATCGCATCCTTTTATTTTCCGATTTGGAAAATGTGCATATGTATATATGTGGTTGTTATTGTAAATACTATAATGAGTTGTGTTATAAAGCTCCAGTACACGATATTATTTTCATGTTATCTTTTCTTTTGAGCAGGTTATTCATTGTAAATACTGCAATAAGCTATGTTATAAAGCTCCATGGTAAGTATGTTTTCTTTTCATTAGTTTTTCTGAGGTATATCTGTGGTTGAACACCAAGGACAGTGCCCCCCAAGGGGAAGGGTTCTGTAACAACCCTGGTGAAAATTCCATGTAATAAGTTAAATAATAACCATAGTTGATGGGAAACTTTTTTGAAGCGAAATGTTGGGCAAACCATCCTAGTGGGTGTTCATTTCATTTATTATGGTTAAGGAAATTGGCAAAGGCAAAGGCTTTGGAAAGGCATGGGGCATTAATTGGCATTTTATTTATGAAAATAATGGAAAATAGGAGAAAAGGAAGGTGAAAGGTCACAGGTTGCATGTGAGGATGAAATTGAAGGAAAATAATGGAAAATGAAGAAATTAGAGGCCTCATTAATAAAAAGTCTTTTGAGGATCAGTGGCCAAGGCTTGGTCAGTTCAGTTTTGGAGCTCTCTCATTATTCTCTCTCACTCTTAGACACTTAGAGTTTTTGGATCACTATGGCATTTTGAGCAAGAAAGGCAAGAAAGCGGGAAAAAGGAGGAAGCAAGCAAGGAGGAGTAGGAATCAAGCAACTACAATAATATTCTTGGTAAATATATATTTACATGTGTATTTTCCTTGCTATATTTGGCATGCATGGTATTCCATGTGGTTCTTTGTTGTCTTGGCACGGGTTTGGACAGGTGTGATAGTGTATTCAGCGTAGCCTTACCATTTTTGGATAGCCATGGTGTTGTGGTGTTCTCATGTTTTGGTTTAGCTAGATCATTGGATGGATTCGAAGCTGAGTGAGGTGGATCTTCGAATGATATAGAACTAGTTTTCTTGTTGCCTTGATTTTAGGCCTAGTAATACAGGTTTAGATTGCGGTAAATCCTGAGAGGTGGTGGTTTTCTCTCCATTTAAAGCCTAGGAATCTCGATTTTGGGATTGTTGTAAATCCTGAAGAGTATTTCTTGGTTTAGGGCCTAATGACCCCTGATTTAGACGGTGTGTTGCGGTAAAGCCTGAGAGACTAGGAGAAAGGAAAATTCCTCACGGTTTGGATGGAGAGAATCTGGTGATATCCATTCTTGTGTTGGCATAATGATCGGGGTTAGATCATGGTAAAGCATGTTATGACATGTTTATTATGTTGGCCTAGTGACCCGGGTTAGATCATTGTAAAGCCTGATTTATATTTAATGAGGGTGAGGTGGTTTAGCCTCAGTATGCCCTGGTTGGTTATTTCGGTTTAAGTCCCACATTCATGCTTGGAATATGGCACGGGGGTGATTGGCTGAAGTAGATTTGGCTCAGCCAATTTATGGTCAGGTGGAATGTGGAAGTCCCATCTCCAGTTGGTTCTTACATTTGGTAATGAAGAGCTCATTTCTATGGTATTCGGTATGCAAATGTACTAGTTTATGTATGGATTTTCTTTCTATTGCATCCATTGTATTTCTTTTATTAATATGTTGGTTATGAGCATGTATTTGATCAATGATGGTGTATGGATCTATTCATTTTTTTCCCTGTAAATGAATATCCCATTTATCTATGGTAAAATTTATTGTTTGATAGCTTATGGTGTAAGGGAGCAATGCTTCTTAACCATTTTCAAATAAGAAAGATACCCCTTTGTTTAAATCTATTGTTTATGCTTGTAGATACTATGTTTGTGACATGTTTGAAGAAATTATTGTCATGGATAGGTGGGGTTGGATGAGTTTTGGCTGATTTTATTGCTTCCATATGTTTTCTTCAATGTTATTTACCCTCTCTTGAAGTTACATGAAGTTTTGGGCAGTGACCTGGGTCAGGGGCTGAAAATGTGGCACAAAGCTTGAAGCTACAGGAAAAAAAATTGTTGTTTGGGTTTGAGCCACTACATTTCCAAGGCTAGCCCATGGCTCTAGGGTCCTGATCCACTCCCTTGCTCTTATATGCTCGTGGGTCAACCTCAAAGGGGCTAAAAATTAGTCCCCCCTTAGGGAACATGGCCCTAGAAGGTTGGGTTACCTCCTAGGGATGTCAATGATGCATTGTATGGTGTGTTTTTGGTGTTTCCTTTGGTTCTAATTCCTTAAGGTCATCTAGGAGGTTTAATCTCATATTATTAGCCTCTCATCACATGTTTTACCCAGTTGGTCGGTTACTGGGGTAGACGTGGGAAGAGGGTGTTACAATATCTACAATGTCTACATCTATTTGGACTTCAAATATGGGAATGTCAAATTTGACCTATACCTTGAAGGGAATGGCGCCTCCAGAGTGACCACCGGATGAAGATGCATTGCCTGTGGGGATCCGCTGAAGGATCTAGGAAAATTTTTCCATCATCGAATTCCTATGTCAGTTGAGGGCTTCTTCGAGCAATATTTTGAAAGGATAGCATGCTCCCTCATCTTTCTTTTTTTCCACCATGGGAGGTCGTAGGGGTTTTCAAGTTGGGTCTTGCAAAGGTTCAACCATTTCGAGCCCTAACTCCTTATACCCTGGCCTTGTTGGGGACATGAAAAGAAAAATAGAGAAAGAGCAGACTGCTCTGATACCATTGATCCAAACTTAAAAAGGAACACAAAAAAATATATATATAACCATAAATCATAAATACAGAGATGCAACAGAAATAACACTTCATTCAATCATATCAAAGAACTTAAATATGCTCACAGATGTAATGGAAATAAACTAGCTCAAGCGATGGTAGCTTATCTCTGAGAAGAGATGTTGTGGATACATGCCTTTGAACTATGTTACAATGAGGCTCAAGAGCCTTTTTATTATTTAACAACAAGAGAAAACCCTAACCCCAAGAGATGGACCGCTAAGAGTTTGTGGGACCTCTTGGGGTTAGGTTGGCATCCAACTTCTCAAGGTCATAACTTGGTCATATTATCTCTTTTTGGCATGTACGATATCTCGTTGGAAATATCTCTTCAAGTACTACACGATTTACTATGGGCCCTTGCCTATCGTTGTGGGTCTGTCGTGGATCTAAAAAAGCACCGTTTAGGGGATCAAAACTGATCTGGAAGTTCAGGACCTGAAAAATTGCTAAAAATAGTAAATGCTGCTATAAAAAAGGAAAATGATGAAACCGAATGGAGGTCTAGGTGGAATATGTAGGTGGCCACCAACATCCACGTTGATCATTGTGTAAATTGAATTTAGGAAAGTTTTGAGAGTTCATGTTTGCAAATATAGTAATACACCGTAGTAGGTGGCTAGGAGCGTTAAAATACTAAGGGGTGTATTATGGTTATATTTTTTTAGGTTAAGCTACAACTATGATTTTTATCAATATAAATAGTGTGGGAGAAAACTATATTAGAAATGTTTTCGATGTACTGAGGAGTGTATTAAATTTTTAATGAAGGTATGTTCCATGTGCTTGGAACATAGTTTCATGCCTTGTGAGACTGATTTATAATATAAAAAGGACCCCCAAAAAATAATATATCTATAAACAAAGAGTAGGGAAAGAATCAAGATATGTGTGTGTGTGTGTGTGGTAGCAGTGTGATTATGTACCCTTTTGAAATAAACACTCATGTTGTGCACATCCTTCACAAATTGGGTCTTCATAATTTTTAGCAGTTTAACCATTATTCTTTAGTTTATTACTCCTTTGGATGGTTGTTCATCATATAATTATGGAGAATCTATCAATTCCTTATGCATTAGGAATTTGTATCATTGGTTCCTTTTGGTGTCAACTACTACCCATGTCACTATTGTGTTGTGCTTATTTTTAAGGGATATTATATTTAAACATGTGTTAGTTATTACTTAGATTGTTTGATCATTCATCTCAACCTTCTGTATTATCAGTTTGTTCTTAATTTCATTGACATAACTATTTTTTTTTTACATTGTTATGGGAGGACTCATTATCTTCTTCTCACTAGAAAATCTTCTCCTATCGACTGTGATGTCATTCTCTGAGAGATAGACTTAGAGTTCATAGTGACTGTATGATTTATTTTCATCTTTATTTGATAAGTCACCTTGTGCTCAAATTATAATATCTCCCATATATTTGATGATAAGACCTTTATCCACATAATGAGATTTTTGTTGTATATTGGTTTCCATTTTCATCGTTAGTGAAATTTCTCGCATCTATTAGTAAATTTTATTATTTATTTTTTTCAAAGGGTATATTTTGTTTTCTACTTTAATCCGGTGTATGCAATATACATACTTGGCAATGTGTTCATTCTAGTTTTCTTTAAGACCTTCAAATCATGTCATATTACAAATACCTTCTCTTGTTTGTTTTGGGGGTGCTTTAACACCCTCCTTCTAGTAGATCTCTTCTTATTAACCTTGAATATTTTTCTATGGGAGGAGATTTAGAATACTTTAAATTACTTTGGGGGTTGTGGTCATTAGTGGAAATTCCCTTCGCTATTGACCATGGGAATATATCAATGTCCTCTAACTCGTAGATTCTACAAGTGTTCAATGTAAGCACATATATTCACACTTGCTAGAATGTATTATTTATCTTGACACTTGTTTTCATTACAAATGGGTGGTTTTACATTTGTTAATGTTATGCATCAATGACCAATAATCAAATAGTTTATCCCATGTCAAAGAATCATCTATTCACATGGTGTATATTAGTGCATTTAATGGATTTGGATTGAAGACCTTAGGTAGCAATGGAATCTCATTCTTATAACACTATCTAAGTTATGAATATTGTACCACCTAAATATATGAAATTGGTATATTTTGAAGAATTAGTTTGTACTTTCACTCAATTATAGTTGCTCTCCTAATACAGATTGAAATGTAGGTCCATTGTGTATTTTCTCATGTCTATGATACATATTTAGCATAAATCTATTGTGTCTTTTTGCGGTTAAAATTATTCAATGCGCGTGTGTGTGTGTGTCATGGATCTATAATGTACTTGACTTGGTGGTTATCCTCTCCTTTCCACTTGAACATGCCAGTATGCCCACTTTGGAATAGAGTGTAGAAATTATACAAATAATATGTATACCAATGGATTCAATCCAATCATGCGATATGCTAAATCAAGATACTGAATCCTTCTACAAATTAATTATATGAAAATTAAACATGATCGCACAATCATACCAAGTAAAAGAGAAAGAAGCAAATCAATCCACAAAACAGATATTTTTGCTGGAGAAAGCTTGCTGCTCAAAACCCCTCTATCTCTATTGTATAATGAACAAAGGAATCATGAAAAAATACAATGCATTCTTCTCACAAGAATCTGTTGCACTCTCCTGATTGTCTCACACTGATCCAGACAAAATTGGGCTAGTACTTAGCCAATTCTACGCCTCTGCTTAGCCTACCTTTCTCACGCAATTCATGTGGAATGAAATCCCTATTCTTTAGGAATTTCAGCCTTCCTTGACTGCGCAAACATCATGGGAAATCCTATGGTGTTTTAACTGCATCTGGGCAGTTTGCTAAAAAGACAACTGATATTTAAATATCCTTTAACCTTTTTCTCAATTGGGTCTTTATCAGAACTGACATGCGTGCAACTATTAATAGTAAATCATTAGTTACATGAAATATCACTGCATGTGAATTAAATATAATTCAATTCACTTGACCTCTCAACTAATGCAGTAACTGCAACTTGGACTCAAAAACTAATAGAATCACTCTGCATGCCTCACCACTACCCTCAACTCGAAATTCATGAGCTAACTGAGTCTATCATAATCAGTTAACTATTACAAGTGTTTAAGAGATAAGATTACAATTTATTGTCCAATTTAATTAAGGGATAATTAAATTAGACACATTTCCAATTTATTTAATAAACTGGCTTGCACACTAATGTATCACTAGGACCCATCACTGTGTGACCTGTGATCCCACAGTGTGTGTGCCATCATGTTGTTTCTAGATGCCAATTTCATTGTTTCTTGTTGCAAATTTCAACACTCCCTTGGAATTTTCTTGCATGCGCACATGAAACTCTTGCATGCGCACATGCAACTCTTGCATGCAACACTTCTCTAGTGTTGTTCACACCTGCAAATATTGCATGCAACACTTCTCTAGTGTTGTTCGCATATGCAACTCTTGCATGCAACACTTCTCTAGTGTTGTTCACACATGAAACTCTTGCATGCAACACTTTCGAAACTGAATAGCCTCCAAAAAATTGAATCAATATAATTCATCTGTCATCAAAGTCTTCTAACTGCTGGTACCTACTGCACATGTCTACTGGACTCTCTCTGTTGCTGACATCTGCATCCATGCACTCTCCACTGCTGCCAAATCTAATCTATGCTCCATTATCCGACACCTGTCACTCTGATTTATGTCCTCCTGACATCTGACTGCATCAATCTAACCGATCCTTCCTACTATTGCTATATTGTGGGCTCTTTTAGCCAGGTTCAATCCATGAGACACACCATCTCAATGGATCCTACCCAAATTTATTCTTGGATTAATTTTGCACATCGCTGCACCTCACAATTGGAGGTATAGCTGCATGTACTCCCTCTACCCATCTAAGCTCGAAATTTCCCCCTCCTGGAGGTCTCTGCTTAAGTGGACTCTTCAATTGTGGTTGCTCCACAACCTTCTGAGACTGATTTTGAGGTTGCATGTTGAGAGATAATTTCTCCCTCTCAACCACCAAGTCATTAACCACGGATTTTCTCCTCAAAGCCTTTCATGCATCCTCAACCTAGAGAGCTTACAGGTTCTTGACTCTTGCACTGATCTGATTCACTTTTCCTGTGGTTATGTGTTTAAGGAAAACTTTTCCTTTTTTAAACATTACTTCATAACCACGTTCTCCCAATACTGCTACAGAGATAGGATTCTTCCTTAGGCCTGGAACATGCAAAAATTCTGCTAGTCTGAGGTGGGATTCATTCTCCCTCTGAAAGGTAACTGTACCTATGTCGGTAGTGTTATACCTCTCGTCATCTCCAAACTCTATGCTCTGCTAGAGGTCCTTCTCCTCCAAGTCACTGGAGAGATCTCTATTCTACATAATATGGAATGAGGCACCGCTATCTAAATACCATATGCATCCCATTACAGTGCTGGCCATGTATGCAATGAGAGTAAAATCAAGCTCGAACTGTGAATCCAATGCTTCACCTGCTGCAACTTCAAGCTCCTTCTTGCTTGCCTTCTTCTGTGGACAATTTGTAGCATAGTTCCCATGCTCGTGACAGTGAAAGCATCTGATCTTGGACAAGTATTTCTTGCCTGCTTCACCTTGGAATTTATTTCCCTTGGAATTATTTGCCTTATTGGCCAAGGCACAATATTCCTCATCATTAGTCTTGGATGAGGATCCATCCCTGGTATTCTACTTGAATTCTTCTTGTACCAAATCCAACCAAAGTCGCTCCCAATCTGGTAACTTCTCCCTCCCATTGACAGAGTCCTGATAACTATTCCAACTCTTGGAAAGGCCTATTAGTGCTAGGCTCACCAAGTCATCATCTTCTACACTAATTCTGACACTCCCAAGCTCATCTCGATATTGGAAGAACTTGGTTAAATATTTCAGAATAATGTCACCTTTCTCCATTTTGATTTTCCTCAGCTTGTCCTTCAATGCCAATTTTCTATGGTCACTACTACTCTCAAACAGATCTGTAAAAACCTTCCACATTGCATATTGAGTCGCTTTTCCATGGAGACTTGAGACAATGTGGTCTCGTACTCCCTCTAATAATATCTTCCTCACCTTTGCAACCTTCTTTTTCCAAGCATCAAGAAGAGTGACATCTGCTGCTGCGGCATTGGGAATGTCATTATCAATGAATCATTTCAACCCGTTTTCCTTTAGAAATTCCTCCATCCTGTATTTCCACGCAATATAATTAGAACTTCCCTCGAGTGCATATTCAAATCTCAAGCCATTGAAAGCCATCTTGATCCACCTGTCGCACCAAAGAATATTTTTGCAAATTCGATTGCTATTCAACAAAAACTCAATTTCTTCTCCACTATAGTGATTTCCTCTACTCTGATACCATGTATAAATTATACGAACAATATGTATACCAATGGATTCAATCTGATGATGTGATATGCTAAAGCAAGATATTGAATCCTTCTACAAATTAATTCTGTGGAACTTAAACACGATCGCACAATCACACCAAGTAAAAGAGAAAGAAGAAAATCAATCCACAACATAGATATTTTTCCTAGGGAAATATTGCTGCTCAAAACCCCTCTATATCTATTGTATAATGAACCAAGGAATCATGAAACAATACAATGAATTCTTCTCATAAGAATCTGATGCACTCTCCTGATTGTCTCACATTGATCCAAACAAAATTGGGCTAGTAATTAGCCAATTCTCAGCCTCTGCTCATCCTGCCTTGCTCACGAAATTCATGTGGAATTAAATCCCTTTTATTTAGTAATTCGAGCCATCTTTGACTGCACAAAAATCATGGGAAATCCTATGGTGTTTTAACTGCATCAGGGCAGTTTGCTAAAAATACAACTGATAGTTAACTTCCCTTTAACCTCTGTCTCAACTAGGTCTTCATCAAAATTGACATGCATGCAAATATTAATAGTAAATCATCAGTTACATGATAGATCACTAAATGTGAATTAAATCTGACTTAATTCACTTGGCCTCTCACTAGTGCAACAAACAGTTACAACTAGTTAAACTGATTTTAACTAAATTAATTGACTTAACTGATTTCTCATGCATTAAACTAATGCACTAACTGCAAATTGGACTAAAAAAATAATAGAATCACTCTGCATGCCTCACCAACCAGCCTCAACTCAAAATTCATGATCTAACTAATTCTATCACACTCAGTTAACTATTACAAGTGTTTATGAGATAAGATTACAATTTATTGTCCAATTTAATTAAGGGATAATTAAATTAGACACATTTCCAATTTAATTAAGGGATAATTAAATTAGACACATTTCAAAATTATTTAATAAATTGGCTTGCACACTAATGTATCGCTAGGACCCATCACTGTGTGACCTATGATCGCACGCACACTAGTGTGTGTGCTGTCATGTTGTTTTTGGATGTCAATTTCACTGTTTCTTGTTGAAAATTTCAAAACTCCCTCTCAACAACAAAGGAATCAATCTGTCCTGATCCAGTACCTTTGGAATGTTCTAGCATGTGCACATGCAACACTTCTCTAGTATTTTTCGCACTTGCAACTCTTGCATGCAACACTTCTCTAGTATTTTTCGCACTTGCAACTCTTGCATGCAACACTTCTCTAATGTTGTCTGTACATGCAACTCTTGCATGCAACACTTCTCTAGTGTTGTTCGCACATGCAACTCTTGCATGCAAAAATTATGAAATGGAATAACCTCCAAACAACTGAATCAATATAATGCATCTTTCATCAGAGTCTTCTAACTATTGGTACACACTACACATTTCTACTGGACTCTCTGCGTTGTTGTCATGTTCATTCATGCACTATGCATTGCTGACAACTCTAATATACAATCCATTATTCGACATATGTCACTATGATTTTTGTCCTCCTGACATCTGACTCCATCTATCTAACCAATCCTTCCTGCTACTGTTGTACTGTGGACTCCTCGTAGCCAGGTTCGATCCATGAGATACACCATCTCAATGAATCATGCCCAAATTTCTTCTTGGGATTAATTCTGCAAATCACTCCACCTCTCACCTGGAGGTATTGTTGCATGTACTCCCTCTACCTATATGGATCGAAATTCCCCCCTCCTAGAGGTCTCTGCTTGAGTGGACTCTTCCACTCGGTCTCCTTTGTTCTTCTCCAATTATAGCTGCTCCAAAACCTTCTGAGACTGCTTCTGAGGTTGCATGTTGAGAGATAATTGCTCCCTCTCAACCACCAAGTCATTAACTTCTGCTTTGCTCCTCAAAGCCTTGCATGCATCCTCAACTTGGAGAGCATACAGGTTCTTGACTCTTGCACCGATCTGGTTCACTTGTCCCGTGGCTATGTGTTTAAGGGAAAATTTTCATTTTTTAAACATTACTTCATAACCACGTTCTTCTAATATCAAAACAGAGACAAGATTCTTCCTTAGGCCTGGAACATGCAAAACATCTGCTAGTCTGAGATGAGAGCCATTCTCCCTCTCAAAGGTAATTGTATCGATGCCGATAGTGCTATACCTCTCGTCATATCCAAACTCTATGCTCTGCTAGAGGTCCTCCTCCTCCAAGTCACTGAAGAGATCTCTATTCCCCGTCATAGGGAACGAGAAATCGATGTCTAAATACCACATGCATCCAATTATAGTGATGGCCATGCATGCAATGAGAGTAAAATCAAGCTCGAACTATGAATACAATGCTTCACCCGCTGCAACTACAGACTCCTTCATGCTTGCCTTCTTCTGTGCACAATTTGTAGCATAGTGCCCATGCTCATGATAGTGAAAGCATCTGATCTTGGACAAGTATTTTTTGACAACTTCGCCTTGGGATTTATTTCCCTTTGCCTTCTTTGCCTTATTTTCCAAGGCACAATCTTCCTCATCATAAGTCTTGGATGAGGATCCATCCCAGGTATTCTGCCTAAATTCTTCTTGTACCAAATCTGACCAAAGTCGCTCCCAATCTGGTAACTTTTCCCTCCCATTGACAAAGTCCTGATAACTATGCCAGCTCTTGGGAAGGCCTAAAAGAGCTAGGCTCACCAAGTCATCATCTGCTATAATAATTTCGACACTCCCAAGATCATCTCGACATTGGACGAACTTGGTTAAATATTTCAGAATAGTGTCGCCTTTCTCCATTTTGATTTTCCTGAGTTTGTCCTTCAGTGCCAATTTTATGTGGTCACTGCTACTATGAAACAGATCTGTCAAGTCCTTCCACATTTCATATGGAGTCGCTTTGCCATGGAGATTTGAGACAATGTGGTCTCATACTCCCTCTAATAAGATCCTCCTCGCCTTTGCAACCTTCTTTTTCCAAGCAACAAGAAGAGCAGCATCTGCTGCTGCGGGCTTTCGAATGTCATTATCAATGAATTCTTTCAACCCATTGTCCTCTAGAAATTCCTCCATCCTATCTTTCCACACAATATAATTAGAACTTCCCTCAAGTGCATATTCCAATCTCAAGCTATTGAAAGTCGTCTTGATCCGCATGTCGCACCAAAGAACATTTTTGCAAATTCGAATGTTATTTAGCATAAACTCAATTTCTTCTCCACTATAGTGATTTCCTGCGCTCTGATACCATGTATAAATTATACAAACAATATTTATACCAATGGATTCAATCTGATCATGTGATATGCTAAAGTAAGATATTGAATCCTTCTACAAATTAATTCTGCGGAAATTAAACACGATCGCACAATCACACTAAGTAAAAGAGAAAGACGCAAATCAATCTACAACACAAATATTTTTCCTAGGGAAAGGTTGCTTCTCAAAACCCCTATATCTCTATTGTACAATGAACCAAGTAATCTTGAAACAATACAATGCATTCTTCTCACAAGAATTTGTTTCACTCTCATGATTGTCTCACACTGATCCAGAAAAAATTGGGCTAGTACTTAGCTAATTCTCAGCCTCTTCTCAGCTTGCCTTTCTCACGCAATTCATGTGGAATGAAATCCCTATTCTTTATTAATTTCATCCTTCCTTATCTGCGCAAACATCGTGGGAAATCCTATGGTGTTTTAACTACATCTGGGTAGTTTTCTAAAAATACAATTGGTAATTAACTTCCCTTTAACCTCTGTCTCAATCGGGTCTTCATCAGAACTAACATGCATGCAGCTATTAATAGTAAATAATCAATTACATGATAGATCACTGCATGTGATTTAAATCTGATTTAATTCACTTGACCTCTCACCAGTGCAACGAACTGTTACAACTAGTTAAACT
Organism: Pinus albicaulis; assembly: GCA_034641835.2. Classification (NCBI taxonomy): domain Eukaryota; kingdom Viridiplantae; phylum Streptophyta; class Pinopsida; order Pinales; family Pinaceae; genus Pinus; species Pinus albicaulis. The sequence continues at coordinate 705,136,083 of CM076570.1, forward strand.
GATTTTAACTCAATTAATTGAGTTAACTGATTTCTCATGCATTAAACTAATGCACTAACTGCAACTTGGGCTCAAAAACTAATTGAATCACTCTGCATGCCTCACCAACCACCCTCAACTTGAAATTCATGAGCTAACTAAGTCTATCACACTCAATTAACTATTACAAGTGTTTATGAGATAAGATTACAATTTATTGTCCAATTTAAATAAGGGATAATTAAATTAGACACATTTCAAATTTATTTAATATATTGGCTTGCACACTAATGTATCGCTAGGACCCATCACTATGTGACTTGTGATCCCACACTAGTGTGTGTGCTGTCATGTTGTTTCTGGGTGCCAATTTCACTGTTTCTTGTTGCAAATTTCAACATAGAGCATAATATGAGTAATTTGGTTTTGTTTACACATCCTCTTTCGATCCTCCGTTCATTGGAATTCACCTAGTTCTACTTATATTATTTCTCCATTTGATGCTAGCACATTTATTCACACTTGCTAGAATGTATTGTGTACCTTAACACCCATTTTCATCATCGATGGGTGGTCTTACATTTGTTAATTTTATACATCAATGACTAATAATAAAACTGTCTCCCATGTTTGACATTAGATCATCTATTCACATGGTGTATATTAGTGCATTCAATGGATCTGGATTGAAAAACTTAGGTAGAAGTGGCATCTAATTCTTACGTTAATATCTAAGTTGTAAACATTGTACCACCTACCTGTCTGAAATTGGTACCATTTTGAAGAATTAATTTGTATTTTCACTCAGTTCCATTTGTTCTCCTAATATAGATTGAAATGTAGATCCATGATGTATTAGCTCATGTATATGATTTATATGATAGAAACATTGATCACTACTTTGGGGGGGGGGTGGTGAATCGGTAGTGTGGCTTGTTATATATTTTTATCAATTTAAACTTAATTGATTCATGCATCAATTAACTAGCAACACATTAGTAGATCAACACATAAACATATAATAATGTGAGCATCTAAAAAAAAACAACCAAGAGAGAAACAACACAGAAAAAAACCATCATACAAATGAGACACAAGGATATCTAGTGGAAACAATTCCGAGAGAAAAACCACCCTTGTTGCTATTGTACTGCTCTGAATCTTCTATTATTTCAATCGAAATTATGTCTTTTAAATATATTTTTGGAAACCACCAGCTAGGAGACTCAACCGCAAACAATATTTTGTCTTCCACCATAGGCTAGGAGACTCAATGCCAAAAATACAGTGAGTTGGAGACTACCAACTATTCTAGATCCCACTAGGAAAAAGCGAACACTTCCACAACATCGTTACTAGCTCCCACTAGCATGGAATCACTGCTCCAACTTAGCAAGCACCCAATTTCCAGAGCCCACTACTCCACAAATCTATGCGGACCTCGATTTAATTCATTTTCAAAATGGATCACCAATATATGTGCTCAACAAGATTCAACTCTTCTATGAAACCATAACAATAAGACAACCTCATCAAATCAATAAGAAAAACCAACAGTATAAATTTCCAAACCACACATCAATCCTCCTGCATTCTCACTCTCAAAAACATAGCTACAACAAAATATAAATCTGAATACAATAATTTAGCCTTAAACACTAATTTTTAGCAACAAATTCATCAAACCCTACAACAACACAACATAAAAATCTAATATACACACTAATCCATGACAAAACCCCATGCAACCATATAAACTCATAAAATGAAGCTACAATATATAAATATCAAATAAAAACTCCTGCAAAAAAAAAATGCATCAACAACATAACCTGCAATCTGAAAACTACAACAACTACAAAATTATTTCTCCTCTACTCATTAGCAAAACCTAGATGCCACAATATGCAACACAAATATATTATGCATGTGTATCTAATGTAGATATTTCATCCTTTGAAATGTGCTCCAACACTAAGCCATGATTTGTAAACTAACATTTTTCTTCGGTAATCTGCTACAGGCCTTTGACTTTCTCACTCTGCCATTTTCACTCATACAAAAGGTATGTTTTCTCACCAATATCGTTGGAAAATTATTCCTCTATACAACCCTCTCTCACTCTCAATCACACTAACCAAGATATCTCATATCCAAATTGAGATATTTATAAAGTGTTGGGAAAATTCTACTTTTGGACTAAGTTCATAGGCGCACAAATTTGACAAATTCCATCCATAACCATCACTACTTGTGCATTAAAGGAATTCACACATAATGGAGGACTTATTCAATCATTTTAGACCTTATCCAATTAATTTAGAATCTTATTGGAATTACAATGTCGAAATACTTCTGATGTGCATGAGGAATGCAGAGAAATTCTTGTGTAGAGCCACAATAGGGAGGAAAACACTAGAAAATATCGGATAAAATACTTATAGCCGCACCCATGATACTATCATATCTCGACTGAAGGATTAAAACTACACCCATGGCACTCTCCCGCAATGGATGTGGCAGAGCATAAGAGAAAACAACATATCCTCCACTCATAACTTTTGCCACCTTCTTGCACACCTTCATCAACACTTGTACACACCTCCAAACCTCTGCCAAGCTCAGTGACACTTCAACAAGTAGGCTAATCATCACAACCAAGTGCCACCGCCAAGTTGACCTAGAATCCAACAGGACAAGGGTTTACATGAGTGCCAACAAGGAATCTATTCTCCTCAGACACTTTTTAAACCTGCAACACCTTTGCACAACTCTATCGCACCTCTAGAAGTATACCAAATTGGCTAGGTCATCAATTGATCAACTAGGCCAAGCATCTCTACAACTTGAACACAAAGACCTATTTTGTTTGTAACACTCTCTTCCCACATCTACCCAAGTAATCGTCCAACCCGGGTAAACATGTGACGCGATGCTACTGATATGAGGTTCAACCTCCTAGATGACTTTGAGGAAGTGGAACCGAGAGAAACATGACAAACAAACCTTACACTGCATCATTGACATCCCCAAGAGGTAATTGAACCTTCCAGGGCCCTGTTCCCCGAGGGGGAACTAATTTTAGACATATTTGAGGATTAGCCACAGGCATGTAAGGCAAGGGAGCGGTTATAGACCATTATCTGTGGGCTTTCCTTGTCAAGGCCACATTTATGGCCACAAAAGCTCAATACTATGCCTACAACTCCGGGATTCATGCCACATTTTCGGCCCCTGATCCTAGGTCACTGCCCAAAACTTCTTGTAACTTCACAAGAGGATAAAAGAAATTAAAAAAAAAATACATGGAAACAATCACATCATCAAGAAATCATTTGAATCCACCTAGACATGACAGGAATTTCGTCAAACATGTCACAAACATAATAACATCTACAAGTGTAAACAACATAAATAAACATAGGGGTCTAATAATTATTTGAGACTCGCTAAGAAGCATTTCTCCCTTACATCATAAGTTGCAATACAATCTATTTGACCATAGATACATTGTATATTCATTTCCAAGAAAAAACATAGATAGAGCCATACATCGTCACTGATAAAATACAAGCTTATAACCAACATAATAGCAATAGAAATACCATGGTTATAACATCAATGAAATCCACATAATAACTAATACATTTTCATACCAAATGCCAAAGGAATTACCTTCCCATTAATGAGTGTAAAAACCAACCGGTGATGGGACTTCCACGTTCCACCCGACCATACATTGGTTGAACCAAATCTACTTAGCCAATCATCCCCGTGCCATATTCCAAGCATGAATGTGGGACTCAAACCGAAAAACCAACCACAGAAACTCGAGGCTAAAACACCCCACCCTCATCAATCATAAACCATGATTTACCATGATCTACCCCCGATTACTAGGCCAACATAAGCATGGATATCATCGGATTCTGTCCACCTAAAATGTGAGACATTTTTATGTCTCCTAGTCTCTCAGGCTTTACTGCAAGCCATAGTCTGAATCAGGGGTCAGTATGACATAAAACGATACATACTCTCCAGGATTTACTACAATCCCAAATGTGATATTTCTAGGCCTGAAATGAAGAGTAAACCACCACCTCTCATGCTTTACCACAACCCATAGTCTGAATCAGGGGTCACTAGGCCCTAAACTGATCAAGGGACTAGGCCCTAAACTGATCAAGGGCTTAGTTTTATGCTAAAAAAATAAAAGTTCTCATAATGGCTCAAAAATTGAACAACCACGTAGCTCTCGTCGTTCTGAATTTGGTGCACTTCATTTCGCGCAAAATGGACCCTGTATGCTCCAGGAAATTAGTTTTGTTCGCTTTGCTAAACATGCGAAAATTTAAAAAAAAAGGACAGACAGGTGCCCAGTCTGTAGTCCGTACTGTTGACATGGCATGCTGACTCGGCAGGGTTGATTTTTTTCATTTCCCTCCAACGAATATGGAATGCCAAGTGGCAGCATGGTATTGGTTGAATTTTCAGGTTATGTGGCAATTTGTAATTGGTTAAATTTGGTCCAATGGAGAGAGGACACGGGGTGCAACCTCGGGTCGCCACGTGCTCCCCCCCCCCTCCACTATGGTATGGTGCAAAATTTTTGGGTTGAAGACCAGATGGAGGCGTCGGGGTTAGACCCTGTGACCTCTCACACACCAGCACCACGCATTACCATTCCACCACACCATGAGTCTTAACCTTATTACAGTTCCACATATATTTAACCTTTGCAATGTTCTATGGTGGTGGGAGAGGAGGCCATCCCCGTGGGGCCAGCCCCCGATTCATACGACCAACACCCCTTAACCACCGGCATTGTTGAGAATGCGGCAAGATGATGGAGCTTAGTGAAATGAAGTCGCCTTCACTAAGTGGGCCCGCAGGCGAATTCTGGCGCAAAGTCTATTTTTAGACTATGTCTATTTTTAGACATATGGAGCATGGTTCGGGGATTCCAGTTTGAGATTCTTGGAGCATTGGTCATGTTGGTAAAAATAGATGAGACTCTATTTTTAGGTCGAAGAGGTCGAAGTCTATTTTTAGACTGCCTCTCCTAAAAATAGGGAAGTCAAATATTATTTACCCTTAATAATATTTAGACTATAAACTTCAATTTACTCTCTTGGAGCACTTCAGTTCGAGCTACAGAAGTGGCTCATGCATCTGACAGAGGAATCACGTGATTCCCAAGGGTTTGATGGCATCATGCATGGTTGACTTTAGTTGGACTTCAGTGGCAGAAGTTTGGAGGAGTTAATGAGATAGATAGTGGAGTTGTGTTCTGTTTATTTTAGTTGAACTAGTTGAGATTAGTTTAACTAGATAATCAATTAGTTATGAGTGGATTGAATTAAATATTATTTAATTCATTAATTAGTAACTCATTATTCAACTCAAGAACACATCAGTTCACTACAGTGCATGATCAGTTCAGTGGAGACCGGTGAAAGAGGTAGATGAAAGGGTGGAGTTAGCTATCAGTTGTGACTATACTGTTGCTATTTGCAACACACAGATAGGTGGAGTAAGCCCATGAGGATTGTGTAGTTCAGGCTGGTGGTTTATCTATATAAAGAGGCCATCCCATAGCATTGAAACAGGCAATAGAGGCAAGGCAATTGGCGGTGAGTTTTGAACCAGTAACCTGTTCAAAACTGAGCTAGATTGTGGGTAACTGTATGAGAAAGTACTGAGTACTTGTGAGGAGTATTGTACTAAGTTTGTTACTTGATTTCTCCATTATAATATACACAATAGCTGCGGGGTTTTTAGCTATAAGCTTTCCCCATACATACTGTGTTAATGTGTATGATGATTTGATGTGCTATCGCTTGTTTTATTTCCGCATGTGTGATGATCTGAGTGGAAGAGATTATGTGTTGCATATGAATTCGAATTGATATGTGATCAGGATAGTCTCGGTGGATAATTAATCATTATTCAGCAAATTTCTACATGGTATTGGAGCTATTGAAGAAGAGATTGATCATCACAGTGATTACAAACTTATTTAGGTAGACAGAGTCTGCATGCGGGCCAGGTAGCCTCTGGATCCATCCTTTCCTTTGAAAGGTGATATATCCAGTAAATGCCCCTTGCAGTCGATCTCTATGCTAGAAATAATTTGTTCTCACGGATCTAGAGCGGTTGAGCTTTGAAGTGGAATTCAAATTTTGCAGCAGTTTTGTTTTCTTGGTGCCGGAGTTGAAAATGTCTTTCAACGGTTTGCGACTCGAATATGCTCTTGAAGGCAGTTCGAATTATGTTGCATGGAAGGATCGCATGGAGGCAGTATTAGAAGATAATGGTCTAAAGGAGTTCGTAGATACGGATGTCCAAAAGCCCACTGATCCTGCTGAAGTCGAAGCCTGGCAAAAGAAGATGGCGAAATGTCGAAGGATCCTGTTGGAGGGCGTCAAGGATCATATTGTATCCAGCCTGCATGGAAAGGCTTCTCCATATTTAATGTGGAAAGATTTGACGGATCTATTCCAGAGTAAGAGCGACCAAAGGAAGCTGGCGCTAAAAGATAAGCTCGGGAACATCAAGATGGAGAAGGGCAACAGTATCGCCAAAAATACACCAGGCCTGTCGCCAAAGCTCAGCGATGTGCTTGGTTTCAAGTGTGATGGGATCGGTATGGTTCTTGGACAGCGGTGCGTCATTTCATATGACGGGAGATCAGGATTTGTTCTCAGATCTGGAGGATAAAGATTTGGGTGTGCACATCGAGATGGGCGATGATGGTAGATACAGTGCGACTGGTATCGGTACCATATCCTTTCAGAGGGAGTCTGGTAAACCCTTTGTATTGAAGGATGTCATGCATGTACCTGGATTGAAGAAGAACTTAATCTCTGTGGCGATGTTGGAGGATAAGGGGTATGATGTGGTCTTCAGCGAAGGAAAAGCCTTCCTGCGCAGTAAGACTACTGGAGAGACCCGGAAGATAGGGGTTCAAACCAAGAACCTTTATCAGTTGCAGGTAGATGGCTGCGCAGCTATGGCATTCAAGGCGGGAGAAGTGGTGAGCCGGGATGATGAGGGCGAACTGTGGCACAGGAGATTGGGCCACCTTCACCATGGAGCTTTGAAGATTCTGCAGCAGATTTCTACTGGTCTTCCTAAAGGCACTCTTGCGCAGTCAGATCAGTGCAAGGGGTGTACTTTAGGGAAGTATGTGAAAGCCACCTTTCACGAGAAGGATAGTCGCGCCACGACGATCCTTGAGAGAGTTCACACAGACGTGTGTGGTCCTTTCTCAGTTGCTTCGACAGAAAAGCACGGGTATTATGTGATCTTTGTTGATGATTTCTCTCGAAAGTGCTGGATCTTCTTCATGCAGAAGAAGAGCGATACATTCGCGAAGTTCTGTGAGTTTAAAGCACTGGTCGAGAAGGAGTCGAGGAAGAAGGTGATTGCTCTAAGGAGTGATAACAGTGGTGAATTCATCTCGGCTGAATTCAAGGAGTTCTGCAGCGCAGACGGGATTCAGAGAGAGCTCATCGCACCCCATAACCCACAGCAGAACGGGGTGGCTGAGCGGAAGAACAGAACGATCGTGGGTGCTGCACGGGCGATGTTGCATGATCAGGGCCTACCCCTTCACTTGTGGGCTGAGGCATGCAATACAACAGTGTATGTGCAGAACCGTTGTCCTCACAAGGTTCTTGGCATGAGTACACCGGAGGAGGCTTATTCTGGCAAGAGGCCTGATATTTCCCATTTGCGGATCTTTGGTTCTCCTATCTACATGCATGTGACGAAGGATGCGAGAAGGAAGCTGGATCCAACTGCTGAGGTTGGAATATTTGTGGGGTACACTGATACACCTCACAACTATCGGGTGTATTTGTCAGACAGTCGCAAGACTGTTGTGCGACGGGATATAAAATTTCGGGAGGAGAAAGCCATGCAGTGTTCGCTTGAGAGGGAGCTACACTTGCATGCAGATGAGGAGCTGTTAGTTCCTAAGGAGGAGCTTCCGGATGTGGATCAGCCACAAGAGGAGGTTCGGGAGGTGGAAGAAACCACCCAGGCAGCGCCAACCATCAGAGGGCGCATGCGCACTACAGAAGCTGAGCGACTGGCTCGGGATGCAGAGAAGGTTGTAGGACCACCAACAGCACAGCGCAGACAGAGGCAGTCACTGGATCGGTACACTGGATACATGGCTCTTATGAGTCAATGTGTTGTGACAGAGCCATCCTCTTTTGAGGAAGCTGTGGAGGAACCCGCATGGGTTGATGCCATGATCGAAGAATATGATTCAATCGTCAGGAACAGTGCATGGGAGATTGTCCCAAGACCGGTGGGAAAATCAGTGGTGGGTTCGCGATGGATCTACAAGGTGAAGCAGGCGGCTGACGGGAGTGTGGAGAAGTACAAGGCGAGATTTTTCGCCCGTGGCTTTTCACAGATCGAGGGGATTGACTATGAGAAGACCTTTGCACCTGTCGCAAGGTACTCTTCCATACGGACGATCCTTGCTCTCTCAGCGCAGATGGGGTGGCACATTCATCAGATGGATGTGAAGACTGCGTTCCTCAATGGAGTTATTGAGGAGGAGGTGTACATAGAGCAGCCTGAAGGTTTCGAGATCTTCAGCAGTGAGTCGCATGTGTTCCGACTCAAGAGAGCATTGTACGGGCTGAAGCAAGCACCTCGTGCTTGGTACACTCGGATAGACAGCTACTTCACCGGGCTTGGATTCTCCAAGAGTGAGGCGGATCCAAACCTGTACCAGATTGTGGTGGAGGGGAAGTTGTTGATCATCGTACTATATGTAGATGATCTGATTTTGATTGGCGATGAGCAGTTGATACTTTCATGCAAGGAGGATCTTGCACGAGAGTTTGAGATGAAGGACTTGGGCATCCTTCATTATTTCATGGGATTGGAGATTTGGCAGCGCAGCGGAGGACTGTTTGTTTCTCAGGGCAAGTATGCCCGGGAGATTCTGGAGAGGTTCAACATGCAAGGCTGCAAGCCTGTTGACACTCCTCTTCCTGGTGGTTGGAGGAAGGAGGGTGCTACTTCAGCGGAGGTAGTGGATGCCACTGTCTATCGACAGTTGGTGGGGTCGCTTATGTATCTGGTCAATACACGACCCGATATATGCTATGCAGTTAACCAGCTTTCGCAAGCTATGGTTAAGCCTACAAAGCTCTTTTGGAAGGCGGGCAAGCATGTATTGCGCTATATCAGAGGCACATCGGGATATGGTCTATGGTACAGACAGGAGGATGGAGTGAAACTTTCTGGTTTCACTGATGCAGATTGGGCAGGGAGTCCAACGGACCGGAAGAGCACTTCTGGAGGAGTTTTCAGCATTGGGTTGACAGCAGTTTCCTGGTACAGCAGGAAGCAGAGATCCGTGGCACTCAGTTCAGCAGAGGCCGAGTACATGGCAGCAAGTTTGGCTGCATGTGAGGCTATTGGGATGAGGAAGATCCTCGCAGGTTTGTTCAGGTTGCATTTGGAGCCTACAGTGATCTACTGTGATAACCAGAGCTGCATCAAGCTCTCGGCTAATCCAGTATTTCATGATAGGTCCAAACATATCGACATCAGGTACCATCATATCAGAGATTGTGTTCAGCGGAGAATCATGATGCTTTCATATGTTCCCATGGAGGATCAGGATGCCGAGATCCTGACGAAGGCGCTCACCAGGAGCAAGTTCGAATTCCACAGAGGCAGGATAGGGGTTGCAGATAATCCATATCTTGCTGAGAGGGAGTGTTGAGAATGTAGCAAGATGATGGAACTTAGTGAAATGAAGTCGCCTTCACTAAGTGGGCCCGCAGGCAAATTCTGGCGCAAAGTCTATTTTTAGACATATGGAGCATGGTTCGGGGATTCCGGTTTGAGATTCTTGGAGCATTGGTCATGTTGGTAAAAATAGATGAGACTCTATTTTTTAGGTCGAAGAGGTCGAAGGCTATTTTTAGACTGCCTCTCCTAAAAATAGGGAAGTCAAATATTATTTACCCTTAATAATATTTGGACTATAAACAACAGTTTACTCTCTTGGAGCACTTCAGTTCGAGCTACAGAACTGGCTCATGCATCTGACAGAGGAATCACGTGGTTCCCAAGGGTTTGATGGCATCATGCATGGTTGACTTCAGTTGGACTTCAGTGGCAGAAGTTTGGAGGAGTTAATGAGACAGATAGTGGAGTTGTGTTCTGTTTATTTTAGTTGAGCTGATTGAGATTAGTTTAACTAGCTAATCAATTAGTTATGAGTGGAGTGAATTAAATATTATTTAATTCATTAATTAGTAACTCATTATTCAACTCAAGAACACATCAGTTCACTACAGTGTATGATCAGTTCAGTGGAGACCAGTGAAAGAGGTAGATGAAAGGGTGGAGTTAGCTATCGGTTGTGACTATACTGTTGCTATTTGCAACACACAGATAGGTGGAGTAAGCCCATGAGGATTGCGCGGTTCAGGCTGGTGGTTTATCTATATAAAGAGGCCATCCCATAGCATTGAAACACGCAATAGAGGCAAGGCAATTGGCGGTGAGTTTTGAACCAGTAACCTGTTCAAAACTGAGCTAGATTGTGTGTAACTTTATGAGAAAGTACTGAGTACTTGTGAGGAGTATTGTACTAAGTTTGTTACATGATTTCTCCATTATAATATACACAATAGCTGTGGGGTTTTCAGCTATAAGCTTTCCCCATAGATACTGTGTTAATGTGTATGATGATATGATGATGTGTTATCGCTTGATTTTATTCAGCATGTGTGATGATACGAATTGATGCGGAAAAGGTTGAGTTGAGTGGAAAGATTATGTGTTGTGTATACAGAAGTTCAAATAGTATGTGACCGGATAGTCTCGGTGGACTAGTGTCTTCTTCCGGCAAATTTCTACGGGCATAGACTAATAAAAGAGCGGATTTTATACATTAAACTGAGTTTAATTAACCCATAAACCTGTATTAATTAGGCCTAATCCACATTTTATCCGAGATTATCCTAACTGCGAGTTTAGCGCTAAGCATTGCTTAATTAGCACTAATCACAGTTAATTAAATTAATGAAGATTAATTTGGCGAGCTGCTAATTTTGGTAGAAACTGCCAATTTAACTCCAGCTAGCCAGATTTAGCTCAAGTTAGCTAAATTTAGGCCTAAAATTGTGGAGAAAATGTAAATGGTCATAAATTTTGGAGTTTTCGACCAAATCAGGTGCAGAAAGAGGCTATATGACCATTTTTTGGAATTATGGACTCATTGGTGTAGGTTTGACGAGAAGAAAATCATTTTAAATAGGTCATTTTGCAAATTTGAGCATAATATAGAGGCCAGAGCCATGGAACCTGGACCAAGGAGATGTAGCACAGGAGGGGTGATCTGCTTCATCAAATACATGTGTTGATATGTTGTATGGTGATGTACTGTACTTTTATTTATTTTTGTTCAGCCTTCGTTTTATGTTAATTTTTTCATAAAATTAACATGAAAAACACTCATGAGACTTGATAATTTGCAAGAGAAATTGAATCCTTAGGCACACAAGACATTGTATTCAGAATCTGAAAGAGTAATTAGCACATCAACACTAAAATAATTCATTTAGATCATAAGTCGAGGCAACAAACAAACCGGTTCTATAATAATTCGGAGATATACCTCACTCATCTTCGAATCCATATGGTAATCCAGCTAAACCAAAACATGAGAACTCCACAACATCATGGCTATCCAAAAATGGAAAGGCTAGGCTGAATACAATGTCACATATGGTCTTATTTCTTTCTTTCCTTTCTTGGTCCAAATCCAAAGTGCTCCAAAAACTCTAAGTTTCCAAGAGAGAGAGAGAGAGAGAGAGAGAATATGAGAGAGCTTCGAAAATGTGAGAAAAATCTTGCCAATTTATCCTCAAAATACATTTTTTATAAATGATGCCTCTATTTTCTTCATTTCCCATTATTTTCCTTCATTTTCCTCCTCACATGCAACTTGTGACCTTTCACCTTCCCTTTCTCCTTCTTTCCATTATTTTCATAAATAATTGTTCCAAATATACCATTTTTCCTTTCCAAAGCCTTTTCCATTGCCTTTGCCAATTTTCTTTAGCCATAATAATCGAATCAACACCCCTTAGGATGTTTTTACCAACATTTAGCTTGGAATAAGTGTCCCATCAACCGTGGTTATTATTTTTAACTTTATTACATGGAATTTTCACCAGGGTTGTTACAGAACCCTCCCCCTTGGGGGACACCGTCCTCGATTTTCAATGACACATATACCTTAGAAAAACCACTGAAAATCAAACATACTTTCCATGGAGATTTATAACTTAGCTCATTTCAGTATTTACAATTATCCTGATCAAAATATAAAACCATCATGACAATCATACCATGTACTGGAGTTTTATAACACAACTCATTAGGATATTTACAGTAGTATACACATATACACATTTTCTCAACCAAAAAATAAAAAGATACAATTCCTATATCTGCAACAAGGGAATCCAAAGGCTCACACCTCCACCCTCAAAGTAGTACCGGGATCCACTTCCTTCCCAGGAAGTCTAGAATCCATTGTCAGAGCCAAAGTTTCATCCAATATTCAGTGCTACAATCTTGTGCCACTATATTCTAAATGAAAATTTATTGGCTCATTTTTCCAGGGTACACTCCCAATGTGCATCTGATTCCATCTAGAAATGCTAATGACCAAAATAAATACATCGATGGAATTCCCTTCTCTACTACACAGTCCCTTCGAAAATCCGATAATCCCCTTCCAAGTAGTCATTCACCTTCCAAGTTCCCCGACATCCCCTATCTCGTGTGATCCATTCCTTGCCAAGGATTCCTCAGATCGGAAGATATAAAAACCAAAGAATATACCTTCTTCAAAACTATCATATCGGTCATAGCATGCTAATGGAAATAAATGGACACTATTGGGTACCAGTGTCCCACAATGGCCCTGATCTTGAAGCGCTTTACCAACATACTGCTTCCTGTTTCAATTTCTTTCTTTTTTGCTGCTAATTCTTGCAATCAGTTTCAACCACCCAACCAAGAATTTTTATGCTTCCTGTACGAAGCACATAACTGCCATTAGATTCAAAATAAATTGAAATAAATTCAAATCATACCTCATTGGTAGCTCGTAAATAAGGTACATTTGCAATCTTGTTTACTTCCTATCACCACAATTCATACTAGTTGTTTGATCAAATCATCATGTATAAACATATCACATATGGTTAGCTCAAAACATTACCATCATAAGTAAAAATAATGAACCGCATGAAATCATCATAACCATAATCATAAATCACATGTAACCTATTGGGGTTCCCATGTTTTGGCAAGGTTGGCAATACCAAAAGATGAGACAACATCAAACCGCTTTCAGACCCTAGGATCTATCCCTCCTAGGTCCAGAGAGGGATCTCTCTATGATTGTCAAAGGTATATGTATTTGAAGCTCAAATTTAAGGTGTTAGGCTAGTTATAAGGCTCGGAGTTTGTTTGTTTAATTGTATGTTTGGTTGTTGAGAATCAAGAAATAAGGGTTCAATATAAGACAAGGATGAACAAAGAGGATTTTAGGCAAAGGAGAGATATTCCAGGGAACATTCAAGACCATTGGGCAATGAAGTCAGGAAAGGGTTTACTTGTTGTTCAACATGCAGGCTTTCAGTTGGGCTAGTCATCTAAAGCATTGGATCTTAAATATGATTGAGTGGCATGAAATGGCAAGAGATAAGGAAACAGTAAAGGTTTAGAACACGAAGCTAAAGACCTGAGATCAGAGAGAGACTTTGAACTCTCAATGCTTTAGCCTCCAGCTTGAGGGATCTTAGAAAAGGTTCGATTAATTGAAAAGGATCCTAGTGAGATAAAGACAGAGTTCTAGACCTCCCAGTGTTCCCAATTCATTCAATTAAACCTCAACAAGAACATCTGAAACACTGACCTTAATAATTCATACATCGGCCAATAGGCAATAACATCCACTACACTGGTTAAATTAATTGAAATCATTCCTCAGATACACATATAGCAGAAAAACATTAAAGGCAAGGAGAGCAGAAACATAGGGTACCTAACTAGGGTAAATCCTATGCCAAATTTCTGATGCAAGCCAGTAGAAATGTAATGAAATGAATTAAAATACAGAGACAGAAAAACATCACCAACTGCTTTAAATCAGGATCCAAAGAAATGTGCTTGTATTATTAATAGCAACACCAGTCAAATACAACATTGCCAACAGCTTGAAAGTTCAGTCTGAATACATATTCCTCAGCCTATCTTACAACTTTACACACAGAACATGTCTCAAAGGAAACAACTTGCAATTCTCTGATAATCGATCAACAACATTTACAATTAGTTCCTTCATGAATTTATAGCTTGAGAGAAGCTAGGAAGGTAGGTGAAAACTAAATGCAGCATTAAAAACTCAGAAGAGGAAGAGGGCCGAGGCCCATTCTATTTAAATTATGTGCATTTATCCATGGCACTCTTTGGATGAAAGAATGGTCTTCGTCAGGCTTCCATTTACTCCAGGTATGTCTCTGATTTACTTTGGCTGTAGTACTCTGTAGTAATTTTGGTGAACAATCAAGAGTAGAAAAATGAGGCTAGGGTCTGCCATATTGTGAATCAAATGCTTCTGATAGCACAGGACTGTTGTCAGGGGGGAAAACTTTACTTGGACACAATGTTGACTGAAACAATAATGTGTACCGTGTCCTTTCATGGAGGAAAACATTCTGATGATGTAGAAAACCTAATATACATTAATTTATGCGCTCTGTACCCTCTGTGTGATCCATGATGTCTTCAATCTGGTACTTTGTCTCTAAACCACTGAGTTAAGGCTCAAAGATCTTCATTTTCGTGCCTTAAACTCTCTGCTTCTCCATTTCTGTCTCTGTCGGTGAAAACTACGCTTTTGATGGCTCTGGGAGGTTTACAGAGTTCAAACCCTGTTCTTTTAATGCAAGTCCTATCACGGCTCCTTCCCAGGCTTTCTTCGTGATTTTGGCCTCTGAAAAAAATGGTCCTTTCTGCGTTTTTGCCGCTGTAATAAAGACTGTGTAACCATGGCGGCTTTCACCATCTGATAACCCTGCAAAACACGAAAAATTGTTAAGAAAAACACGTATGGAGGTGGTGGATGCAACGGGGATGATGAGAATGGCCATGCAGACTGGTGAGATGGCGGAAAGGTGTAGGATTATGGTGGAAAATGAAACTTAACAGTGGAACATGGTCTGGAGGACGTGGGCGGAGCGCAGCAAATTTTTAATGCAAAACCTTTGAATTTTGACCCTTTGAATATATAAAGAGAGACGGGAAAAACACGACAAAAATACATGGAAAGGGTGACGTGGCGGGAGCGGTCAACGGTGGGACATGCAATCAAATCTGGACTTTCTGATCTCAGGAGGAGATCGATGACTGAGGACACGGGGGAGGGCGACGGATGGTGGGCCAGGGGTACAGATTGCCTTGGTTAACTCCCACACAGCTTCGTGGTGCGACAACCGTCGGATGGATGGTCGCAGATCGGACGGTGCACGTGCATATCGCGCGGGGTCTTCAACCGAATGTTAACGCGCGATGGGGGGGTGGTTTTCAAATAGTGTCGGTTCCACGCATCGTGCGATGAGTGGAATCGCTGGCCAAACGAAAATTACCGCCCACCTCTCAAGGGCGGTGCGATAGAAACCGCTGGATTTTGAACAGTGACCGTGGCGCGTTTGCAGGGACCACCGGGCGAGCGAAAAGCTGACCGTTGATCTGCGGGTAAATGAATGGTGGATGATGCGATCGAAGGAGTGAACGGGTTGAACGGCGGACGTTGTGGGGACGCGACGACCGTCGGATCTGTACAGATCGACGGTTTAAAACGCGCCGGATGTGGATTCTGCGATAAGCACCTTCCGCCTTGGCGCCTGGTCTTGGCGCCCGAGTCTCATGGTGGAACAGTTTTAGGGGGCTGGCCGAAGGGGCTAGGCCTGCATAATGTTACAATGTGGGTTTTTCAGCCTTTTCAATGCAATTCGAGGCCAGGATGAGGGTAACGATAGAGGGAAAAAGGGGATTTAAACCAAACAAAGTGTATTTGGAAGGTTTAAAGGGGATTTTAGGATGGTTTAGGAGGACTAGGGGAGGGATTTACGGTTAAAAAAGGGGAACTTTGACAAAGGT
>CM076570.1:705152385-705210049 GCA_034641835.2 Pinus albicaulis
GTTAATGTGTTAGCCCCTATAAATTTTTGACAAGAAAATAGGGGGCTAAAATGTTTTTGAGCCTTCAAGGAATGCATTTCCCCTGAAAACACATCATCCTTGAAGCCTCCTTATGCCTTTTTCATTTTTCAAAATCCTCTCTGCTGATTCCCATCATAAAGCCTCTCTCTTTGTGAAGAAATGCCCAAAGGGCCTCCTTTTCCCTCTTATTTCATTACCCCTAAGCCTTTGTTTTTCATCCTTTTGCCTCCCCTTCTATTTTCCCTTTTTACCCTCTTAATCCCCCCAAAATTCCCTTAAAATCCTTCCCCTATCCTTTGTTGGTCATTTCCCCCCTTGTTCCTCTATCGTTCCCCTTCCCAACCTCCAAAATCCATTAAAATGGGTTAAAAAAACCCACTTCCGACCTCATTATAAGGCCTAGCCCCTTTTCTGCTAGCCCCAACCACTTCCCCCACACATGCCCGTGCGCTATGACCAAGCGCTTAAGAGCCTTGGGAGCTAATCGCAATCAGAGAGTCGGGCGGTGTGATCCTTTTTAATATCCAAAAAAAAGAGTTTCGATGCAATGGTTTGTTAAACAAGTCCCGCGATAAGATATTCCATCGATGTCTTCATTCCACGATCGACGGTGGACGCTAATCCACACCCTCCACAGATCGCTAATCGCAAGACTCTCCGGCCAGTCCCCGATCGCTCAATCTCCGATCGAACGTGAACCGTTGATCCGATCTCCCGAGATCCAGACGTCGAGCGCTCAATCGCGCCGACCTCCGATCGTAATCGCAAGTGTTTTGTCTCTCTCCTATTAAATCTCTGCCGTCAGTTTCCACTGTAGCATCCAACGATCAACACTCAATCGCAACTCCCCTCTACTAAGGTAGGCAGCGATTTGACCTACTGGGTCCCACCTCGTACGATCTTTCCTGTCTATTTCATTAGATATCTTCCATTTCCTTTGCATTTCTCCCAAACATTTAATCTTTGGGCCTTTACACTATAACCATTCCGTCCACCTTCTCCATTATTTCCACCACCCCAAACTACTCCACCACCGCTCCCACGGGCCTCTGAAGCATTGTCTCTTCCACCACTGCCCAGGTTCATAACAGGTTTATGTCAGTGTGCAGATATCACAGAGAGGCCAATTTAGCAGCCAAACGATACAGCAGAGACGGATTTTGAAAGGGTTTTCGCGCATAATTGGAGATTAACAATCATAATCCCGTTTTCAAGGATTAAGGCTTAGCTTGAAGACTAATGAGCGCACCAGCAAGTCATGACTGCGCTACCTAACAACATAAGTGTTTTCTCTAGAGGTGCACCTTCCTACAGTAGTTTCCATGCCGCCTTAAGCCCAGAAGCATTTAATTTCACTGACAAAGAGTTTCTTAAGAGACTGTCAGGAATACCATTATGAGGCATGGAGACCTTGCAGACTTTCCACCGGTGCATTTATTCCGGGAGGCTAGGGCAGAGCTCCAGACAGCCGAGATGATTACAAGGAACATATCAGAGGTCAATTTCGACCTGATAGAGGCTGCCAAATAGCCTACAGAGTACATACAGAGCTGCAGAACCATTAAGCAGCATGGGCAGGAACTCCTCCACCATTCTGTCTTAATGAAATTCATTTAATTTGTATCTACCCTTGTTATTCTCACTCTCCTATAAGAATCCCCGAGAGCATAATGAAAAGTTTTTTGTTGTTCAGTTGTTCGGCTGTTGCTGTTAGAGGGATTCAGTTTGACTGTTAGAACAGTCTTGGGAGGGAGTTACAGAGTAGCTTGTATGTAATAGGCTGGGAGGAGAAGTCTGGACTGTATTAGCCATTGAGCTTATTGTACATGACTGGTTTTGCATCAATTAATCAAAGCACATTTCACAGGATCCTGGTCTATTACTATTGGTGATGTATTTCCTAACTCTGTTTATTACATCTTCATACTGTTTCATGTTCTTCTGGTAGGCAACAGAAGTATAACATAGGATTCACCCTTGCTAGGTGCCCTATGTTTCCTGCTCTCCCTACCTTTAATGTTTTCTGCTTTATGTGTTATCTAAGAGTAAATTCATGGGGTTTAACCAGTGCAGTGGATGTTATTGCCTGCTGGATGATGTATGAACTTGGGGGTTTGTTGCTTGGATGTTTCTTTGTCAAATTTATCTCTGTTTTTCCCTTAGAGTTGCTAAAGCAGACCTGGAGTTAAATGACCTCTGGTCCGATCTATAAGCCGCCCCTTTGTTCCTCCATTGAAAGCTACCTTTGAGTATGTCCAAGCAGGTCTAGAGTTAAATGACCTCTGACCTGGTCTATAGACAGAAAATGGGTTGTTTTCCTTCTTTCACCTTCTCCCCTTAATGTTCCATCCCATCATCTATCTAAAAAGATCCTTTAGTGTAGATGACTTGCCCTCTGAAAGCCTTGGCTAGTGGTTGCAAGTAATTCTCCTTTCATGACTCCATAGCCCAATGGATGGCACTTTCTTGGCCTATCCCCTTTGTTGAAACATCCTGCTGCTTTGTTCCTTCTCTCCCATTACTTTCTCAGCCTATGATCTCATGACTCAACCCAGCAACCAACCAACCAAATTATTTTAAACCCCCTTTGTGCTTCATAACTAGCCTAACATCTCATCTTGAGCTTCAAAGATATATATCATTCTTTGCTCTATTTGGAGAGATCCCTCTCCGGGTCTAGGAGGGCTAGATCCTAGGGCCCCAAAGTGGTTTGATGTTGTCTCATCTTTTGGTATTGCCAAATCTGCCAAAACATGGGAACCCCAACATAATGGCGACTCCGCTGGGGAAGAGACCAATCAGCCTTGATTTGGTAAATCACTGTGGTGGACAGTAAGTTGTAAATCATCCACCTGGCGACTCCACAATTCCTGTAATGATAAAAAGGCTCCACTGGTGATCAGCAGGCCACTGATTATCTGTGGTTTCACATAAGACTCCACTGGGAGACCATGTCACAGTACAACATCATCCATGCCAAAGATCTAGTCACTTCGCTAATGGAAGACTCTGAACAATTTGCAGAAATAGATCCAAGCCTCATAGCAGAGTTTCAGTATGGAATAGCGAGTGTACTGGCAAAAATTTAATGGGAGGACCTTCCAAAGATTGTCCCTATCAGCTCACATCTCGATACTCAACATGTGCTTAAGAAAATGTTTCTAGACTTGGTGGTTGAGAGATATGAGGCTGAGCTCGAACTTTTCAACTCACAAGAGATATCATACGAGTTCAGAGACCCGAGAGCATTCTTGGAAAGTCTCCCGCCCCCCAAAAATGAAGAGATTCCGCCGTTGTTCGATGTACAGGAAGAAGATGATCCGGCTCTCAAGAACCACTTTGAAGATGCAGTGGAAAATGCAATAGTCGAAGCTGCCCAGGACACGGACAACCTACCAGTCATGGAAGGCATGAAAGAGGAAAGTGTACATCATCTTTTCGTTGATCCTATGGCAGAATATATGGAGGCCCTGATTAGCTCAATTATTCCAACATTGATCCTCATCATGGGCCAGATTTATCAGGGGTGGTCACTACTGATGGTGATCATAGTTTTGAAGAACCACATGCCGAGCACCCTGTGGTTATCTCTGACAGGAAGTCAGTGTTCATATCCTTTTTTGTTACTGCTTGACTGGCTGCATTGGCATTATCATATCACCTAGAACATCAGATATTTCCAATTAGAGTAGGGTAGGTAGGAAGTCTGGAATAAAGCTCAGCCTGTGAGCATGTAGTTAGTTGTTTTTAATTTCTGCAAAGTCCAGCAAGCCAGACAGTCTAATCCTGGCTTGATTGTTTTTCATTTTCTGTCTTAGAATGTAGAGAAGAAGTCGGCTAGACAGTTTAATCCTAGCAGAAAGTAGTTTAGGTAGAGAAACTATGAGACCAACAGTCTAACCTGGTCTCATGGAGTAATAAGGGTAGAAGTAGAATAGGTTTATTTTTCCTGTTTGTAAAAATTGATGATGTAAAAGGGTCTGCAAGTCCAAATGCACCCAAGAAGAAAAAATGTTAGGACTATAGTGTGGGTAGGTAGTTGTTTGGGAGAATTGTTTCTGCTGATATGTTGTCTTCATAGCTTGTGGCAGCAGATCAAAGAAAGAAAAGGATGGTTCAAGCAGCAGGCATCTGGCCTACACCAAGAGATCAATTTCTGAATTCTTGACTCCTTCAAGAAGAAGCCATCCCCATGTGGAGCCACTGTTAGCCCCCCTATAAATTTTTGACAAGCAAACAGGGGGCTAAATGTTTTTGAGCCTACAAGGAATGCATTTCCTTTGGAAACACATCATCCTTGAAGCCTCCTTGTGCCTTTTTTCCTTTGATAAAGTCCCCTCTGCTGATTTCCATTATAAAACCTCTATGTTTGTGAAGAAATGCTCAAAGGCCTCCCTTTTCCCTCTTTATTTCATTACTCCTAAGCCTTTGTTTTTCATCCTTTTGTCTCCCCCTTCTATTTTCCCTTTAAATTCTCTTAATCCTCCCAAAATTCCCTTTAAATTCTTCCCCTACCCTTTGTTGGTTGTTTTCCCCCATTATTCCTCTATCGTTCCCCCTTCCCAACCTCCAAAATCCATTAAAATGGGTTAAAAAAACCCACTTCGACCTTATTATAAGGCCTAACCCCTTTTCCGCTAGCCCCAACCACTTCCCCCACACAGGCCCGTGCGCTATGACCAAGCGCTTAAGAGCCTTGGGAGCTAATCGCAATCGGAGAAGTTGGGCGGTGTGATCCTTTGTAATATCCAAAAAAGGAGTTCTGATGCGATGGTTTGTTAAACAAGTCCTGCGGTAAGATACTCACCGTCGATCTGCTGTTCTGATCCGACGGTGGAGCGCTAATCGCACCCTCCACCTGATCGCCAATTGCAATACTCTCCCGCCGATCCTCTAATCGCGCCGTCCCTTCCGATCGAACGTGAACCGTTGATCCGATCTCCGTATCCAATGGTCGCCGCCAATCGCGCCGACCTCCGATCGCAATCGCAAGTCTTCCGTTCCTCGACAAATCTCTCGCGTCCGTTTCTCAAGCCGCATCCACCTGCTAGCACTCAATCGCAACTCCGATTATGCTCGATTGAGACTTCCGATTATCAGATCCCGACCGTCCATCTTCCCGCTGATCCAACGGTCAGCGCTTAATCTCACCCCAACCTCTGATCGCAATCGTAATGTATCTCCCGATCCCCCGATCACACTACCCCTCTGATTTCATTCCCCGCCGTTGATCTGGACCCGAGATCAACGGTTAGTGGTCAATCGCGTCCCCACTCCCAATCACAATCGGAACAGTTGAAATGTGTGTTGCGATTGCCACCCGCTTCGATCTCTGATTGAGATTTGACCTACTGGGTCCCACCTCGTATGATCTTTCCCGTCTATTTCATTACATATCTTCCATTTCCTTTGCATTTATCCCAAACATTTAATCTTTGGGCCTTTACACTATAACCATTCCGTCTGCCTTCTCCATTATTTCCACCACCCCAAACTGCTCCACCACCGCTCCCACGGGCTTCTGAAGCATTGTCTCCGCCACCACTGCCTAGGTTCATAACAGGTTTATGTCATTTTGCAGATATCACAGAGAGGCCAATTTAGCGGCCAAACAAGACAACAGAGACGAATTTTGAAATGGTTTTCACGCATAATTGGAGATTAACAATCATAATCCCGTTTTCAAGGATTAAGGCTCAGCTTGAAGACTAATGAGCGCACCAGCAAGTCATGACTGCGCTACCTAACAGCATAAGTGTTTTCTCTAGAGGTACACCTTCCTACAGCAGTTTCCATGCCGCCTGAAGCCCAGAAGCAGTTAATTGCACTGACAAAGAGTTTCTTAAGAGACTGTTAGGAATACCATTATGAGGCATGGATACCTTGCGGAATTTCCACCAGTGCATTTATTTCGGGAGGCTAGCGCAGAGCTCCAGACAGTCGAGAGGATTACAAGGAACATATCAGAGGTCAATTTCGACCTGACAGAGGTTGCCAAATAGCCTCCAGAGTACATACAGAGCTGCAGAGCCATTAAGCAGCATGGGCAGGAACTCCTCCACCATTCTGTCTTAATGAAATTCATTTAATTTGTATCTACCTTTGTTATTCTCACTATCCTATAAGAATCCCCGAGAGCATAATGAAAAGGTTGTTGTTGTTCAGTTGTTCGGCTGTTGCTATTAGAGGGATTCAGTTTGACTGTTAGAACAGTCTTGGGAGGGAGTTACAGAGTAGCTTGTATGTAATAGGCTGGGAGGAGAAGTCTGGACTGTATTAGCCATTGAGCTTATTGTACATGACTAGTTTTGCATCAATTAATCAAAGCACATTTCATAGGATCCTGGTCTATTACTATTGGTGATGTTTTTCCTAACTCTGTTTATTACATTTTCATACTGTTTCATGTTCTTCTGGTAGGCAACAGAAGTATAACATAGGATTCACCCTTGCTAGGTGCCCTATGTTTCCTGCTCTCCCTACCTTTAATGTTTTCTGCTTTATGTGTTATCTAAGAGTAAATTCATGGGGTTTAACTAGTGCAGTGGATGTTATTGCCTGCTGGCTGATGTATGAACTTGGGGTATTGCTGCTTGGATGTTTCTTTGTCAAATTTATCTCTGTTTTTACCTTGGAGTTACTAAAGCAGACCTGGAGTTAAATGACCTCTAGTCCGATCTATAAGTTGCCCCTTTGTCCCTCCATTGAAAGCTACCTTTGAGTATGTCCAAGCAGGTCTGGAGTTAAATGACCTATGACCTGATCTATAGACAAAAAATGGGTTGTTTTCCTTCTTTCACCTTCTCCTCTTAATGTTCCATCCCATCATCTATCTAAAAATATCCTTTAGTGTAGATGACTTTCCCTCTGAAAGCCTTGGCTAGTGGTTGCAAGTAATTCTCCTTTCATAACTCCATAGCCCAATGGATGGCACTTTCTTGGCCTATCCCATTTGTTGAAACATCCTGCTGCTTTGTTCCTTCTCTCCCATTACTTTCTCAACCTATGATCTCATGACTCAACCCAGCAACCAACCAACCAAATTATTTTATACCCACTTTGTGCTTCATAACTAGCCTAACATCTCATCTTGAGCTTCAAAGATATATATCATTCTTTGCTCTATTTGGAGAGATCCCTCTCCGGGTCCAGGAGGGCTAGATCCTAGGGCCCCAAAGTGGTTTGATGTTGTCTCATCTTTTGGTATTGCCAAATCTGCTAAAACATGGGAACCCCAACATAAAGGAATGGGGGAATTTTGATCTCAAAATCATTGTCTTCCACCGCCTTGATTATGGTGTAAGTCCCATAACAAAGTGGTATGAGTTTCTGATGGGCTCTAGTTAGGTGATCTTTCTGCAAATGCAGCCAAAATTTGTCGACCACCTGAAAATTGTGTGGCACCCGATGTTGATCATGTCACTGCTTGTACTTGGCATTGGATTTCTCCAATATGTCATGAACATGTTGGCAGATGTGTTGAATGCACTCAATGAAGTTGTTCACCTTGTCAAATTCAGATTGGACATGAGCCAAATCTGCCTGAGTCGCCGCAAATGGCATAGATTCGTCAATAGGACATAGTGGCTAGAATTCCAAGCCTACCTAAAAGGGGTTGTGGCCGGTTGAGCTGTGGAGAGACCGGTTATAGTTGTGTTGTACATAGGGGAGGCTCTCATCCCATGTGCATGGATTCTTTGAGTTTTACATGTGCAGAATGTGTACGATCATCCTGTTGACAACCTCTAACTGGCCATCAGTTTGGGGATGGAAATAAGTGGAATTGGCAAGCTTGGTGTCCAGCATCGACCATAGGCTGGACAAAAATGTACAGAGGAACCTGTTGTCCCAATATGAGATGATAGACTTTGGGATCCCAAGTGTACCCACACTCCTTCAAATAAGAGTTTAGCAACGGCTTCTATTGTGATATTCTTCTTACAGCTTGTCATATTGTCCATCTTCGAGAATCCGTTGATGACCACAAAAACATAGTCATTTCCATGCTTAGTAGAAGGAAGGCCAGACATGTAATCCATGGAGATGGATTCCCAAGGTTGAATAGGGGTAGGTAGTGGAGTATAGAGGCTTTGCTTCTTGAGGGTGAGTTTGGCAATACTGTAGGCAGTGCAGGACCTGATGTACTTCCCAACATTGTGTTGAAGGTTCGACCAATAGAAATACTTACGCAATACTGCCACTATTTTCTCGACCCCAAAATTCCCAACGACCCGACTGTAGTGCACTTCCCAAATAATATTGGCATGCTCACTTGAAGGAATACAAAGGTGTCCAATGTGACAAAGCAGTGCATCCTGGAGGTGAAAATTTGGAACTTGCTTACCCTACAAGAGTGTCTTATATGTGTGGCCGAATTATAAATCTCTTTTGTAGAGAAGCGGCCAATCGGAAGTCTCGTGCCCACAAGAGTTGTCCATGGTGGTTAGCATCGTGATTATTGGTGTTTCCCTTCCTGTACTTGATGTTCAAATGGAACTACTGCAGGTACGTGGACCACTTCTGATGGGGATTGTTCTGCAACTTCCCTTGTGTTTGTATGAACTGCAGGGATCGGTGGTTTGTGTGGATGACTGTTTCCTTCCCCAAAATGTAATGCTTCCATTGTCGGCAAGCCTGTACAATGGAATACATCTATTTGTCATAAGTGGGATACTTTCAGAGTATTTCAGAAAGTGTATCACTGTGATATTCCATTGGATGCCCCTGTTGAGTAAGAACTGCACCAATAGCATAGTCAGAGGCATCTGTCTCGATCTCAAATGGTTGTTGTAAGTCTGGTAATGTGAGCATTGGTGCAGAGCATAGGTGATGTTTCAACTCTATGAATGCATTTTATTGAGATTCAGAACAAAATAATTTTTCTTTTGCTCCTCCCTTGGTGACTTGACTCAAGGGCCAAGTGATATGCAAGAATCCCAACACGAACATGTAGTAGAAATTGGAAAGACCTAGAAAGCTGTGGAGCTCTGTGATAGTGGTTGGGGTTGGGAAATATCGAATGACTTAGATCTTGGATGGATCCACATGCACCCCCTGCTCATCGATAATGTATCCCAGATACTGAACCTATGCCAAAACTGCACTTTTCCCAATTGGCACACAATTTTTTTTTGTCGCAGTGTTTTGAGGACTAGTTGGATGTGGTGGAGGTGCTCTTCCCAAGTCTGGGTAAAAATCAGGATGTCATCCAAGTACACCACTAGAAGTGATTTGGTTCATCAACCTCATGAAGGTTGTGGGAGCATTCATCAATCTGAAAGGCATGACCATCCACTCGAAAAGGCCCTCATTGGATTTGAAGGTAGTCTTCCACACATCAGAGGGTTTGATTGGTACCTGGTGATACCTAGACTTCAAGTCGATCTTGCTGAAATATTTCCCCCCTTGAGTTTGTCTAGCAGGTCATCAATCTGTGGGATTAGGTACATATTCTAGACAATGATCTTGTTCAATGCTCGATAGTCAATACAGAGACTCCAAGTCCCATCTTTCTTCTGCACCAACATTTTCGAGCTCCCATAGGGTGATGAATTCAGCCGAATGTGAGCTTTCTGCAGCAACTCCTGAATCTACCTATTGGTTTCATTATTCTCCAGAACATAGTGCTAATAGATTGGTCCATTGTGAAACGAGGCTCTTGGGGTCATATTGATGGAGTGCTTGATATGAAAGTGCAAAGGAACCCTTGTGGGTGAGGATAAAATGTCCTTGTATTCCTCTACGACTTTGTCCATCTGGTGCTGTCGCTTAGGGGAGCCTTGTTTGGAGACTACGACCATAATATTCTTCTTGCCCGGTGGGAAAATTGTAATGAAAACAAATTTTCTGGTTTGGTAAATAATCTTATTTCAGTGCTTTACAGTAATCAAAGAGATGACAGGAGGCAGTACTACCTCAGGTATCCTGTACAACTTATTTCCCAAAGTAATAATAACAGAACGAGGCCTAGAATCATACACAACATGTTGCTTCCACAAGTATGGTTGGCCTAATAATACATCAAAAACTTCAAGAGGATAAACATCACACAATACCTCATCTGTGAAGGGCTTGATATTGTAGGGAAGACGACAGTTCTGACTGACGCAGAGATATCCTTCTTGGTGAAGCTACTAGATGGTATATGACTGCGGGTGTGCTGTGGTCAGTAGGCCAAGCTGCTTCAAGACATTTACTGAAATGAGGTTCTTTTGGCTTCCGCTATCGACAATGAATTGCAATGGAGAACTTCACCCACATCGAGATTTGAAGATATTTAGTCGTCAGTATTTTTCACTGGTTATTGATGACTAGATCCATAGCTGAGTCTTCTAGAAGCTGATCTCCATATGTCAATTTGTCATCTAGAAAACCCTCATAAAACTTTTTTTCGCCCTCCTACTTTTCAGTCCGCCCATGTCAAAGTTAAAACTCATTATCACTATCCTATCTAGCTTCAGCCCTACTGGTCTGCCCATCAGCTCTAAAAGGAAAATCCAAGTCTGTTTCAAAAGCCTCCCCTAAGTTAGGAAGTGGCGCTTTAAGGCATTTTACCCTTGGCAACCATCAAAAGGCCAAAAAACCTCCATCTGATACAGACCAATCATGACAGACCTCCCACTCTACAAATGAAATTGATCACAACCCTAAGTCGCGCCACTTACACACCCCTAAGTCTCAGCACTGCATAGACCATAGTCTCAAGCTGATTATTAGGTATTTTACAGTGTTTTATGGATTTTACAAGGACAGGAAATATATCATCATCTCAGGAGAAAATTCTTGAATACACATTTAGAAGAACAGCTGCTTCTCAATGTCAACATGAGCCTGAGATGCATCTGCAGGGCAAGGAGTTACTCATCAAGACCTTGCAGCTTCCATTCAGCATGAAATCACAGTAGAAGAAAGACAACACTGTCAAGCAAACTAGTAATTTGTCATGGCCAAGAACCTCCTTCATCTACAAGCAGAGGGTTAAGGCGCCTCCTTCATCTACAAGCAGAGGGTGATGGCCAATATTGACTTCAAGGATTGCAGAACTTACTATAAGCACAGGTTTGTTTTTTACTAGATAGTAAAATAGTGACTCTAGGTTTCTGAGTGTAAGTGATGATCATAACAGGGCTAAGATCTGAAATGTGCAAGACAAAAGAAAACAAAGTTTTTGGTCTTGTGTCCTAAGAAAGAGAATCATGTGAAGTTTCAGTCATCATCAGGGCACATCAAAAAAGGGACTCCTTAATCAAAGCTATCATAAAAAATATCTCTGCAGGGGTGTTAATATGAATAGCTTCAATCAGTCTTGAGCAGGAAAATACTTCAGTGAAAAGACCCCTGTGTGTTCTTTTGTTCTTGTTGAAATCTGAAGTACAGTCCATGGTTTCTGGATGAACATAAAGAAGAGGTAGGAAAATAGTATACAGTCCCAGACCTAAGACATCTTGGTATCAGTCAAAGTGCCAGTGTAAGTCCGGTTGTTGCAATCTACACTCCACCACAAAGACAAGTGTATCCTTCAGATGCAGCAAGTTTGGTGATTTCAGAGCTCCATTAGAAGAAAGTGGCCAAAGGAACCTTGGTGTCTGTGAGTAATTATAGCTGCTTTTTCACATCTCACATACTTATCTTCTCAACACAGAGGTATAAAAAGGTCATGATATGAAGTTTTAAACCTTTGGGGAGACATATCATTAGTGAAAACAATTCTAGTTATATACAGCCTGCTGCTCCAACAAAAACCCAATTGAAGAATGGTTGACAAAGTTGTGTCATTACATAAGCAAAGAACTAATGATGATTATGTTCTAAAAAGATGTTGATCCCCCTACTCCTCAAAAAATGTCCTTCAGGTTGCTCATCACAAGTTGACAAGGAAAAAACTTGAGTTTTTCTCTTCCCAAGAATGGCATCACAGCTTGACACAGTGGTTTATAACATACAAAGAAAGACTGTGGCATTTTTTCACAAAGGAAAGCAGCTCGTAAAAACAAGTCAAGGTGCTCTACTATCACATTTTGAATAGAGGAAAAGCAAGTAAGGTTCTAAAAGGTCTCATAGGATTTCTCCATGAATTTGAATCACAAAAGGGCAAAACCTATGAACTGGTAGGTTCATTATCATTGGAGAAAAGTGAAGGCAAATAGTCGAAATTTCAATTTCTCATAAAGGTTAAGAGGGGCCTCACTTATTAACAAGTGGTTTTTACCACTATGATACATATCCAAACAAAGGACATCAGTTTGTGTGTTGAGATTTTTGAGAGAAGAGGTTTCAAATTTTGATTTAAAAACAAAGGCATTTTCAAACCTTTTGAAGAAAAAACCCTCTCCAAATCGAATGTGAAAGGACCGTTGGATTATTGCTCTCTAAAGGGTCAATGACTGTGGTACATTCATTTTCACAAACTCCCTAGGCATTCCTAACAAAAACCCCGTTGTCGCTCTCAAGACCGAAGAAAGGATTTGCAAGCAGATAAACAGAAGTTTTCGGGATTAATAGTTGCGCGGCGGCCAGATGCGGCGCGTCAGCCACCTTACACTCGTGGATATACAGCGCGGTGCGCTTGTAATTTTGGGTCATGTCGGCCCGACAAGTGAACGATTTGTTATTTTGCGCGACACTCTTTCTCGAACGTGTCGCGTACATTTTAAATGCCCACACATCAAAAGAATTAAATGCTACTAACCTCTCCAGGGGCATCATCATGGCTTTCAAAAGGTTTTTCATGCGCCTCCATGACCTTTGCAAAACTGCGGAGATAGTGAAGAGATGAAATCGAAAGGTAGGCAAAGTCAGAAAGAAATGTTGTGGTCGCTTGAAAGGTGTTTTGGTCAAAGCCTTGTTTGAAGACAATAGAGCATAAAGAAGGGAAATATCATGTCCAAAAACAAGCTTGTTGGTTTTTTACTGCTGGAAGACATTTTGTTACCACATCATAAGAAACTATTCAAACTCTGTCACCATATATCCAGAGATGTGTTTTTGTTGTAAGTATCAGTGGTCTAAAGTTGTGGTAAAATGTTAAAATGCTGATGAGGTCCTCTACAGGGAAGGAAATTGTGTTGAGCTAAAAACTGTATGTTTTCACCTTTCTTAAATCAAAGAACAAGGGTGTGTTTTATTCTTCAGAATACCAAAGGGAAATGATAACCCTACCAACCCCCGGAAAAGACAGTTGTTCACTGTATACTTGGTAACTGCCCTTTTTCCTCCAGCTCTCTGTCAAGTTGATTTTCCGAGGATATAAAAGCATTTTCTAAAGGGACAGGTTTTCCATACTAAAAAGGAGTTTTGATTGTGTGAGAAGATAAAACCCTCCAGCCTTATTTCAAACTTTGTTACCATACCTGTAAACTGTGTTTTTCTGTGAAAATATCCATTGTTCAAAGCTGTGCTGGGGTGGTGAGCATACTAATAAGAGTTCTTACAGGGAAAGAGATGTGTTGAACCAGGAGCTGTGTATTTTCACCTTTACCAATCAAAGGACAAGATATCTTATATCTTCAAGGCATCAAAGGGCAAGTCACCCCTATAAACCACAAAAAGAGACAGTTTTCACTATGTATTCTACATTACTATCTTCTGTTCTTCAAGCTTATTTGATAAGTTGATATTCATATAGAGCAAAGGAATTTTTTACAAAGACAAAGGTGTTACATTGATAAGGGGCCTTGATTATTTTAAGAGAGAAAACTCTTACAGGCTTTGATTGAACTTTTTGAAGCATTTTTCAAAAAACTCTGTCACCTTGTTACATAAAATGTGGCATTGACTGTATGCTTACACTAAAGGTTGATTGCATGAGATATGAGTTTGTTGAGTGATTGGCATACTAGGTAAGGACAAGTTCGTGATGATTGGAAAGTTCACCATTGATCAAAGGTACAAAACAGGTTTTTGAGCTCGAAACATCACAGAGCAAGGTGATTTTGACACTCTAAACAACATTTTCACCTAACAGTTTGTCTCCTTTTCACTGTATTGTCTCTTGTTAAGAGGTCTGCTGGCTGGAATACATATTAAAGGTGAAAATACCACTTTTTAAGGGAGCAGGGGTTTTGTATTGTGAGGAAACTTTTCGAAGTCATTCAAAGACATTGTTTCTCTATCTAAACAATGAATTGACAGGGTTTGGTTCAAAGAAGGCATTCCAAAGACTTGGAAGTAGTTTGGTGTTTCAGGAACACATCTAGATCAAGATTCCCTTCTAGGAAAAGCAACAGGAGCAGCATGACAGTGGTAAAGATGAGCAGCAGCAGGAAAAAGAGGAGAAGAATGCTGAACATCAGTAACTCAGTAGTGATAAACAGCAGTTTCAAGAAGCGCCCGGCACGGAAAGAGAAGAAAGGCACATCAGCACTCAACATTTTGGCTTCAGCTTCGGAACACATTGCTAAGGACCCTTGAGGGTCATGCACCCCAATTTTGAGCTCATTTTGACAATTTTTGGTTTTTTGGCATTTTTGGGTTTTTGGTCAAAAACTCATAAATTCGCCATTTCGTTTTGAGGATTCGTCAAGGGAGGATAATGGTACCATCGGATGCCATAGTTTCATGAGCATGTCCTCAGCGATTTTCAGAGCATTTGGAGATCATCTTCCCCTTCAAAACAGCGAAAAAGGCTCGCATTTTGCACACTCTGCCCGGTCTATCAGCAAACTGTAATTTTCTGTCTTTTTACACACAGGTGAAAATTTGGAGGACTTCTGGGCATCGGATTGGAGAAATTTAAGCTGCACCGAAAGGTAGACCCTTAGAGCTTTCCGACGAGCTATCATGAGCCTCGTTTCGACATCAGGAAGGCTGCCAAATGTTTCCGGCAATCCAGGGGACCTTTTTTTGAAATAAATTTGAAGTATTTTTGTAATTTTTGAACCTCAAAATTTTGCTTTTTCCAAATGTGCGTTTAGCTATTTTTACACTTGGAAAATGATGAAAAGTCAATTAAATTCCCTTTTTTAGCAATTTTTAGATATTTTATGAGATATTTTTGTGCCTTGGGCTTTGCAAAGCCTCAAGGACAAGTTTAGATATTTTGATTAGGCCAATGAGGATGGAAGTTGAACCATGAGGTTTTCCTCACTTGAGCCTATATATTCCAAAGGCTTTCATTGTAAACAAGGCTGAACTTGGGAGAAGAAGCAATATATTGGTCATATGAGCTTTGAAGAACATACTTGTGTTATGATTTTGGACTGCCTCTTGGATGCTTTTGAATGAATGATGAAGGATTGTTGATGGATTCCATGACTTGGTAGAATGGTATAGTGTCTCTTTCTATGTTATTGTCTTCTAGTTTTCATTCATGAATACATGTTTCTTGCTTGCTATAGATCAGTAGAGAACAAGTTTGAGATATGCCCATGGAGGCACCTCAAAATTCCTGAATCTTCATAGCTTTTATGTTTTCTTCTTCCTTAGTTGCACTAAATAATTCTTAACTACTCTTTAGTAACTTAAGGAGATTGTTGATAGTTTCATTCATAAGTTCTATGCATGTTAAGTAGGATGTATGGTGTTCCCTGCTTACCTATGGCTTTCCATAGTTCTATCCATGAAACTATCTCTTTGACTGATTAGATTATCATCTTGTTGAACCAAGGAGGCCTAGTTTCGATCTATCCCTTTGTCTAAAACTATGAAAGCTTGTTTTTCAAAGTGCCCAATAACTTAAAGACTGTGTTTAGGCGTTTCGGCATAGTTTTATGAGTTGTTAGTTTGTCTTATATGTTTTCCCCAAAGTCTGATAGCCATTTCCCGAAGTTAGAGAGTTATACTCCTCTATGCATGGTTTGAATGTTTGTTTCTAAGTATTGATTAGCTTATAGTTACATTATGCATGATTAATGGCTTGCCCTACCATGTCTAGGTCTGCTATCAAACTAATTATGCTCGAAACCCTTTGTTATTCATAAACTTAATGTCCATTTACTCCATTTTGCCCAAAGATCCTTTCTACCTTGAATCAAATCGGCCCTACAGCAGCCTTGTATAATCATCTGATAGCTTCCTTGACCTTTTTGACCCCATAGCCCAGTTGATCTAACTTCTTGTTACCCATTTTATATCTTTGATCAGTTTTATCCCTCACAAACTTAAAAAACCAAAATAAAAAAAACTCACTTCATAACTAGCCTAATATCAGAACACGACAAGCAAACACATATATACCCCTTACACATATAGAGAGAGCCCTCTCTGAGTCCAGGAAGGCTAGGTCCTTGGGCTCCAAAGCTTGGTTTGATGTTACATCATCATTTGGCTCACCAATCGGCCAAATCATGAGAACCTAACATAATGGCGATCACGGTGGGACATTGAGTCAAAACATCCTAGGTATCCCTTAGGAACTCTCAAAATCTCAGTCAAACTTAGAAGAGTAGAAATCTGGTTGTATCACCATCCTAGAAAAATGATGATTCAACTGTAGGACGCTCTTACAAACCTTAGGACTACATAAAACTTAGAAAAACCCCAAAAAATTCCTTAGATTGGTTTTTTTTTGTCAGTACTGGTGGTGGACCATACACATATACCTCAAAACAACTAAAAATCCACCTGGCGACTCCACTAGACTCCAGTAGGCCTTACTATTTTACCAAACTCTAGATTATTATCTGATTGACCTATCCCATCGCTCACTAACATAGCGGGAGATGGTGGGACCGCTGAGTACATGATAGTCTAGCAAAATCTTATATCCTTTTTAGTCCTTTAGGTACTTAAACAAGCAAGCAGTCCATAGACTCATTTAGAGTAAACTCTTTTTGTTTTCACCACCCTAGCAAAGTGTTGAAACAAGTTTAGAATACTTTAACAAACCATAGGCTGCACATAAACTCAGAAAAACCTTAAAAACATTTCCAGATTAGTTACTGGTGGTGGACCATAGCTACATCTTTACAAAAACAACCAAGTTCCACCTGGCGACTCCACAACTCCTAATAGACCTAAAGACTCCACTGAAGGAAGAACCTCAAACATGACCAGTCATCCTAGAAATAAAAAGATCTCAAGCCTTAGTTGGATTCAAGAAATTATTATCTTTATCTATAAGTATGTTCTATCCTACTTTGAGCCTGATCAAGAATACACCGATGAAATCTACATCGATCATTGGAAAGATCTCAAACCTCAAAAAGCGAACCCTCAAATTTCAGACCATGAGTAGGCTTATACACCTGTGCTTATCCCAGATCCACCTATGGAAAACCTAGCAAAACATGAGCCTCATGCTACCTTTCCCACTCTGGCTGAAACCTCAAACAGTCACGAACCTCTTTTTACACTACCTATATCCACAAAGGTCCCAGAAAGATACGAGCCTCTGGTTTTACCTCCCACCTTTCAAGCCCTTCCTGCAAATCTTCAACATAAATTACCCAGATTTGATGGAGAAAGCTCCAAAGTCACCGCCGAAGAGCACGCCCGAAATCTTGAGGATTTACTTGACCTTTATGATATAGAAGAAGATGATGTGCGTATTAGAATTTTTGCCTTATCATTACAAGGAAAAATTAAGAGTTGGTTTAAATACCTTCCAGCTGCAAGCATTACCAATTTTCATCAGTTCACTCAAATCTTCCTAGATAGGTGGGTGGT
The DNA here is from genome assembly GCA_034641835.2 of Pinus albicaulis. NCBI lineage: Eukaryota > Viridiplantae > Streptophyta > Pinopsida > Pinales > Pinaceae > Pinus > Pinus albicaulis. The sequence continues at coordinate 705,170,011 of CM076570.1, forward strand.
CAGGGGTAATAATTTTCTCATCATAAAGGAGTACGATCAGTTAAAAAGACAACCAGGGGAGAAAATACAAAAATTTTCAGCCAGGTTCAATAAAGTATACCGTGCAATGCCTGCTAACCTAAAGCCACCCCTCGGATGTGCTCTCTTGCACTACCCAGATTCTTTTGACCCAGAGTTGGTTTTCCAGATAAGAGACAAAGATCCTTTGACCCTAGAAGAAATGCAAAAGATAGAAGTTAATGTAGAATTCAACATACTAAATAGGGAGGCACAACTAAGAACCATAGAGAAAGACAAAGCAAATTAGGAGAGAATAATATCTTCAGAGGAAAAGATAAAAAAATTGGTATGTATGTTAGGCAAACTAGAGAATCTACTTAGGAAAAGAGAAAAACAGAAAGTTAAGGTTAACACTGCTTATTCAAACCAATTTACACTTCTTCCTCAAGATGAACACACTCAACTATTACAAAACAAGAGTTATAAACAAAATGTGCCTAGTCGGAAAGTTGCAAATAAAAACATAGAGGAATGCTCTAAAGAGACCGTCAGCCATTTTGAAATCACAGATTCTGAAATGGAAGAAGAATCAAAACCTTTAGGTTCTCAACCCTTATGCTTTAAATCATTCCAGACTTTGAAAGAAAATTTGCATCCTAAAGATCTCTCGGCAGTTATTCAGGAAAACCCTGCTCAAGTTAACTCTCACCTAAATCAAGAAGGGTTGATTGAAGAGGAATTCAAATTTGAGATAGAAGATAAATCAAAACCTGTAGGGTCTCTACCTTTATGTTGGGAGTCATTTGAGTTCATAAAAGCAAACTGGCCCCCTAAGAATCTATCAGAGGAAACTCCTGAATTACATGATAATTATCCTCAACATCACAAAGGATTGGTTGAAGATGAAAACAAGCAAGAAATGAAAGAAAACCCACAGGATCTCTCTAAGGGCATAAGTGATGGTTCATCATCTCTCATAGGTAAAGCCCAAAAAGACATTCATCTTTCAAATCAGTTTTCCCAAGAGAAAAATGATTATTGTAAAGAAATGAAAATGCCTCCCTTTTTAACTGAAGATGAAATAGATCAACTTATAAACATGCAGAAAGCCTCTGAAATTTCATATAACCAAAAATTTTCTGATCTTTCTCCTATTAATCTTGCATATCATAAGTCAGAAAATAGATGTGTAGATCAATTTGAAGAAAAACAATCTGATAGTCCGATATGCATGGTTGGTGACATTAATTATAATGATGATTTTCCAAGGTTTGATCAATATGTTGATAATGATGATGATTTCCAAACAGAAACTAACTTTGCAGAAGACTCAGTTTTTGATTGCTAAGAGGAAGCTCAGTTTCATGAACTTGAAGAAAGTAAGCAGCCATTACAGGTCATCAATGACACTGATGAGGAGAGCTCTGAAAGTTCAGAAGTAAGTGAAGAGTCTCAGACTCTTTGCTCTACTTCACTTCAGTCCATCAGAGATAACATTCACATAATTGGAAATCAACAGTTTTTCAGCTTTGATGATGAGTTTGAGGAAGATGGTGAAATTCTTGAGCATGTTGAGAATGAGAAGCCTTTTCCTGAAATGGTTGAAGAAACCATTTTGGACATGGAATCTTCCTTAACTCCATATTTGCAGTCACCAAGTTCCATTGAGTTACAAATTGCAGATGATGAAGTAGAGGTTGAGAAACAAATGAGAGTTGTCACACTATCCTTTGAAGATAATTTGCTGTCAAAGTGTATCCCTGCTCATCGACCTGATGACCTTCACACAGTTTTCAGCTTGCCCTATCAAAACACATCAGCTTGGATTGAAAACTACACTGCAATATATGATGAGTCCGACAGTTCCAGTGATCATGAGCAAGGGGAAGAGTTGCTTTACCGAGGGGGTCCCGAATATAGCCAAGTGGAAGAAAGAGTAGTCCTGAATGAATCCTATATCTCAAAACCTCTAGATCAGGTATTATTCCAAGATCCATTTGCTGTTTTCCTTGAGAAGTCTGAAAGAGTAGTGGGTTCTATCATGAACAAGTTGCTGCTAAGAATAAGAAAAAACTTAAGCATTACTGTCCAGAAACAAACCAAATGGGAGTGGCCTTTTCATTATTTCTGCATCATGAAAAAACTAAACCAGAATCCCCCATGTGATCATCTACTTGACTGGTTGCATTGGAAAGAAGATTTCACCAAATATATGTTGTGTACAGTTTAGATTAGGATAGAAAGACAGCAGTAGAAAATAAGCTCAGCCTTGTTTTAGATTAGAGAACAAAATCCTGTCAAACTACTTAATCTTGACAGTTGATCTACCATAGGTAGAGTAATGAAGGAGTTCATTAGTTTAATCTGAACTCCCGGCAGATGTAAGAGTAGAAATAGATAGGTTAATTTTGCAAAAAGAAAAATATACATTGTCAAAAGGCTGCTAGCCCAAATGCGCCAAAGAAAAAAAAAATGTTAGGAAAGATAGTGGGGTAGGTAGAAGTATCATTGATGTTAACCATGCTGTCACTTTTCAGAAATAGCATCAAAGAAGGGTGAAATTTTGCGCCAATGGGTAAGGCACTGGTATTCATAAGCCAAAGATCTGAATTCTGGACACCTCCTGACGAGGAGCTGCCCTCCCCGAATGGAGCCACTGTTAGTCATTAGTATTTTTTACTTGTTAGTGATGACTAGATCCATAGCTGAGTTTTCTAGAAGCTGATTTCCATATGTCAATTTGTCATCTATAAAACCCTCATAAAACTTTTTTTCGCCCTCCTACTTTTCAGTCCGCCCATGTCAAGGTTAAACCTCATTATCACTATCCTATCTAGCTTTAGCCCTACTGGTCTACCCATCAGTTCTGAAAGGAAAATCCAAGTCTGTTTCAAAAGCCTCCCCTAAGTTAGGAAGTGGTGCTTTAAGGCATTTTACCCTTGGCAACCATCAAAAGGCCAAAAACCTCCATCTGCTACAGACCAATCATGACAGACCTCCCACTCTACAAATGAAATTGATCACAGCTCTAAGTCGCGCCACTTACACACCCCTAAGTCTCAGCACTGCATAAACCACAGTCTCAAGCTGATTTTAGGTGTTTTATAGTGTTTTATGGATTTTACAAAGACAGGAAACATGTCATCATCTTAGAAGAAATTTCTTGAATCTACATTTAGAAGAACAGCTGCTTCTCAATGTAAACATGAGCCTGAGATATATCTACAAGACAAAGAGTTTCTCATAAAAACCTGGCAGCTCCTTTCAGCATGAAAACATGGTAGAAAAGATAACACTGTCAAACAGACTTGTAATTTGTCTTGGCCAAGAACCTCCTTCATCTATAAGCAGAGGGTTAAGGCGCCTCCTTCATCTACAAGCAGAGGGCGATGGCCAATATTGACTTCAAGGATTGCAAAACTTACTATAACCATAGGTTTTCTTTTTACTTGACAGTAAAACAGTGACTATAGGTTTCTGAGTGTAAGTGATGATCATAACAGGGCTAAGATCTGAAATGTGCAAGACAAAAGAAAACAGAGTTTTTGGTCTTATATCCCAAGAAAGAGAATCATTTGAAGTTTCAATCATCATCAGGGCGCATCAAAAAAGGACTCCTTAATCAAACCTATCATAACAAATATCTATGCAGGGGTGTTAATATGAATAGCTTCGATCAGTCTGTAGCAGGAAAATACTTCAGTGAAAAGACCCCTGTGTGTTCTTTTGTTCCTATTGAAATGTGAAATACAGTCCATGGTTTCTGGATGAACCTAAAGAAGAGGCAGGAAAGTAGTTCACAACCCTAGATATAAGATATCTTAATATCAATCAAAGCGCCAGTGTGAGTCCAGCTGTTGCAAGCTACACTCCACCACAAAGACATGGTTTCTCTTCAGATACAGTAGGTTGGTGTTTTCAGAACTCTATTAGAAGAAAATGGCCAAAAAAGCCTTGGTATCTGTGAGTAAGTATAGCTGTTTTTTCACATCTCACATACTTATCTTCTCAACACAAAAGGATAAAAAGGTTATGGTATGAAGTGTTAAACCTTTGGGGAGATATATCATTAGTGAAAACAATTCTATTTATAGACAACCTGCTGTTCCAACAAAACCAAATTGAAGAAAGGCTGACAAGTCATTTCATTACACAGGCAAAAGAAATAATGGTTGTTTTTCAAAGAATACTAATCTCCCTACTCACAGTGGATATCTTTAAAATGACTTATCATAAGTTGACAAAGACAAGAGGGTAACAGTTCAGTTTCTCCCTCAGCAAAGAGCATTACAATGAGACAGTGAAGACCTCCTTCATAGATAAACAAAAGGGGAGCTCTCCTTGTTCACTTTCTAACTCTGGTGTATCATCTCCTATTTTATCTTCTACCCACAGTCAAAGAAGAAAAACTCAAAGACACCTAACAGTTACATCAGTTTTCACAAGGCATCATTTCCTCCGAAGAATCAAGGACAAAGATGTCAGATTAGGTTACAAAAGAGAGAATGGACCTCCTTGCAAAGTGGAAAAAGTACTCCATTGACATATTGTTGAGCAAATGTCACATTTTGGAAACATTACCACTGATCAACTAAAATACACTGATCCTCTTCACCAACAGTTTTCACTGAAGGGGCCCTTCTCAGCCCATTCAAAATCATTTTTGTTTCGAATGGAAAGAGCAGTAGTTTAAAAAAGGAGAAATCTTCCAAACCCTTTCGAGTTACACTCAGAAGTTATGTCGGCTTTCCGCTTTTTAAAGAGATAAGGACTATTTCTAATTTATTTTTCCAACTCCAAAACGCGAGAAAAGCCTTCCTTTTGCTGTTCACAAGACAGGAAAAAAATTCGTGAGCAGAAAAAAGCAGAGATTTTCGGCTTGGAAACCGCGTGGCACGGCTATAGCATTGCGTGGCGTATTCAGGTGCACTTTTTGTGAAGAAATGCATAGGCGCGTGACGCGCCTGTGTCCTCTGGTCACAAGGGCCCGACACATGACCGGTTGTTGATGTTACGCGGCGTTCTCCTAGTTGAACGCGTTGCACACATTTTAAACGTCCAATACACATCAAAAGAATTTCAAATGCTGCTTCAACTCCTCCAGGGGCATCATCATGGCTTTCAAAAGGTTTTTCATGCGCCTCCATGACCTTTGCAAAATTGTTGAGATAGTGAAAGAGATGAAATCACGAAGTAAGTCACAGTTTTGATGCTTTGTGTGTTTATTTGAAAGAAGAAATTGTGCTGTAGTTCTGCTAGCTAGATATGAAACCTTAAGACCTTGTGAGCCTTATTGATAAGAAAAGGCCATAAAACCGCCCCCAAAACTGTGATAAAAGAAAACAAGAGCAGAGGGCTTAAAGGGACAAAACAGTGTTTTTACTCTCCATTCCTTATAGTATATCCTGTAAAGTAAAAGTCATCATTTACTTTCAGAGGTAGGGAAAAGCTGGTATAAAGAACAGTGTGGTCAGTTGAAAGGTGTTTTGGTCAAAGCCTTGTTTGAAGACAATAGAGCATAAAGAAGGGAAATATCATGTCCAAAAATAAGCTTGTTGGTTTTTTACTGCTGGAAGACATTTTGTTACCACATCATAAGAAACTATTCAAACTATGTCACCATATATCTAGAGATGTGTTTTTGCTGTAAGTATCAGTGGTCTAAAGCTGTGGTAAAATGTTAAAATGCTGATGAGGTCCTCTACAGGGAAGGAAATTGTGTTGAGCTAAAAACTGTATGTTTTCACCTTTCTTAAATCAAAGAACAAGGGTGTGTTTTATTCTTCAGAATACCAAAGGGCAATGATAACCCTACCAACCCCCGGAAAAGACAGTTGTTCACTGTATACTTGGTAACTGCCCTTTTTCCTCCAGCTCTCTGTCAAGTTGATTTTCCGAGGATATAAAAGCATTTTCTAAAGGGATAGGTTTTCCATACTAAAAAGGAGTTTTGATTGTGTGAGAAGATAAAACCCTCCAGCCTTATTTCAAACTTTGTTACCATACCTGTAAACTGTGTTTTTCTGTGAAAATATCCATTGTTCAAAGCTGTGCTGGGGTGGTGAGCATACTAATAAGAGTTCTTACAGGGAAAGAGATGTGTTGAACCAGGAGCTGTGTATTTTAACCTTTACCAATCAAAGGAAAAGATATCTTATATCTTCAAGGCATCAAAGGGCAAGTCACCCCTATAAACCACAAAAAGAGACAGTTTTCACTATGTATTCTACATTACTGTCTTCTATTCTTCGAGCTTATTTGATAAGTTGATATTCATATAGAGCAAAGGAATTTTTTACAAAGACAAAGGTGTTACATTGATAAGGGGCCTTGATTATTTGAAGAGATAAAACTCTTACAGGCTTTGATTGAACTTTTTGAAGCATTTTTCAAAAAACTCTGTCACCTTGTTACATAAACTGTGGCATTGACTGTATGCTTACACTAAAGTTTGATTGCATGAGATATGAGTTTTTTGAGTGATTGGCATACTAGGTAAGGACAAGTTTGTGATGATTGGAAAGTTCACCATTGATCAAAGGTACAAAACAGGTTTTTGAGCTCCAAAGATCACAGAGCAAGGCGATTTTGACACTCTAAACAACATTTTCACCTAACAGTTTGTCTCCTTTTCACTGTATTGTCTCTTGTTAAGAGGTCTACTGGCTGGAATACATATTAAAGGTGAAAATACCACTTTTTAAGGGAGCAGGGGTTTTGTATTGTGAGGAAACTTTTTGAAGTCATTCAAAGACATTTTTTCTCTATCTAAACAATGAATTGACAGGGTTTGGTTCAAAGAAGGCATTCCAAAGACTTGGAAGTAGTTTGGTGTTTCAGGAACACATCTAGATCAAGATGCCCTTCTAGGAAAAACAATAGGAGCAGTATGACAGTGGTAAATATGAGCAGCAACAGGAAAAAGAGGAGAAGAATGCTGAACAGCAGTAACTCAGTAGTGATAAACAACAATTTCAAGAAGCGCCCAGCACAGAAAGAGAAGAAAGGCACATCAGCACTCAAAATTTTGGCTTCAGCTTCGGAACACATTGCTAAGGACCCTTGAGGGTCATGCACCCCAATTTTGAGCTCATTTTGACAATTTTTGGTTTTTTGGCATTTTTGGGTTTTTGGTCAAAAACTCATAAATTCACCATTTCGTTTTGAGGATTCGTCAAGGGAGGATAATGGTACCATCGGATGCCATAATTTCATGAGCATGTCCTCAGCGATTTTCAGAGTGTTTGGAGATCATTTGCCCCTTCAAAACAACGAAAAAGGCTCGCATTTTGCACACTCTACCCGGTCTATCAGCAGACTGTAATTTTCTGGCTTTTTACACACAGGTGCAGATTTGGAGGACTTCTGGGCATCAGATTGGAGAAATTTCAGTTGCGCCGGAAAGTAGACACTCAAAGATTTTCGACGAGCTATCATGAGCCTCGTTTTGACATCAGAAAGGCTGCCAAATGTTTCCGGCAAGCCAAGGGACCTTTTTCTGATATAAATTTGAAGTATTTTTGTAATTTTTGAACCTCAAAAATCTGCTTTTTCCAAATGTGCGGTTAGCTATTTTTACACTTGGAAAATGATGCAAAGTCAATTAAATTCCATTTTTTATCAATTTTTAGATATTTTATGAGATATTTTTGTGCCTTGGGCTTTGCAAAGCCTCAAGGACAAGTTTAGATATTTTGATTAGGCCAATGAGGATGGAAGTTGAACCATGAGGTTTTCCTCACTTGAGCCTATATATTCCAAAGGTTCTCATTGTAAACAAGGCTGAACTTGAGAGAAGAAGAAATATATTGGTCATATGAGCTTTGAAGAACATACTTGTGTTACGATTTTGGACTGCCTCTTGGATGCTTTTGAATGAATGATGAAGGATTGTTGATGGATTCCATGACTTGGTAGAATGGTATAGTGTCTCTTTCTATGTTATTGTCTTCTAGTTTTCATTCATGAATACATGTTTCTTGCTTGCTATAGATCAGTAGAGAACAATTTTGAGATATGCCCATGGAGGCACCTCAAAATTCCTGAATCTTCATAGCTTTTATGTTTTCTTCTTCCTTAGTTGCACTAAAGAATTCTTAACTGCTCTTTAGTAACTTAAGGATATTGTTGCTAGTTTCATTCATAAGTTCTATGCATGTTAAGTAGCATGTATGGTGTGCCCTGCTTACCTATGGCTGTCCATAGTTCTATCCATGAAACTATCTCTTTGACTGATTAGATTATCATCTTGTTGAACCAAGGAGGCCTAGTTTCGATCTAGCCCTTTGTCTAAAACTATGAAAGCTTGTTCCTCAAAGTTCCCAATAACTTAAAGACTGTGTTTAGGCGTTCCGGCATAGTTTTATGAGTTTTTAGTCTGTCTTATATGTTTTCCCCAAAGTCTGATAGCCATTTCCCGAAGTTAGAGAGTTATACTCCTCTATGCATGGTTTGAATGTTTGTTTCTAAGTATTGATTAGCTTATAGTTACATTATGCATGATTAATGGCTTGCCCTACCATGTCTATGTTTGCTATCAAACTAATTATGCTCGAAACCCTTTGTTATTCACAAACTTAATGTCCATTTACTCCATTTTGCCCAAAGATCCTTTCTACCTTGAATCAAATCGGCCCTACAACAGCCTTGTATCATCATCTGATAGCTTCCTTGACCTTTTTGACCCCATAGCCCAGTTGATCTAACTTCTTGTTACCCATTTTATATCTTTGATCAGTTTTATCCCTCACAAACTTAACAAACCAAAATAAAAAAAACTCACTTCATAACTAGCCTAATATCAGAACACCACAAGCAAACACACAGATATCCCTTACACATATAGAGAGAGCCCTCTCTGAGTCCATGAATGCTAGGTCCTTGGGCTCCAAAGCTTGGTTTGATGTTACATCGTCATTTGGCTCACCAATCGGCCAAATCACGGGAACCTAACAATACCAACATATACTCACAACCCATATTTAACCCAATGTCAATCAATTATTCCATTCACTCTTCTTTGTAGGTTAGCACCTATCTAAAAACATTAAAATATGCTTGTTGTAAAACAACTTAAAAATATATATAAAATATATATATATTACGTTTTTATAAGGAAATATTAACAATTAGTAGAAGACATTAATATCAACCCTTTTCTTCCTTGCCATCCTATGTTATGAGCTGAATGAGTTCCATTTTTTTTCTTTTTTATAAGAAAATACTTGAGATTTAATATTTAATGCTAAATTATTTTTTTATATGTACCTAATAGAAAAATAAATTGTTACATACTTTTGAAGGATGTTGTTGTTGAGATGGCACCTCATGTGATACAATTATTTCCATTTATTTGACCATTTCCTTGTACACTTTTTTGGACATTCCTATTGGCATGTTTCAGATATGAAATTGTTCATCCTTTTGGATTTTCATAATATTCTTGAAAAATCAATAAACTATTTTTATATTGATATATGAAAACTAAATATAACAAAATTAATATTAATAAGTGAATGCTTTCCTGACATATATACAAATAATTCTAGAAAATCATTTATTTAGGAATATTAATTTTTGAATGATTTTTTATTTTTTTTTTATGTTTTTTCTATTGCAAATCTAACAAGTCTCATTGGCCATTGCTCTAGAAATTCTTCATGCAGTTTAAGTACAACTTGGTTCTTGGAATCATTGGATTGATTTATGTATTGTAAGTAGAAAGTACCTCTATCCGTTTGTTCCACTATATCCCTCATAGTTTTGTAAAAAATTTACCACTTTCATTAACCTCCAACACCACTCCAAATGAGCTAAGAACTAGTTCATCATAATTTACATGTTCTATAAATATTTTTTTATAGAACGACATTCTTTTCCTTCATTGTTGGCCCTTTTAGAACATTAAACATATGTGAATTAATAGATTGTTTGAAACATGTTATCTAATATTATTAAGTATATTATTAATAAATAACAAATACTCATATTGAATAATTTTTTTTCATTCACTTGATTCAACCTTCTACAATTTTTCTATTAGGATTTTACACTCTTCTGCACTGGCATCAGAAATAATATTATTGAGCTTCCTCAATTCTTGGCTTTGAATGACACACACTAACCAATACATATTAGCTAAAATTACATATAGTTAAAACATATCAAATTTTTAAATAATTTACAAAATTCTTTCCTTTTTTTCTTTCTTTTTGGATATGCTATTATTGTGTCAATCACAATTTTTGTTACTTCACAACTTCATAGACATTTGTTTATTGATATACAACATGTACCACTCAATATACAAGACATTGAATATATTTTATAAATAAATCACATAATTGTAATTAAAAAAGAGGTCTAGTAACTAGTGCGCTTATGTGCATAAACACAATGATGTGTTTAATTTAGTGAGCACACCAAGGCATTTAACTGTTGAGCACCAAAAACACAAAATATAATTTTTAAATAAATTTAAATTATTACAGCATGGTGTGTAATGATAAAATCACTTTCATCACAGTAAATAAAAAGAAATTTGAAAATTAAACACAGGTTTTTTGGAATTAATTGCACTAATTGACATAGGTGCATCGATGCGTTACATTACATAGGGTGCACCAATAAAAATAATTCACTTAAAAAAATGGACAAGGCCGACATGGTTTGAATCTAGTTGAATAAGTGGTACCCTTTGTTTACATGTCAAGTGCCTTATATATAGTAACACAAAGCCATTGAATGTAAAATGGCTAAACTGAAAATCCCTAAATGTGAATTGGTAGAGCAAGTTAAACCCTAAGGTGAAGAAGCAAGGATTTAAGGTAAGTATTTATTTTCTTATGAATTTTAATTAAATCTAAATAGGAACATGGATTATAAAAAAATTTATTAGTAAAATTTTTACTATGCGGGGTTTTTATCCTTTTTCTGAATTTTAATTAAATCTAAAACAAATTGCAAAAAAAAGTATTAGTAAAATGAACAATAAAATTTAAAATTTTTACTATGCAAGGTTTTGAGTGAATCACCATAGCTTTTAAAATTTGGCCTTTTGAATAGTTCTATTGTTCCAAAGTATTTTTTTGCTCTACAATGCTCCCAGCTGTATGTCTCTCTTTCAAATCTCGCCCTTGAATTTTTGGTAAAAATAATGAAAAAAATGAAGAGTTTATTACTATTTATAAGCCTTTATGAAATTTGATTTTGAAAAATAAATTACCGCTCATTTTTCATATTGAAAAATAAAATCGTGCTCTTTTTTTACATTTTTTTAGAACATTAGTGTGTTTCATATTAAAAATCACCATTGTGTTTAATAGTAATGCGCACCGATTAAGATATCTTATAGGTGTGCTAACTTTTTTAATGCACTCATATGATAGAATTCCCTTTTTATTTTTAAAATCCCAGAAACTAGTGGTGTTACTATTTTAACAGATTGGTGTTGTTATTATTTAGACACATCGATGCAAATAGTTTTACAAGTGAAGAAACATGCTTTAAAAGTTACCTCGAGTTTATTCAAATTGGCATATTCATCTCAAAGTATCCTTTAGGATGCATCCACATGAGTTATAGTAGTTCCAGTATACATTTTTCACTTAGAGTCACTTGATTATTAAAAAATGGTTTGAAAAATATATTGAAATTTAGATTATGATTATATGGTTCTAAAACTTAATTTTAGGTATGTACACAAAAATTTATTGTTGATTTTGCTCAAATCCAGGGAGAAAATCTCATAATATCAAATCAAGAATTCTTCAAATTCCAGCTCATTCCATATTTATCAATGTCTTTCACAGGGATATCGCTTTCCATCTCTAGTAAGTTAATATTTTATTTATATTTCCATTATCTAATTGGATTTATTTATTTTTATCTATGTCAATTTGAATAAAAATTTATCTAAATTTTCAAGATCTTGATTCAAAATCGAATTCAGATGCAGAAAATATTCCACCAGTTCAAAAATGATGAAAATTATTATCAAGAGCAACATAGTTTAAGTAGATAGTAGATGAAAATGGATAGTTGCTTTACCTTTCCAATTGTAACATGCCATATTCTAACTGCAATCTGAGGATAGTGATGGTAATCATTTTTTTGTTATAATGTAGTTTCAACAAACCAATTGCATTTTTCTTACTAATATCATTGATGTACTAATGTTCAATATTTTTTGAAATTAGGATTCTAGTGATGATGAACAACCCACCTACCATATTCTGGTGCACCCCACTACAACGTGAAAATGAGAGAAGGTTGCATTAAGAGAAAAAATCGGATATTCACCAATTAGGAATGACTACAACAATAGTAGTTCTTCATCACAAGTTGCAAATTTAGGCAATCAAATGGAAGTTGGTATGGATGATTACTTATGGGATATGACAGCCATGGATTTAATGTTGTTAGATGCATTCTAGAATGATGAGCTAGGGAATGATGCTCATATCATTAATAACAATTTTTGAAAGCCTAAAATATGCTTCCACCACTCATTTTTCAAATGCATGTTGCTCTAAAATATTAAGGTAAATTGACTATGATAAATTCCCTTATATTTTGAGAAATATTGTCCAATAATAAACATTAAAAATGGTTGATTTTATGAATGTTAAATATTAACATTGTACATTTATAGTTCCCACCAACTGCAGGTTATTGAAAGATAAGGTTCATTTGAGTAAGAATGTCTTTCTTGATAGTTGTAAAGAGGCAATGTTATGAAACCAGCTCACAAAATAGAATAAAATATAGATCAATGACTTAGAAATCAACCTCTTCAAGGGGGAAACCTCATTCACATTGCACAAATGAATAATTCGTGTATGATACAAATGAAAAATCTTATATAGGATCACAATATAATCCTAACTGACATAACAATAAAAATGTAAGGGCACAAAAATAACAATAGTGGGCTTCTATGGGGCACAGTAATAAAAATATGAGGACTACATGGGCACAACAATAACAATAAGGGGGCTATAGTAATAATAACAATAAGGGGATACACTAGTATTATAGGGATCTTAATGCCCCTCTCCTTAAAAAAAGTGTTTTCCTCAATGCTTGAGTAGTTCTGGATGCTCAATACAAAATTCTCATCCTCCCATGTTGAATATTTAGCAGGTAAGTTCTTCTAGTTGATGAGATACTCTAAAATTGATTGATTTCTTAGCTGTCGAGCTCTTGTTTCTATGAATTCTTTAGGTTCCAATATGAATTTTCCTTCTTTTTCAAGTTTTAAAAGCCTTATTTGAACTAGGAGTGTGTCACCTATAACCTTCTTTAAGCATGAAATAGATAAAATTAGCTGCACTCAGGAAGTTGCAGGAAGCTCCAATTTGTATGCCATAGTACGAATCTTTCGCAACAATTTGTAAGGACCATAATACTTTGGTGATACTTTATTATCCTTATTAGCTTGCTTAAGGGACATTTTTTATATTTTTGTAGCCATAATAATACCCAATCACGTACATCAAAATTTTTTTTGCAGCAATGTTGATATGCATCTTGTTTCATTTGATTATGCGCTAAGGTGAGGTTATCATTTAAGAGTTGGAGAAATTGATGTTGATTCTCCATGTGATCTTCCACTACTTGAACCTTATAATTTTCTCTTAAATATGATGCGATGGAGGGTATATTATATCCATAAAGTTCCATAAATGGGGTAATTTTTGCTACAATATGGAAAGAAGTGTTATACCACCTTTCAGCTAGAGGTAACCACTTGACCCATTGTGTTTGTTTATCAGATACAAAGCAACGAAGATATCCTTACAAACATTTGTGCACTATCTTATTTTTCCCATGATATTAAGGATGATATGATGAGCTATGGGCTAATTGAGTACCCAAACAACAAAATAATTTCGTCTAAAAATTTCCTGTAAAAATTGGATCTCTATCGCTTACAATAATATTTCGATTTCCATATAACTTTTGAGTTATTTCCATAAATTCAATAGCAATTGCCTTGGCTTTAAATGGATGAGGTAATGCACAAAATTGTGCATAATTGGTAATTCTATCAATTACCACCATGATGACAGTATTTACTTCGGAGTAGGGTAAACCTGTGATAAAATCCATTGAAACCTACTCCCAAATTTGACTTGGAATGGATAAAGGTTGTAATAGACATGGGATCTTAATTATCTCAACTTTATTTTGTTGGAAAATCAAACATTCTGCCACAAAATTTTGAATATCATATTTAAGGACATCCCAAAAAAATTCCTTCTTGACGTTGTGGTAACTTTTCAAAAATTCTGAGTGCCCTCCTAAGGGAGAGGTGTGAAATTCCAGAAGAATGTTTTAATTGAGTTGCAAATTCTTACAAATATATAAGCTATATTTGTACCATAATGAATCATTTTTACAACTAATTGTTTCAGATATACTGGGATCTTGCTGCAACTTTTGAATGAGTGTCCACACCTCTTCATCATTCTTCCATTGATCCCTTTCTTTGGTTATCCCTTCAGGTTTTATAATAGAAATGGCACAAAGAAATGTTTCCACATCCTCATCCTTTCTTGAGAGTGCATCTGCAACAATATTTTTCTTCCATTTTTTTGTAGATGATTTCAAAGTCATAACCAAACATCTTTGTGACCCATTTCTTCTGATCTTCTAAAGATGATATTTATTCCAAAAATTATTTAAGACTATCATGATTTGTATTTACCTTGAAGTGTCTTCCCATTAGGTAAGGCCGTCATTGCTTTAGTGCATGTAGTATCACCAACATTTCCTTCTCATATAGTAGGTTTTAGTAGATACCTTCCTTTGATTGGATGACTTTCAAAAGCAATGGGTCTTCCTTCTTGCATTAAAACCACACCAATTTTGTTTCATGAGGCATCACATTCTAGAATAAAGGTTATTTTGAAGTTTGGCATAGCTAAGAATAGTGATTGGCACATTTATTCTTTAAGATGTTCAAAGGGCTTAGTTGCTTATGGAGTCTAAGAAAATGCATCTTTATTCATTAATGATATTAAAGGTGCCAATATTTTCCCATAATTCTTAACAAAATTGTGGTAATACCGTGTTATCCCCAAAATTCCTCGAAAATTCTTTATGGTTTTAGGTATTTTCCATTCCTTAATGGATTTAATTTTGTTAGGGTATACCTTAACACCCTCATGAGATACAATATGACCCAAATATTCCACCTCATGTACTCCAAAGGAACGTTTCGAGGTTTTTTCATATAATTTTTTTTCGTCAAATACTTTTAGTACCATGTCAACATGTTGAACATGATCCTTCTAAGACTTGATGTAGATTAGTATATCATCAAAAAATACCAACACAAATTTTCTAACGAAGGGTTTGAAAATGGAATTCATCAAA
Organism: Pinus albicaulis; assembly: GCA_034641835.2. Classification (NCBI taxonomy): domain Eukaryota; kingdom Viridiplantae; phylum Streptophyta; class Pinopsida; order Pinales; family Pinaceae; genus Pinus; species Pinus albicaulis. The sequence continues at coordinate 705,185,392 of CM076570.1, forward strand.
CCTTGAAATGTGGAAGGTGAATTCATAAGGCCAAAGAGCATGACCAAAAATTCATAATGACCCTCATAAGTTCTGAATGTTATTTTCAGAATATATTGAACCTTCATTCTAATTTTATGATATCCAGAATGAAGGTATAGCTTGGTGAAGTAAATTTCTCCATGTAATTCATTACATAATTCATCAATAACGAGGATGGGAAATGTATCTTTAATAGTGAGCTTTTTGAGCTCCCTATAATCTAGACACATACGCCATGAACCACCCTTCTTGTGCACCAATACTATTGGAGCAGAGAAAGAACTTTGGCTAGGTTAAATTATGCTAGCCTCTACCATTTCTACAATCATACGTTCAATCTCACTATTTTTTATCATAAGGATATTTATAAGGGCTGATATTTGGAGGACACTTCCTGGAATAGAATGAATAGCATGATCACGATCACGAATAGGTGGGAGTCCTTTGGGAGTATCAAATACCATGGAATGATTGTCCACGATATTTTGGAGATCTAGAGAAATAGATGATTTTCATGTTTGAACTTCTAGTGAGCATAATTGTGAAATTACGCCTTGTTGTTCATTCTTGAAAAGTTTTTTCATGACATTAGAGCTGATTATATTTCCTGGCTTCCCTGTGATACCCCATAATTCAACTTCCTTTCCTTCCGAAAAAAAATTCAAGAAAAGTTCTTGAAATTTAAAACCTGCCATCCCCAAGATTGTAACCATTCTACTCCTAGTCCAACCTCAATACCACCCATTGGGATGGAGAGAATTGGACTATTCAATACATATTCCCCCATGGTTATTTTGATATTATGGCATTTTCCATAGCAATTTATAGCCCCTGCATTTTAAACCATTACTTGACACTCTCGTGCTAGCTATAGGAAGTAATTCAATTCCTTGGCTACCTTAAAATGAATAAAATTATGGGTACTACCCAAATAAATTAGCACTATTACATTTTTATTCTTGATATGTCCTTCTATCTTGAGAGTTTGAGGAATGGAAATTCCTTCCAATGAATTATAGGATATGTTAGGATTCATTTCTTCTTCCTCTAGGGTTGGTTCTTGGTGTATATCCTCTTATTTTGAAGTTTCTAGTTCCTTTTCTTCCTCCTCTTCACAATCTATGTAAAATAATTTCTTCTTGGCACACTTATGACCTTTATTGTATTTCATATCATAATTATAGAAAAACCTGTTTTCTTTTTTTTCTTCCAATTCTTGTGGTGTCAACCTTGTAGGTTGTGGAAGCCTAGGAGTAGCAACACTTCCCTCCTTACAGTTGTGAGTGGTAGGCTTCTTGGTCACCAAAATTTTTCTTTCAATTTTTCTTGCCAACCTGAAAGCCTTTTCCAATGAATTAGGTTCCCAAAGGTGAACCTCATGTTGGATTTTATCCTTTAAAGTCCCTATGAAGACATCAATCTTGTGTTCCTCTAGAATATCAATTACTCTTATATTTAATTTTTGAAATTCATCAATGTGATCCACCATCGAACCCTTTTGTTTGAGATTTATCAATTGGATAAAGAAGGTGTTTCTCTTTGTATCCTCATAATGTGCTACCATTTCCTCCGTAAAAATTGACCAACTGAAAATTATTTTATAAGATCAACGCTATCAATACCATAAAAATGTATTTTGTTCTAAATATAAAGTTGCAATGTGTACCTTTTGTGTGTTTTTCACATTATGGAGATCAAAATATTGCTCCATCTGTAGAATCCATGTTAGCAGATCCATGCCATCAAACTTCCTCATATCGATATTTGGAAAATGGCGGGTCTTCAATCCAACATTAGAGTCTATGAAATCATGAATAAAATTTCTTTCGTACACAACATGAGTTTCATCTACTACTATTTTTCCATTAGGAATCCTTTCTTGTAGAACCTTTGTCAAAAATTCCTTCAAACATTCCATGTCTTCATTTAGACCATTGATCTTAGCCTCCAAGCCATTATTCAAGCCATCCATATTAGCTTCCATGCCTTTCTTCAATCCATCCATGTCTTTCTTCTTAAAATCCATCTTAGCTTCCATTTCCTTTCCTATTACTCTTTGTGAGAGCGAAATATTTTTCACTTGGTCTTGTAATTTTTAGCTATCATGTTGCACTTCGTCCTCTTCATGAGTCATAGTAGATCCTTTTGAGGGATAAATGGGGGTGGAATTATTTTTTGGGGGAATTTTAGAATCCAATATTGATATTTATGCTTCAATAAGCCCATGAAATCACTTCAAACGGATTTTTAAAATAAGACTTATGAAATTTTAAAAACAAATACACACATTTTACTTTCTTTTGAGGAGCTCGATATTGAAACTGATGTATCTCTATAATTTTGTATCCTTGAGATTTGATCTTTGGTCATTTAGTAGCGTTCTGAGTCTTCCTTCCACTTCCACAAGTTAGACCTAATTTAGATTATTCAATATAAAGTTATGTTTGATCTCCCACAATGACCAAATTATGGAATAGTTTAGTAGAGCGAACTTGTACAACATGCCACATGTAACTATTTTGACCTTCGGCTCAAAAATTTCTATACAAGAAACCCCAATCTGTGAAATTTCAACCACTTTTTACATAATTCCAATCTTATCTCTGAAACGAAAGTTATGACAATTTTCCCTCAAACACCTGTTTTAGTTGAAATTATGTAGCCTGTAAAAATCCTAACTTACTCAGATCATATCTCCGAAAATATAGTGCAAACATATCTGTAATTTTTACACAAAGTTCCTCTAGATTTTTTCTCAAATGGGTTTTGTTTTCAGCTTCTAAACATTTCTATAAAAAAATTTATAACAAAAATTCAAATATGGCCTATTTGCTGCAACGCAACCCTAAAATCCAAAGCTTTGATACCAAATGTTATGAAACCAGCTCACAAAATAGAAGAAAAGAAATCAATGACTTACAAATCAGCCACTTTGAGGAGAAAATCTCCTTTACATTACATAAATGAATAATTCTTGGACGATACAAATGAAAAAACCTCCTTTCTATATATAGGAGTCCAGGGGGTCACAATATAATCCTAACAGACATAACAATAACAATGTAGGGGCACAACAATAACAATAGTGGGCTTCTATGGGGAACAATAATAAAAATATGGGGACTACATGGGCATAACAATAACAATAAAGGAGCTACACTAACAATAAAAATAAGGGGATACACTAGTATTATAGGGACTTAGTAGGCAAGGCAGTTGTTTAAAATGTTGGGTGTTGAGTACATATCATATCATGCATGTCCAAATGATTGTACTCTATGTAGAGGGGAATATGAAGGCAAAGAGATATGTATAAAATGTGGGAATGACAAGTACCATGAAAAAAAATGGGTAAATCATATTATCCTCCTCATAAGATATTGAGGCACATGCCTATAATCCAAAGGATTCAAATGCTCTTTCGTTCAAAATAATTAGCTATATTGCAAGGAGGACGTGCCTTGGATAGAAGTGAATTAGGATTTATTTGAATCCTAACAGATTTAATAGCCGTGAAGCATATAGAGGATACATGCCCTGAAAAATTCGAGGATGAAATAAGAAGTTGATGACTCAGCATAACCATGGATGGCGTCAACTCATATTCCCTCCCAAAAATTAACTATTATGTTTGGCCTGTAGTAGTGATTAATGACAATACTCCCCCATGGTTGTTTGTGAAGAATGAATGCCTTAAGTTTACTCTCATAGTCCCTAGTAGAGAACAAGTGAATAATATGCATGCCTACTTAAAACTATTGATATATGAATTAAATGAATTATTGGAAGGGATACATGTATATGATGTCTCAAGACCCATGGAAAAAAATAAGAGCTTTATGTTGTATGGAATATGTGTTGAAACCACACATAATTATCCAGGCTTAGGAGATTTCTCTACTAAATTACATTTTTATTGATTTTTTTATATACGTAACAATATTGTTTCACATATTAATTTAATTTGATGCAATTTTTCTGATCTTCATGATCGCCAATGTTCCTTGTATACAATAATTTCATAGGCGTTGTAACGAAAGGGTATCATGGATGTAAATGTTGTGGACCATCCCTGAAGGCTAGGTGGTTCACCCACCTATGAAAGCTAGTGTATGACTACTCTAGGGTATTCCTCCTAGAAGAACGCCCTTACAGAAGAGAAACATTTGCTTTCAATGGTAAACTAGGGGGAACTCAAAGGCCTGCAATAATGACACCAATTGAATGGATTAGAGAATATGAGAGAGAGAAGGTGAGGGATATTATAGAAATTTTTTATTCAAATTGGTAGCCTATATTTGATGATCCAAAATTCTTCAACACCTACGTTAAGAAATTTCCCATTGGGATGAAAAGGAAATATGTATTTTATGAGCTCCCATATTGGGAGTATCTTAATATTTTCCACTTACTAGATCCCATGCATATATTAAAAAATGTTTCATTTTCATTATGGAGGCACACATTATAAAAAAAACATGACACATTGGTTGTTAGGAGAGATCTTATTTCTTCAAAAACTAAAAAGAAACATTGGAAAATACATGAAAGTAGAGGAGAGGTTGGTCCCTCTTGGTATTTCAAAGAAGGTGGTTTCCCATGGATTTTAAATAAAGATGATATTTTTTTTAAAGAAAGTTATAATGGGTGTGGGGTTGCCTTCTTTATATGGGTATTCACTATGGAGTTGTTGCACTGTGGAATACCATTTTTTGGGATTGAAATCACATGACAAGTTAAACCTTCTAAGTGTACATATGTAAAAAACATGATCTTATAATTTGTTATTATATTTATGCCATGGGATAAAATATGGTTAATTTTTGTATGTGTTTACATTGCAGTGTCATTATATCCTTTTCCCGTGCATTGAGATTGCTTGTATGTTAGAGAAGGAACTACTGACGAGTTTCATGGACTTGCAGGTTCATCTTCTAACTCACCTAGTCGAGATTGAATTAGTTGGGGTGATTTATTGTCATTAGATATTCTTCTTAGAGATGTACAACAAGAAATTGAAAGTATTAGGAAAAACATGAGGGATCTATAGTAGAGGGGTACATATCATATGAGTCTTTCTATTATTATTTTGAGTACATCAAACATATCAAAAACACACCAAGTGTGGCTATTTAGGATGAGGAAAGATATGAAAACAAAAGAGAAGTGGAGCTTCTAGAAACAAATGGAAAAAGGTGTGTTATAAAGAGTAAGTGACTTATCATTTGTCAAATTTCTACATAGTAACTATTCACACTAAACTTCTTAATGTATATTTTTATATCATATGTATTAGATATGTCAATTTGATATCATCAACGAATTTGGAAAATGAAACCATCAAAAAAAATATTCTTTAATATTAGAAAGCAACACAACCACTGATGATTGTATGAACAAAAGTGGAGGAAATGGGGCACTGATAGGAAATAAATTAGGTTTTTGAATGGAAGAAGTATGCCTTATACTCATCTTTCAAAATAAAATATGCCAATGATATGCCTCAACAGCTGGGTTGTTCACCAAGTCAGAGAGAAATATGGTGCATATCGTCATTACCCACGTGCTAAAGAGGATGCGATAGATATAGGGATTGGGTGAAAAAGCTCAATAATAATCTATTTTCGTACATTTTTAACTTCATAATGCGCCTTTGAATTGTAACATCTATATTTTTTAATTACGTCTGGGTTATTCGACACTTGACACTGTGATTTTTTCACTTTTTACAATGCATTTGTTCCCATCTATGTGAGAATATGTACATCATTTTCGTATGGAATATTTCCATGATTGACACATGACAGAAGACTGTGAAGTGGAAGCTAATTTAAGCCAATCTATTCATGCTAGTCACCACGATTGAAAACTAATATAGGGTACATTGGGTTACATCAGAAAGATACAAGAGATCATAGAAGTGGGCTTCTCTTCACTGCAATGAAATTTTTTTAGGTACAAGTGGTGGGACATCTTCTATCAAAATAATGTAAAGGAAGATCATGACAGTGGGTTGATATCTGTCATGTCTAGAAATATGTGGTCTGAAGCTAGGGAGCCTTATATTTTCCCCAAACATTGCAACTGGGTGTTTTTAATCCAAATGTATTGGATAGGGATTGGTGATTCGTATTAAGACACAGTCCTAGACCAAAACATATTTTTGACAAAAACAATGTTATTGTAAAGACCTTATAATAACAATTTTTTTATCTTATTTTATTTTATTTTAAATATATGTATGTATATTTGAAATATTTGTACATAATCCTCATTTTAATAATATATGAATTATGGTACTACATTAACATTTCTTTCCATTTTAAACAACCATGACATACAATTAGTTATCATCATAGTTATTCAAGGCTTTACTTATTTATTTGATTGACAAATTCTCCCCATTAAAGAATTTATTATCATGAACTACTCGTGATACTTTCATAAAATGTTGCATTGCTTCTAGAGAGTTATAGAAACAAAATTATTCCTATTATAAAATACATTTTCCTCTACTTCATTTTGATATAGGTTACACCTTAATACCATCTACATATAATATGCATTCCTAAATTCATAAAATAAATATACAATTCCTTCCCTAATATAAATAGTCACCTTATATTGGGCCCCCTTGTAATTTTTTTTAATATGAGTTACCATTAAAGAATTCATTATGATGAACTTCTCATGGTACTTTCATCAAATGTTACATGGCTTCTAGAGAGTTATAGAAACAAAATTATTCCTATTACCAAAGACATCTTCATCTACTTAATTTTGATATAGGTTACACCTTAATACCATTTACAAATAATATGCATTCCTAAATTCATAAAATAAATATAAAATTCCTTCCTTAATACCTTAATATAAAGATATGCAATTCCTTCCTTACTTTATATAAAGAGTCACCTTATATTGAGCCCCCTTGTAATTGCGCTGAGAGGTGCATTCTACAGCCCAATATGACCTCGATGTGTAAGTATGTCGGAAGCCAAAATAAAAAAATTAAAAAAAATTAAAAAATATGACTTACATAATAATATAAATAAACAATTAAAAATTCATTAGAAATAAATTTAAACATTATAAATTTAAAATACGAATAAGTTTACGAACACTCAAAATTATGATATGTGGTTTATCAATAAAAATAGAAATAAACTAGATACATGGTGAATAAATAAAACCTCTTTTTATTATTACTCACGAAGTATGGTAAATAAATGAAAATATAAATAAACTATAGGCATGGTAAATAAATACAAACTCTTTTTATATTCACTCCATAAACCTCTTTATATTTACAAAAACTCAAAGAGAGGTTTTATTTAGGTGAAGCCTATGGGAAAAATTATTATTAATACCATGGGCCAAATACCATCTACCAAATAATTATTAATAACATGCCAAATAAAAAAAACATTACTAACCCTAACATTATTATTATTATTATTATTATTATTATATTATCTTTGGATTAATACATTATTAATTTTTTTATATTATAATATATATTAATATATCATGATATATATATCAAATCTAGATATATATGGGAGGGAATAACAAAGACACATGATAGAGGTGGATAAATAGGGGGAGTGACAAGGGAGAGATGGAGATAAACTGAAGGAGAGGGAAGAGTAGGAATGAAGAGAGAGAGAGAAGGAGAGGATTAAGAAAGGTAGACAAAGGTAAGAGAGGGAGAGGGAGACATAAAAATGGATGTGGGAGAGAGAGAATGAGAGAGGGAGGGATAAGGAGAGAGGATTGGAGGGTAGAGAGAGAGAGAGAGAGAGAGAGAGAGAGAGAGAGAGAAGGGGGAAGGGAGAGGAAGGTAGGAGAGGAAGGGAGAGAGAGGAATAATGAGAGGAGGAGGAGAGAGGGAGAGATAGAGATATGGACTTGGAGGGGGAGAGAGGGAGGTGAGTAACAAGGGAGAGATGGAGAGAAAGTGTGTATACTTAGGGGTGAGATAAAGAGACATAAAAGAAGTGATGGAGACAAGGGGGAGAGAAGGAGAAAGGTAGGGATATAGTAACATAGTTGGAGAGAGAGATAGAGTGATGGGGGAAGAGAGAGGATTGGAGGGCATAGAGAGAGATATGATTGAATGGAAAGGAGAGAGAGAGAGAGAAAGAGACAGAGAGAGTGAGGAGGATGAGGTAGTGATGGATAGATAGATTGGAGAAAGAGAGTGTATGTTTTGGGGTTGATATAGAGAGATGGAGGGAGATAGAGATATAGATGGAAGGTGAAGAGAAAATAGATATATGGATACAAGGAGGGAGGGACAAAGAGATTGATAGATATGGAGTGAGAGAGAGCGTGTTTTTGGTGGGGTGAGATAAAGTGAAAAATAAGGGGAGATGGAGGGAGATATAGATATAGATGGAGGGGGGAGAGAGGGAAGAATATTTCTTGCCCTATTTGCATTGATTTCAGTGTAAATTGTGATTTATAATCCTATTTTATTGCTTGCACTAGGTGCATTGATTTTAGTGTAGATTTTAATTTCTAATTATATTTGATTACGTGAACTAAATGCATTGGTTTCAATGTAGATTATTTATAATCCTATTTGATTTCTTGTGCTAAGTGGAGAGAGAGGGAGTGACAAAAGAGGTATGCATAGAATGTGATAAAGGTAGAGAAGGGTAAGAGAGGGAGAGGGAAACATAAAGATGGAGGTGGGAGAGAGAGAGACAAAGAAGGGGGAAGGGAGAGAGAGGTAGGAGAGAAAGGGAAATAGAGGAAGGATGAGAGGAGGACGAGAGAGGGAGGGATCGAGAGATGGAATTGGAGGGGGAGAGAGGGAGGGAAGAATAAATACTTAGAGAGTGATAAGTGGAGAGAGAGGGAGTGACAAAAGAGGTATGCATAGAATGTGTGTATTTTTAGGGGTGAGATAAAGAGACATAGGAGTGATGGAGAGAATGGGGGAGAGAAGGAGAGAGAAGGAGAAAGGAAGAGATATAGTAACATAGTTGGAGAGAGAGATAAAGTGATGGGGGAAGAGAGAGGATTAGAGGGCAGAGAGAGAGAACAAAAGATTTAATGGAAAATAAAGGGAGAGAGCGAGTGTGGGGGGGAGATAGAGGGAGGAAGGAGAGAAATAGAGAGAGAGGGAGGATGAGAGAGAGGAAGAGAGTGATGGGGGAAGAGAGAGGATTCTTTGGGGGGGGGGGTTAGAGAGAGAGAGAGAGAGAGAGAGAGAGAGATTGTGTGTGATGGGGGAAGAGAGAGGGTAGTAGGAGAGAAAGTGAGAGAGAGGAAAAAAAATACAGTGGACTTGAAAGAGAGGAAGGGAGAGGGAGGGAGGGATAGGGAGGGATATAGAGATGGAGTTGGATGGGGGGAGAGGGAGAGAAGAAGAAATACATAGACAGTGAGTAGTGGAGAGAGAGAGAGAGAGTGACAAGGTAGATATGAAGAGAGTGTGTGTATGTATGGGGGTGAGATAAGAGACAAACAAGGAGATATGGAAATAAGGGGGGAGATAAGGAGAGAGATAGGAATATAGTAAGAAATTTGGAAAGTGAACATAGAGAGAGAGAGGTGGGAGAGGAAAGAAGAGAGAGAGTGCAGAGAGGTAGGGAAAGAGAGATGGATATGGAGGGGGAGAGAGAGGGAGGTAAGAATAAAGACATAGAGTGAGATGTGGAGAGGGAGAGAGAGAGGGAGTGATAAGGAAGATGGAGAGAGAGGGAGAGAGGATAGCAGGAAGGAAGAGAGATAGAAGTGGGGGAGATGGAGGGAAGGGGAAGAGATAGAGAGGGGAAGAAGAGGAGGGAGTGATAGATAGATAGATTGGAGAGAGTGTGTGTGTGTTTTGGGGTTGATATAGAGAGATAGAGGGAGATAGAGATATAGATGGAAGGTGAAGAGAAAGAACAGATAGATGGAGACAAGGAGCGAGGGACAAAGAGATTAATATACATGGAGTGAGAGAGTGTGTGTGTTTGGCAGGATGCGATAAAGAGACAAAGAAGGAGATATGGAGGGAGATATAGACATAGATGGAGGGGGGAGAGAGGGAAGAATATTTCTTTCACTAGATGCATTGATTTCAGTGTAAATGGTGATTTGTAATCCTATTTGATTGCTTGCACTAGATGCATTCATTTTGGTGTAGATGTTGATTTCTAATGATATTTGGTTAGTTGGACTAGATGCATTGATTTCAATGTAGATGATTTCTAATCCTATTGGATTTTTTGCACTAAATGCATTGATTTCAGTGTAGATGGTGATTTCCAATCCTATTTTATTTCTTGCACTAGATGCATTAAATCAATGTAGATTTTTATTTGTAATTATATTTTATTGTGTGCACTAAATGCATCTATTTTAATGTAGACAATTTATAATCCTATTTGATTTCTTGCACTAAATGCATTGATTTTAGTGTAGATGGTGATTTCTAATCCTATTTGATTTCTTTCACTAGATGCATTGAATTGAGTGTACATGTTGGTATCTAATCCTATTTGCTTACTTGCACTGGATGCAATGATTTGAGTGTAGATGTTTATTTCTAATCCTATTGATTAATTGCATTAGATGCATTGATTTCAGTGTAGATGTTGTTTTCTAATATTATTTGATTCCTTGCATTAGATGCATTGATTTCAATGTATATGTTGATTTCCCATTTGATGTAATTGTATGTATAATGGTGCATTAATTTTAAAGTCATTGGATTAACAGTGTGCACTGATTTAAGTGTAAGCACACAAAATTTGATAATGTACATTGATTTTTTTGATATAGTAATTAAACCTATTAATATTGGAGAGCAAGAGAGACAAGGTATGATGTTTACTACAACATCTCAAGCTAAATATTTTAATGGTTTATGATTCCAATTTTCCTTTTCATATAACTGATAAGAAAATATGACAAAACTAACCAGGGTGACAATAAGAGCAGTAGAATTTTTTATTTTTTTGAGATTGATCATAATGAATACTATTTGTGATTGAGTACATTCTTATTATGCGCATTTATATCATTCAATATTATTACATTGTCACTTTTCATTCCAAAAAAGAATCATCATTTTTCATCATTAAAGTTATTTTACAATATCTATCATCTCAACAAAGTCAGGTAATTAAGAAAATTTAAATTTAAAATGACTCGATAAATATGACACATATTTAGAATATTTTAAATGGGTACACTAATACTAGATGTATTTACATATTATTGATAAAATTAATCATATGTTGCTCATATTATCGATATATTTTCCTTGGCCGCACACAACTAAAACCAGCCTAGATCCATCTTAACTCTAGATCTATCAAGCACCGAGAGGGATGAAATATCTCGAGGTGCAAACCTTTCCTCAAGTTTTTCACTCAAAAAATAGGTTTTCACCTCAAGAGATTTGATCTCACTCTCGGCGCTTGATAGATCTAAAATTAAGATGGGACTACGCTGATTTTAACTAATATGAGTTACCATTTTATAACGTGTGCATTAAATATTTTAAATATTTGTGCATACCATTTTATAACGTCTGCATTAAATATTTGTGCATTGAGATGGGATTGTGTCTCTTTTTTAAGAATATTTGTTTTCCTTACCTAATATTTATTGGGTTTCAACCCAATATACGGAAATGTAATGTATTTTATGCACTATTATTTTCATAAACTAAATTCTTTGCAACATAATTGTCCAACATAAATAACATGGCAATTGTGGTTATATCATGCGTCCTCACCGTGATCGTTATACTTCTATGTATTTATTTTAGTTATATGAGTTAAGATTAAATAAAAATGTTTTTATAGATTTTTCGATCACAAAATGAGAACTTGTTTTGTGTTCCCATGTAACCTTTCTCCATATTCAACCTCATCAATGATGCTTATTCAAGGTTCCTAGAATGTTTCACTTCTTTCCTAGGGTTATTACAATTTTTAATGACTTTTGAGACTTGTAATTTCTGCCAAATCATTATACTTCGTGAGCTTACCATAATCATGTCGCTATCTATAGCTCCATTTTTGTTAGGGATTAAAGTGGGGCTCAAGCATTTCATGTTTAAAATGAATTACTCAGTTGGAAAAATATCTTTCATATATTTTGTATGTGATATTTGACTTCACTACTTTTCAATTGGAAGGCTTAGTTGTATGTTATACCTAGAGGTTCTGAATCTAAGGTAATGTTTTTTTTTCTTTGTTTAAAAAGGAAACCATTATTGATCGTTATTTCAATATGCCTTCATTTGTAGTTATTCTGCATGTTGATATTATATATTTTCTTTTACAGGGCTTCTAAAATGGTTTATAAGTTTATTTGGAGGAAATGGACTGTAGGTTCTGGTGCTCAAAACAAAATGGTATGCCCTATAACACTATGCATTGTAATCATTCTAGTATTCATACTTTTTTTTTACTTGTTTGGGATTACAACAACATTTTATAATCTTGCCTTACATGGCTATCTATCCCCTAGAGAGTTCCCATATCTTCCATCTGCTAGGGTTTTATGTATTGACCCATATTATTATTTTTTTCTTTCGTAGAAAATATATAAACTTATTTTTTTTTGTTGGGTTATTACCAATGTGGGAAATTACTAACCATAAGAAATATTATACTCCTTGGTTAATTTATGATAATATTTATGTCAAAGGGTCAAACGTCTGGAACTTTGTTACTCAACCTCACAGGGTTATAGGGATAATTTTTCTATGTTCCAAACCCTAGGGATACATAGCTATTTTGAAGCCATTAGTGACATAAAGTTCAATTCTCTTGGAAAATTGGTTTCATTCCAATTCAAATTATTCTACTATCATCCTTTGAGAGTTTAGTAGTTGTTTTTATTTTTAGTATTTATAGCTTGGATATCTTATTTCCCTTATATTTAAAATTTCTTATACAGTAAAGGGGTTTATCAATAATTTACTTACATAACCTTCCTAGTATGTTTTTAAAGCTATAAGTTATTACGGTTTATTGTAATATTAGAGATAATGCTCACATTAATGCGATGTGCTAAGTTTGGGGATTCTCTTTGAGGTTTTGTAGGAGACTACTGAGATATTCTCTCAACCTAAATCTCCAAGATTAGAATTAGTTGGATCTCACTCCAACTATATATGTACGTATTGTATCTTGATGTGTTAAGGTAATATAAATCATTTTGTGTGTATCTCTGCTCTCATGAATTCAAATGTGGTATCAAAGCTTGGCTAGGCTTTATCCCTCACAGGAGTGCCCAGGGAGATGTGAGAGTCTAAGTAACTGATTGTCTGTACATAGGTGTGAAAGTGAAATGTCTATTTTTTTTATTTTCATATTTTGTTTTGTGTGAAATATTTCAACATGTTGTAGAATTGTTGTCCAAGTTTTTTTTCCACTGCCACTGTTGTTGTTGGAGGAGAATCGTATTTCCACACTTATGGGGAATCATTCTTGACGTATCACCGTCGATTGACCTGCGCACACAAAGATTGTTGTCAGCTGCATTTATTAAATCGCTGTTGAACTCTATTCACCGAAATTGCATGAGTGAGATGCTACAACAAAAGAAGAGCCATCAAATAAAAGAAGAATTGTTGCCATCTAAGCGATCTGATTAGAAATCCGTGAACAGAAGATTGCTACCGATGGGAGGAATAGGAGTCTGTCGTGATCTGTTGTGATTTGCACAGAGGAAATAACACTGCCATATCTATTGATTGCATATAATAGTGCTAACGTGAAGGGGAAAGTTAAAAACATACAGTCAGAGTATACCCAAAATTATCACTACACCAAATTTTTTGAGCGGCCAATAAGAGTTCAATTGGCATCTGGAGGAGGCCGATGTGTGAGAGAGCTACACAAGCTACCTGAGTGAAGTATTTGATTATTGCAGACATGAATGCTTCCTGAATAGAAGCCACCAATTCAAATCCCTAGTCAAACATTGGTTGGTAGCTATCATTCCTATCAATCAACGGAAAGAGCCATAGTATGTGTGTCAATTATCAGATCATCACACGCCCAGATAGCTGCGCAGAAGGTGGATGCGTAAGACTCGTTTCATTGAATTGAAGCGTGAATGCATGATAAATAAATAAATAAATAAATAAAGGTGGATGAGAATAGACAATGATATTTGAGGTTGCCATTTAATATTTGTGTTGTTACAAGGTTTGTTGTGCAGAGTTGAATATTGTGTGGAGTTCACATGTTGTATATATTTTTAAATTAATGTAAGCATTGTTTGTATGTTTGTAAAATTATGAAGAACCTATTAGGGAATAGAGTAGCATCTAAAACTAGTAGTTATTGGTGTACTTCGGTGCTATAGGAACACATGACTGGTTTAAATATGTCTAAAATTCTATTCAAAGCTGAAGATTATTGTTGTACTTCTATGCTTCAATATCATTAGTTACAGGTTACCTTGTGAGTTTGTAAGTATGTAGAAAGGTCAGTTGTTTAACTAATTGCTGAAAACATTTCGTACTTAGATCACTGTTCTATATAACTGTCGAAATTTGCTCTTCGGGGGAATTTCAGAGATGGAAGTGTATCAATAAAATGGTTCAGTGTCAAGACTATCCTTCGGGAGGTTGAGAAGTGTCATTTCTACAAAGAACATCAAAGATGGTCAGAAGCTTTTGTACTTTAAATGTGTCAAATGGGAAGCTTGAATGTGTGGATAAGAAAAGAACGGAAGCCGAAATATTGAGAGTGGGTGTAAGCACTAATGAATACCAGTCAGAAAAAGACAAATGACAATTTTTTTAATTGCTATACCAGTGTTGTAAGTTTTTAAATGTAAGCATTAAAGGGGGGTATTAGAGAAAATGTTCACATTAATTCTATGTGCTAAGTTTGGGGATTGGCTTTGAGGTTTTGTAGGAGACTGTTGAGATATTCTCTCAACCTAAATCTCCAAGATTAGACTTAGTTGGATCTCACTCCAACTATATATATACGTATTGTATCTTGATGTGTTAAGGTAATATAAATCATTTTCTGTGTATCTCTTCTCTCATGAATTCAAATATGTAAGAGGTGAGGTTTTGAAGGTATTTCTTCCCCAGGTAATAAAAGGTACACCTTGTTTAGGTATAATTTCAACTTTTCAAAAAAATTGAATGTTTATATATACTTCTTAGTAAAGGTACACCTTGTTTAGGTATAATTTCAACTTTTCAAAAAAATTGAATGTTTATATATACTTCTTAGTATTAGTTTACTTGGATTCACAATAACTGAAAATACTTCCGTTTTAGGTATATCTCATCCTTTATTTTCTGAACTCGAATATCAAAGAGTTAACTTGAAGTTCATCGGCTTAATTGAAAAATCAACTATATTTCTAGGTTGGGATACTACTCAGTATTTTATATGAGTTCTGGTTTAAGTATTGCTGCTACCTTTGAGACAATGTCTATTGTCTCGATATTTTTTTTTAATTCTGGTAATCGTCATAATTCAGGGAATATGCAGTGTCCTTAAGAAATGTATCTTTGTACATTATAGGAAATATTTCCTATATTAAGTTCTCTCTCTATATATAATTTATATCTATATTTTGGGATTGTACTTTATATACCTGTTTGTTTCTCACACTAGAAGTTTCTTTCTGTAGTTGGACCTGTAAATGATTTTGAATAACCTTTGTATGTCATGTAAGTTTTCTACGGAAATGTAATTATATTTTGGGCTTTTAATTCAGTATATATATATATATATATATATATATAAAACTCAGTTTTATTTTTCATATCTTCATTCCATGTAACTTCTTGTCTTTCCATGGTATACATTGGATTACGATTTCATACAATCCAGTTCTAGAATAAACTATTTACTCTTATTTAATATCTATTTTAGTTTCTATTCTAACATAACCATATTTCCACAGTATTAACTCTTGAATGCAAATAGGATTATAAACAAACATGTATACGTATTTACAATTTATTTATTTGTTTATAAAGTGACTTTTTTTTTTGTTTGATTGTTCACTGGTTTCAAAATAAATCCTCGTACATATGTATTCTCAGAATATTGTAAATTTAATTACATAAATTTACATCATCTTCCTAAACTGAATCATATCAATTGATTTCTAGATAATGTGACTTTCTCTATCTGTCATTTTTCTAGTGATATCATTTATTCACTATCATAAAATTTGATTAATTCTACATTTGCAAAAACCAGAAATAAAGTCATTCCCAAAATAATTTATATGTACAAGAATTCTACTAATTTATGTCTGAAACTATTACTTAAATACAAGAAAAATTCTAATAAGAACTAATATTTGAATACCAGAATAAAAAAATTAAAATAATATTCCCATATCCATACTCATTAAATAAGCACATGTTTTCTTCTCATTCTTGTATAAGAAAATAAATTAATTCCTGAAACAGGAAGAGGTATAAAGAGTTCTAAAGTATAAAGTAATAAATACCAACTTGAAGGAAATTTCTTCTCCAAAACACTAATCAAGTACTTGGCTCCTTCCAAACTTGACACAAACTTGGCTTGTCCTCGTGAGAAACTATGTTTGCAATATTATTTCTCTGTGTATTCTATTTTTCTTCTTTTCTTCAGTCTCTCAATTCCCCTCTCTCAAGAAATTATGAGACAAAAGCCAAAAACTCAGATATTTTTATCCATCTACCACTTTTGGGTGGTTATTAACTACCTCCATCTCATCAACATGTGACAATTGGTTAACTAGTCATTTATGAGCTCTTATTTCCCACTTCGAGAAACAACTTCTTGTCTTCTAGGAAACATTAAATTGACTAATACATAATTTTCAAAATTAAATATAATCACCTAGATTAGATACCTAGGACTTGTTCATGGATAAAATAATTCTTTAAAATAATTTTTAGCATTTTTCCTCTTTCATCCATTTGTACTTCCACTATTTGTTTTCCAATTTTGATTCTTAAAATAAAATATAAATACAACTTTACAACAATTAACTATATATTAGCCATTATCAGTAAGGCTACTGATAATTAATTATTTGTCTATTTTTCTAATGTACCATACTTAAATTCAAAAACCAACTTATATACAGAAAATGCGTTCTCTCTGGTTCGGCTCTGCTAAGGTTTTTGCATCATCTCTGAAACTCTGATCCGCAGCGTTCACTGACTCACTGCTTACGATCTCGAGCCCTATTGCTGACCTTCCCTTCATGAATCAGGACGTTGGAGGGGCGGGCGTGGCCCCCCCTCCCCCCAATGGTCCTTCTGCTGACAAATCTGCAAGTGCAGACTCCTCTGCCAAGCACGGATCCATCCCCATGGATGCAAACGAAACCGTTCTTGTCGACAGCACCTTAGCCGCTACAAACAAAAATGAGATTCCTACTGATAGTACTACAGACGCTAAAGACAAAGACTCTGACCAGCAAGCTTCTGCGTCACAGAAAAAGGCGTCCTCAGCTACTTGCATTCCAAGAACCTCAGAAAGAACCAAAATAGATCTCCCCAGTCATCGAATAAACGGCCAAATCCAATATATGAGGGATCATGCGCTCATAGGAAAGTTCTTAGGACTCTGGCCAACTGAAAAGGCCTTGCAAGGATGGATCATCTCCAAATGGAAGCCAAAAGGACAAGTTACTCTGCAGCTTGGTCCCAAAGGCTTCTTCACTGCCATTTTCAACTTTTTGGAGGACAGAACTCGAATCTTCGAGGGAGGCCCATATTTCTTCAACTCCGCAGGCATGTACCTTCGCGACTGGGTTGAGAGATTCAATCCTGACAAAGAGGATTTCAACTGGGCTCCAGTTTGGATTCGTATGTACTCTTTGCCTCTGGAGTATTGGGATGAGGAGACCCTAAAGGACATAGGCAATGGACTGGGAGTCTTCATCAAAGTCGCTGAGGAAACTAAACTCCGAAGATATACCTCATATGCCAGAATTTGTGTACACATGCATTTGGCCAAAGCTCTCACTGATTCGGTAAGTCTATTTCATGACGATTTTGAATGGATCCAAACAATAGACTACGAGCATGTACCCTTTCGCTGCAGGAAATGCCATGAACATGGCCATTTATTTAGAGATTGCCCCTTGAATAGCCAAGCCAAAGCCCCTGTCACTGAGACCCGCAAAGATGCGGAAGGATTCACCAAGGTTACTAGTCGGAGAAAGCATGCAAAAAAATCTCCAGTTGTGCATGACGTTCCCAGCAAACCTGAAACTCACAACAGCTTTGATATCCTGTCCTCTCAAAGTAACTTGGAAAGCAATCTACCGAATCCTTCTTCATCAGATCCGCCTTCCACTTCTAATACCCCCCCTCCCAAATCTTCAGCCCCGCTTTCAGCCTCTGATCTTAACAAGACCCCTGTCTCCACTTCCACTGACATCACAAATCCAGATCCAAGTCTAAAAGATTTAAACATGGAGATAGATGCTACTCTTGCTCTTACTACCCATTATAAGCAAAACATTGCAGAACAGAATCTACCGATACATATGGAAGAGGAACCAGAGAGTATAGATCTAGGGGATCTGGATATCCTCAGTCTAGAAACAGCTTGCCAACAGAAAGAATACAACGCAATACCTCCCAGGCAAATCGAAAGTCTTGAAGTGGTCTTAGCTAGAGCACAGCATCATAGATATCTTGGTATTTAGGCAGGCAACCCTTGGGGTGGGAAAAAGATATTGAAAGAATCAAAGAAACGAGGGCGCAAAATAGATTTGCAAAGAACCATTATAATTGGAGAAATGCTTGTGGACTCTAGAAGATTCCCCAAGCTAGCTAAATTTTTCATAGCCCTTCCTCACTGTTCCTCATGAAGCTCATTTCATGGAATGTGTGAGGGCTCAATAGCCCTGCAAAACACAGAATCTTAAAAAATATGATTCAGCAAGATAAGCCTTCCCTGGTCTATCTTCAAGAAACAAAATGCAATAGCACGGCACTGGAAAAGATCCTAAACAAAATCTGGTCAGGCTACCGATCAGTCTCTGTGGATGCTTCAGGGGCGTCAGGAGGGCTAGCTATCATATGGAACCCTCAAGTTCTCGATCTTCACGACTTTCACGCCTCACACTTTTTCATTCAGGCCACTTTCCACCTAATTGTGACGAATATCCACGGTCATCTCTCTAATGTATATTTCCCTCAAGATCTTCAAAATAAGTTGGCTCTTTTGGATACTCTTACAGCTCTTAACTCTGACAGACGTTTCCCCCTATGGATCTGCGGTGGGGATTTTAACATCATCACAGCATTGGAGGAAAAAACAGGGGGGAGATCGAAGCTGGACAGCGATAGCATTAGCTTTAGAGACTTCATACACATAACTCAGCTAATGGATCTTCAGACTTCAAATGGTACGTATACATGGACCAACAAAAGGAGAGGACCATAGCACATCGCCTCCAGGTTGGACCGCTTCCTCATGTCGGACAACGCCATCCACTTGGGTGGGGACTTCAATGCCTCTATACTGCCCCAAGTAGGCTCCAACCACTGGCCTATAATGCTACAATGGTCGCGTCTAGGTTCCAGATGCAATAGACCCTTTCGTTTCGAGGCATTTTGGTTCTCACACCCCAATTTCAAAGATGTTGTCCAGGATACATGGAAATCCTTCATCCCCCTTGCAGGTGCCAAGATGTTTCAGTTTCAACAAAAACTAAAACACCTCAAGCAAGCTCTCAAATATTGGAATCGCACATAGTTTGGCAACATTTTCGATCACCAGAAAGCGTTGGAGCAGCAAATGAAAACCCTACAACAGTGTATCATCACTGAAGGAAGAACGGAAGATCATGCACAACAGGAGTAGGACCTCTTAACCAAGATTGAGGCACGGCGGCATCAAGAAGAGACACTGTGGCGTCAAAAATCAAGGGTCAGATGGCTTAAGGATGGCGAGAAGAATACTAAGTTCTTTCACAGATCCACCATCCAAAGGCGAATGCACAACAATATTGCCTTCATTAACAATCGGCAAGGGGAGTGATTGGAGCAGCATGAAGAAATGGGACAGGAATTCAAAGAGTATTTTCAGGATATTCTTAGGGAGCCTCAAGGTTGCAAAAATCAGGCCATACGAACTATTACGCAGCATATTCCAAAAATCATTACGGCAGATCACAACAGCAAACTTCTACAGCCAGTTCCACTGCAGGAAGTGGAAGACGCTATGGCCCAACTCGAGGATGGCAAAGCGCTGGGTCCGGATGGCTTCACAACCAACTTCTTTCACGCTTTCTGGGAGCTTATTAAAACAGAGGTCTGGGAGCTAGTGGAGGAATCGCGCACGATGCACTGGGTTCTCCCCTCCCTGAATACGACCTTCATAGCACTTGTTCCAAAAATGGAAGACTCCAGTACACCTAACAAATTCAGGCCCATTGCGCTCTGCAATGTAATATATAAGCTCATCTCTAAAGTCATAGCGAATAGGCTGAAACCGCTTCTCCCTCTCCTCATCTCGCCGGAGCAGACGGGCTATGTATAAGGGCGCCAGATTCTAGATGGTATCATTCTCTCCCATGAAGTGATACACTCACTCAAAATTCTAAAAAAGCCATGTATGATTTTAAAGTTAGATCTCTCAAAAGCTTTTGATAAACTCAGTTGGTCTTACATCAATCCAATGCTACTAGCATTTGGTTTCAGTGCCACTTGGACCCGCTAGCTAATGAACCTCATCTCTTCCCCCAGTTTCTCCATTCTGCTCAATGGTTCTCCCTCTTCGCCCTTTCGTCCCTCTCGTGGCATCTGTCAAGGCGACCCTCTTTCCCCGTTCCTCTTCGTCCTCATGGCCGAAGGCCTTAGCCACCTTCTTCAAGCTGCGATCTCCTCTCACTCCCTTAAGGGCATCTCCCTTCATGACCAACCCCCCATCTCTCATCAACAGTTCGTCGATGACAACATGCTCTTCGGTCATCCGTCAGTTCAAGAAGCCACTGCCTTCAAATCCTTGCTTAATCTATTTTCAGAAGCCTCAGGCACCACTATCAATGCCTCTAAATCCCAGCTCTTCTTCTTCCATACTCCCATTATCACTCAACGAAATATAGCCAGAATTCTGGGCTTTCCAATAGCAGTGCTTCCTTCGAAATATCTTGGAGCTCCCCTCTTAGACTTTGCTATCAAAAATGCTTCCTTGCGAACCCTACTTGACAAATTAGAAACCAGGCTTTCTTCTTGGACCTATCGGTCGCTCAACATTGCTAGTAGGCTTATCCTAATCAAATCTGTTCTCCAAGAAATGCCTCTATATTTATTCTCTATATTGGCAACCCCTAAATGGGTTTTAAAAAAATTCGTAATCTTCAAAGAAACTTTCTTTGGGGCTCCTCAAGACTGAACAAAAAATGGGCTCTGGTTAAATGGACCGATGTCTGTCTACCAAAGTCTGCAGGGGGACTTAGACTGAGGGATCCCCTTCACAGCAATAACACCATGGGAGCCCGCATCTGGTGGAAATGGATCTCATATTCTCAGTCTCCTTGGGCTCGTCTCTGGCATGCCAAATATGCTTCAGGCAGTCCACAGGAGGCTCTCATTCGGTTCAATTCGACTACCCCTGGCTCTTTGATTTGGAATGCAGCAAGGCAACACAGTTCCTTTATTCAAGAGCACAGTTTCTGGGAAATCCATTTAGGTACCTTGGCAAGATTTTGGGAAGATTCTTGGCAACAATCTCCCAAACTCGCCTCTCTCTTTCATAAACCCAAGTGGCAGGCTTCAATGCAGCGCACAGATCAAATCCTTGTCCATCAATTTTGGCAGCAACATACCTCACAAGGTTTTCAAATTTGGAGCTCTGCTGAAACCTGGCAAGCCAACTGGCAAGAGGAAACGTATGAAGAAATAGATCAAGAACTCAAACTCTAAAAAATTAAGATCTCTGATCAAAAGTATAAAGTGCGTTGGGGATATACTCCCAAAGGTATGTTCACGACAAAGGAGGCATATCAACTGCTCTTTCAACCCATGCAAACAATCAAGGATCAGCTTTGGGATCAGATATGGCAACCAGGAATTTGGCCCAAAGTCTCGACCTTCCTCTGGATTTTAAGCAAACAGAGAATCCTCACTTGGGATAATCTTCAAAAGCGAGGATTTACAGGACCTTCCAGATGTCCAAATTGCAACCTTCATATAGAGACCATCACTCATCTCATCGATACCTGTCCTCTTGCGGATCAACTCTGGGAGAGAACCGCTCAGTGCAACAGAAGAACAGGTCGACGTGCGAGAGACATAGTAAATACCATCAGGAACTGGCCACGGCATCCATTCCAAAGTCTATTTCTTAACTCTCTCTGTAACCTCCTACCGGGCTTCATTTACTGGATAATCTGGAAAGAGCGTAATAATAGGATCTTCAAAGATCACAGTATGCCTCTTGACAGCTTGTGGCTACATCTAAAACAATACCTTCAAGAGACTTTAGCTCTAAGAAATTGGCAAGATTCAGAAATGCCAGCTTCTCCTCAGGAATGTCACATTTTAAGAAATTGGAATCTGGATCTCACCCCTTTAGGCCATGTCAAGGCTACTTCTTCCATCCATCCGGATTCTCCCCTTTTCTGGTCTCCTCCTGCCACTTACTCCTACAAACTCAATTTCGACAGAGCCGCCAAGGGTAATCCCGGTCCTGCAGGGTATGGTGGCATTTTCAGAGATGCAGCGGGTTCGGCCTTGTATATTTACCATGGTTTGGTTGGCAGAGATTCTAACAATGCTGCCGAACTTGAAGGTATGTGGCAAGGTATGCGCATTGCGGAAAAAGAAAAATTTCTCCCTCTTAAGATCGAAGGGGACTCTCAAATCTTAATAGAAGCAGCGATTTGAATTCAATTCGGCACCATTGTAGCAAAGATCGCATCAAGCTGGCAGCTTCTAAACAGATTGGAACAAATTGAAGAATGGCTCAGGACTCCCCGAAGCATAACCTTCAAGCACATCCGGCGAACAGCCAATAAGGTGGCTGACAGATTGACCAATCAAGGTGTGGATCAACATTTACCTTTCTTCTCTGGTCCTCTTAGTAGTTCCAATGATATACAACTCCAACACGATTGCACTCTCCTGGTGCACAATGATCTTTCTCTCCCGGATGCGGGTGGATAACGAGGCATATGGCACGCAGGTGGTATGGTGGGATGGCGCGTGGCCTACTTCCACCGCCATCCAACCTCGCATGAGGCTGGTCTCAAATTTTTCCGTCCAGGTCTTCAATGCAGAGTTAATGAAGCCCATTCCCCGACGATTGCCTGCTCTTTCTTCAATCATGGCGCCCAACGATGATCTCATTTCTGCTCCTCCCCTTCGTACTTGTTGCTCCCTTGCTGCCGCTGAGCATAGCTCACGCACCAGCACAGGAATGCAATGTGCTTTGGGTGGCTGTGTAGACTTAATGCCAGGATTCCATTTTACCAACAGCTCTTTCTGCAATCACCTTCGCCCGTCCTCCTCTTCAACCAGTTATCCTCTGCAAGCTCAAGCAAGTTTCCTTTCGGCTCTCCCCTATTCCCACAACTCAGTTAACATTTTTTCTCCCTCCGCTCTTCATACCATGCCTCGCCTGCGCCCGAGAATGCGCTGCAGGAGAGGCAGCTCCCGTGGGCAAGTGAATCGCAGGTTCACCCCCTCCACCTCAGATTCTTCGTCCTACTCTTCAGAATTCGGCCCTGTTCGCTTTCCTCCCTCCAAACGGGGTCGTGGAAGGGGTCGAAATCAGTCCAATCCTACCAGGCACTTTCATCTTTCCTCCAGGGTGCACTCTCACCATGCTCGTCTTCAATTCCCCTGCACTTTCAACAATATCTCCCTCTTAGCCACGGTCACCATCGAACTCCGGGAAGATTTCTTGAGTCATGTCCTGGCTACTCCTGCAGCGGCTATGGCGACTACAGAGGAAGCCAAGCCTATGGCGACTAAAGAGGAAGTCGAGCACAGCTTACCTTAGAAGGATATCCGGCAGAGTGTTGATCCTGGTGTTAAAGTTGATGTGGGTATGCCAGCAGATCCCAGCGCTCCAAACGACGACGACTCCGCAAGCAAGGATTTCCCTCCTCCTGATGAAGATGATCCATACAAATTTGCTTACCTTATCGTTGAGGAAGAGCCTCCCTCATCTCATGAAGTCTAATCAGGTTTTCTTTCCTGGTTTTTTGGTTTCTGTTGGCATGGAGGTGCTCCTGCTTTACTGTTCTCCAGCTCTCATGTTCACTCTTTTGTTAAACTGCCGGTTCCCCTGCGTGGGTGGCATAATTTGGTTTATGATTCAATTTTTGGTGCTGACTCAGAATTTCGAAATGTCTATTTTGGGTTCTGTAATGGGTAGAAACTGTAGCTTCCAGGTACTCTGGTTATGTCTGTTGATGTCACTCCATCAAGGTCTGTCCACAATCCAGTCAAAGAAGTCAATTTTCTCTTTAAGTCAGCTAAGGTTACAGTTTTTTATAGCTCTCTTGGTCAGCTTCCAGCATGTTTTTGTATGTCAACGACCAACATTGTAATGTGAGAATGCCGCAGCACTGGGCTGGAACTCCTGAGGCCTCTGCCTCGTTGTAATTTTATTTTGTATCAATATAGAAGTAGCCATATTAAGAAGAAAAAGAAAAAAAAAGGAAATTAAAATAA